>VZSF01004659.1:2790155-2913125 GCA_013398295.1 Chionis minor | reverse complement strand
CAGCCGCCGGCGGGGTGGGGGGGCGCGCGGGGGCCGTCCAACGGCGGCGGCCCTGTCACCCGCGTCTGGCCTGTCACCCGCGTCTGGCCTGTCACCCGGCCCTTCGCTCGGCCCCGCAGAGCTTCTCCCGGGCAGAGGCAGGCAGCGGAGAGCGCGCCTCAGAGCGGCGCTGGGGCCAGCTATGAGGGAGGCGGCCACGGAGCGGGTCTTACTGGTTTCTCAGGTAAATAAACAAACAAACAAACAAATAAATCTGTGATTGCGCGCACAGCTTGGGAAAGGATTGGCTCAGTCGGCTCGGTGTGGTTTGTGTTAGATGTCTGTAAGGCGAGGTTGTACGCGGTGGCCGAGCTGCTGTGGTCAGGCGCCCGCTGAAGCCACTCGGCTTTCCTGAAGTACGCTACCTGCAGCCGGCAGCGAAGGCGGACGGCGCCTGTGTTAGGAACAAAGATACGGCAAAAAGAAATGTGGGAAACGGGAAGAAGAATGGAATGAGAGAAGGTGCCACACCTGCATGTTGTGCAGGTTTGTGGAAACAGCACTCCTGTTAACCGCTGCGGAAAGACACCACGCGTTTGTTCTTACTGTTGCTGCCTGCACGTCGTCTTCGTTGCTGCCTGTCTACAAACCAATACGTGTGAGAGGTCTTGGGCCAGGAGACCTTGTCGTCTACAATTAAACTTGAACGTGTAATTACGGTCCCAATGCACACACAAATCAAACACATCCCTCACAATTAAAGCAGCCAGCAGTCTGCACAGAACTCTCAGCTTTGTCTCCCATCATGCTACATATGTTTCCCTCTTGTCTAACTCCTTTGGCCTTGCTCTAACTTCTGACCTCTCCACCAAACAACGCCTAACACCGAGTTACTTCACAGAACTGATCCCTCTGTCTATGTTACTTTCTCAGGGGTTGCACAACTCATGTTTTGACTGTTTCAGTTTATCAAGAGTCTTTGGCAGGGAGTATGAAGAACCTTGCTCTGACAGCTGCTCACCTTTCTTCCCTTCCCTTGACAGTTACTGCTTCATAGCAGAAGTGGTAGAAGAAAATGGATGACAGTGCTCCACTACCCCAATAATCGTTTAATCTATAGGTTGTATGAGAGCTGGAGAAGCTGAAGTCCGTACACAGATTTTCTTCAGATGCACATCCTAGAAAGGTGATAATATCTAGAAGGAAAGGGAACACAACTGTGGTTTAATGTTTGTACCATTGCAGCTGTTGGCTTCTGTGCCTGTGAGTCAGCACTCAGAAAGCCGGATGGATAAAGCAGAGGGAATGGGATTTTCCTATAGCTGAGTCATGTAATATGTGAAGTCATGTAGCGAACTCTGATCTAACCATACTGTATATGCTCATATCCCTTAAATGTAATACATGAGTGGGCTACAAAGGAATGAGCTGTTCTTAAGACAAACATCTACAGGATTCCTTGTGACCTTCAGGTTCTCTGTTATGGAGACTTGCCTTAAAGTCTGCTTGGGTTCAGTTGTTAATCCTGCTCTGTGAATCCACATCCAACTAAGTATTTGTACATTGCGGTTTCCATAACTGCCTCAGCAGCATCTGAGATGAGCAAGGAACAACATCTCCACAGGTCTCTTCTGCTGGGTCATTTATTTCTTTTTCTGCTCCTTATAGCTCTCAGCATGCCTTCACCAGCTCACGTGAATGGCTGCATTTAAACTAATGTCAGGATTTGTACTAAATTTGGACAACATAGTGTCTCTTTGACAGTCAAGTTCAATGTCTTCATCAAAGGTGAAGAGCTGGTTTTGTTCACCTGTCAAACTGGTCATCTTCACCGTTTATTTGAGTCTTATCTTACCCAGCTCACCCAGATTTACTGACAGACCAATTCTGTATTTAGATACTGGAACTTCGCTGTGCTCTGTGGCTTTCATATATCTTTCTCCAAGTGGTTTTCTGGCTTCTTAAGGTGTTGCTGTTTCTCATTCCTGCTGCGCATTTCTGATTGGTCACTTTGTTCCTTCTCTTTCTCAGTTCATAGGGGTTTTGGATCCATGACATATTGGTTGTTGGTCATATCTACAATCATTTTTGTCATCCCAAGCTGAGATTATTGCAGCTCTCTCCAGATGCTGTGTTGATTGCTAGTCTTTCAAAGATTGCATGGGTGCTTGCAGACTTCTGTAAATAATGAACTTACTTTGCTTTAAGCCCTTTGATGGCATCTTCGGTTCTGTTTTAGATCTTCCTAAACTTTCTTTAGATCAACTTTGAAGTCAGAGACCTTCTCTGTTGTTCTACTAGAGCTCATATTCTCTCTTTTTAAAAATTAGATGACGCCTTCACCTTTAAAGTTTTTCCAGAAGTGGTTGGCCCATAGCTAAAATACTATTACTTCAGTAGCTAAACATTTAAATTTATTTGCTTGGGCATTTCTTACATGGTCTTATACAGTGGCTACCAGGTGTGCTAAATGCATGGCTTTTCTGAGGCAACAAAAATAATCATACATTTCATCATTCTCTGATACATAACCGATTTACCCAATTAAATGTTTACTTTAAAGGTGTTAAATTTTAGTACTATTTAGAATTAACTCCTTTATTAATAATGAAACTTTCACCCAAAATTAAAATTTTCAGGTTAACATCTCCTTTTTATTTAAAAATTAGAAGGTCATATAAATATTTTTGAAAGATTCTTAGTCTTTGACGAGGAAATAAAATTGAACCATGTCAGATATACTGTAGCTTTTATTTCCAGAAGTTCTGTTTTCACTGTCTTCATGTATTTCAGTGTCAGTTCATAGACCCCTCTTGTTCCAGTTCCTAGATTCTTACAAGGTGGTACCAACATTTTGTGGTGGGTTTTATTATGAAATTTGGACTCTGCAGGTCGAGTGCTTTTGCCTGTGACCTACATTGATTTAGGCAGTATTCAGTTCTGTAAGCAAGAGAGTAGTGCAGTCACATACATCATTTTAACAGCAGATTTATCTGATTAAGGAAGTGCTCCCTTATTTATCTTGTATTCTTTCTTAATGCCTGAGCCTGACGAAGAGGGAACTCTTGGGGAATAGAATACCCAATTCTGCATTGTGTTTCTGCAGTTTCCTTTTATATGTTGTTCAGAGAATCATGGCAACAAACTTCTCAAGGGTATGAAGTGAATAAGTTATATTTCTTCTTCCCAAGAACTTTGGAACCTATCCCATTTCATGTATAGTTTGTCTTCTCATCCAGGAAGTCTTTTCTGATGAGATGTGTATACCCCAGCATGAAGCCTGGATATATTTTTGGAGGTGGATACTGATTCAGATCCATAATGTTTCAACTATAAATTTTACTTTTGAAGTAAACATAGGAAAGTAAACAGTTTCTCTTAAAAATAAAACCATAGCAACATCCTCATGACAAATGATAGAACTTTGCAGGCACTTTGTTTTATAATAAAGAAGGCCTTTGATATTGCTATAGGCACCACCTAACCCAGCTATAGGTGAGGGCTCTATTATAAACACTTTCTTTCAGGGTTTATGACTCAGCAGCGAAAGCATGTGTCTGGTTGGAATGTGATACAGAAGCTTACTCTCTGCTGTAAGAGGCTACCTGGAGTGTAATTTTATTCTCACACACTCACCCCCCTCCCCTTTCCAAATTCCATTTGACACTGTATCAAAAACTACTTCTTTAAAAAAAACCCCACATTCAGTCTATAACAACATTTCAGGAGCTGGAAAACAGATTTACAAAGAGAGAGAGTTGGACTTAGTGTGCTAGCTGAACAGAGTAACGCCAGTCACGTCACATTCTGCCTCCTCTCGTGTGGCATGCTAAGTAGAATGACCCTTTGTATATCAAATCAAGAAGTTTTTGTTTTCACAATTGAACAAATCCCTTGCATACAGTAAGGGCTGTATAGCAGCCACTTACAGCCTGATCCTGCACTTCTTAAGAAAAAACACCTCCCCAGTAAAGTTAATAGTCTTTTCTTCCTTTTTTTTTTTTTTCCAGAAGAAAGTAAAAGATGGAGCCAGTAATTTAAACCAGCAGTTCACTACTTCATTGAGTATTGTCATCATTAGTTAAGTTGCCATCATTTCAGTTAAAAGTGAAAAAAAAAGGAGTTCAAATCCAATGGTAAATAAAGGCGTCTTGCAGCTGGACATTTTAAGTCACACAGTGAAACTTTTCCTGAAATGACAGCTGGGATATGACAAACCTTCTGCTCTTATTCCTGTAGTATCCAGGGAGAAGTGGAGCAGATCTGGTAATTCAGGAATTCCTCAGGTGGCTGTGTTTGTATTCTAATTTGGTGTTTCTCAGTTGTATAAATTGCATTGTACAAATATACCCCTGATATGGTTAAAGGATCCCTGAGCTCTAAGTAATGTACTGTGAAGGAGGGGGATACTTGTCATTGTGGCAGTTGGTCAGTAGACTTTTAAAGATAATACAAAGAGCTGCAAAAACATGATTTTAAACTTGGGTATTTTCTCTGACCTCATTTTAAGCTGAGCTTGCTGTCTGAGATACTTTGTGTTTTACTCCTTCAGGTATTTGGTCCCTTACCATTTGAATATTGAAAGCCTGAAAAACATCACTGCAAGTGAAGCGGCCTTTTGGGTCTCCCAATTATATATACAAATTCAGTCCCCCTCACAAATTAATGTTCTGCTTCATCAAATTGAACTGTTTTCATTCCCCTAACAAAGACTGCCACACGCAGTTCCTGTAACTTCTTGCTGGCTGTTTCCCAGGAGGAGCATCAATGTGTTGACTGCAGAATGTACACACGTCTGCTTCCAACTAGCCTGTGATAACCAAGTGGGATGTAAACCTAATTAAACGCAAAAAAGCTGCAGTGTGTTGCAATAACATTCAAGGTCTGACTTCAGCTGACAAAAGCAAGGAAATTCCAAGTGAGGATTGCTGCTATGTCCTCACTTCACCCCTTTGTATTTCAGAGTTTCAGGGCCTCAGAACTGTGCACGCTTGACTATGTACTATGTACAAAACTGTTCAAAGAGCATTGTCACAATGTCAGACTTTTAAAAATCAGGCAACTTGTGCAACTATAATTTTGACTCCCTTGTGGGCACAAAGCAGGATAGAATTAAGTAGCTTATCATACACAATTTTCCTGTTTTGCCCCTTCCTCATTCAGGACACAGAATAGGTGCTTCTCACAGGAGAAAACAACTGGTTATTTTGTATTTCTGCATGCAGCAGGTGCCCTTTGCCTTATTTATTTATTCATTCATTCAGTGAATAACTACTTAGGTGGTATTAGGGCACTTACCGTATTACTTGATACTTCCTTAGCATTAGTGGAATTATTTCTGTGTTTCATTTACAAGAGAAGAAATATAGTTTCATTTTAGTTACAAGGGAGTGTGGATTAGGTCTACAGACAGTCTTGGCACTGCACTGCTCGGATTTGTGGCAGTTAACATCGAAGAGCCTCGCTGCTGGGTGAAATCAATCACAGGTAGTTCTCTATCCAGGTTTTCTATGTGATACGTGGTGGAAGCAAGTGGAGGAACGGGGATCATGTGGGATCCACTCTGAATGAGAAGCTGGCTTAACTTTTCACTGTGAAAGGCTGATGATATTTATGCGACTGAAGTCACAGTGCTAAAGGCGGCGCTGGGCTTGTGTCTGTTGTGTCCTACGAGCAGGTCTTACAACTGCTATTGGTAAATTGGCAGATGGACTACGCACCTTTGCCTCAGCCACTACAGTGCTAATTCAGGAATGTTGTTCAGTCCGCACTGCAAGTTAATAACCAGGACAAATAGTCGTTTTGCCAACACAGCTACATGGGAGGTGTTTCAATGCAGAGGAAGAGCAGGCAGGCAAGTACAGCTGCAAAACTTACATGTGTGTCTCAACATCCTCAAAACTTACAGAGTTGGAAGTTGCTGCTTGCTCTACTTGGAGTTCACTTCAGTAAACTTTCATGTTAGACACCTAAGGAGGCCCCTTTATATAGAACGTGAACACTTAAGGGGTAGAAGAGACCATCCTGTCCTTTTCTTATAGTTCAGTGATTAGAAACCCTGAAACTCTGCTTGTGGGGGACCCGGGTTTGGTTTCACCCTCCATCTGTCAACACATAAATTAATATTTTCCTTCACTCAGGGCGTGCTATAACCATTGTATGGGTATTACAGCTTCCTTAATCCTAGCCACTGAAATAGTTTAGTTGTGAGTATCTGGGCTGGACCTTTAGGAGTAGAATTAGCTTGCTGGAAAGTATATGCTAAAGAGATCAGAGATATTTTGGGAATCTCACTGAAATAAGAATTTATGGAATGTAAGCACCTCCATAGCTGGAAAGCAGCTGGATGAAAATTTTGAGACAGTCATTTGGATTTAAGGATTACAAGTGTTAATTTTCAGCATCTGAGTCCTCTTACTGGTGTAGTCATGGAGACTCGTCTCAGGTCACACAAGCAAAGAGAGCTGGGGTGAGGCTTCAGCATACAGACAAATACGTCAGACTACGGAAAAATAAACATGGGGTTTTGTAGATAGACAAGCTTTGTCATAATTATGAAGTTCTGTGACGAACAACAGACTGATAAACCAGGGTGATACATTCATTGTAGTGATTTCAAAAGAGCTTTTGGCACAGTCCCTCACCGGCGCTGCTAAAGAACATGAGCTGTCACAGCTTAGGAAGGAAGGCTGTCTTGTGAATTAGTAACTAGCTGAAAGAGAAGGGTTAACGGGGTAGCAATAAATAGTCATTTTTTACACTGTGGGAGAGTTACGATTGGACTCCCACAGGGATTCATGCTGGGACCTGCACTAGTTAGCATACTCAGAAAAGATCTTGGAAAGAGTGAGTAAGGAAGCAGCACAGTTTGCTGCTGATGCAAAATCCTTTGCAGTAGCGGAGTATGAAGCTAACAGTAAGGCGTTGCAAAAGGATCTCATTCTGCTGAGCAGCATGGGTGTTAAACAAGGAGCTGAAATTCAGTCTCAATAACCAAAAGATAATGCATACAGGCAAAATCAGTCTTAATTATATGCGCCTAGTGGTAAGTGCTACATGTGCTGTTATAGCTGTAGAAAGAGTTCTTGGAGTCTGTATAGGTAATTCTTTGGAAAATTTCTTTCTAGCTCTGTGTCAAAAATACCAGGAATTATTAGAAAAGGAAGACAGAATGGAGCAGAAAATATTGTGACACCTTTGGGTAGATCAGTGGTGTGGCCACATCTAGAGAATAGTGTGAAGCTCTGGTTTCTCAGGTTAGAAAGAAGGTAAAGGTAGAAAAGAATAATAAAACATAGAGAATGGTTTCTGTTTAAAATGTGACTACCAACACTTGGACTTTTCAATTTGAAAAAGACAAAAGTGACAATGCCTGGATGACTGAGGGAAGATGGTTGAATTGTGTAAAATGGTTCCTTGCGGAGAGAAGGTAGGGAGCTCTCATTCACTTTTCCTAGTAAGTGGGCGCACAGGGGAAATAATGGGCAGCAGGTTTAAACCAACCAAAAGGTAGTCCTTTATTTAATTGCTGCAGAACTAAAGTACGGAGCTCACTGCTTCCAGAAATGTGGAAGCTAAAACTATCATTACTTGCAAAAAGGGATTAAACTCAAGAGGGAAGCGGCGCATTGGCAGCTAGTAAATGGAATGTAATACAGTGGCCTTTGGTTCAGGTTTTCCCTAACCAGTTATTTACTAAGAACTCTGATTATATATCAAGAAGGATTGTGCTATACCTATCCTGTTCATTATACTCTCTTCTTGACTGTTCAGTCCCAGTCATTAAGATCAGAAGCAAGTTAGACATACCTGTGTGGTCTGATGCAGTACGGACATTTTTCGGCTAGTACAGGAGAGACACCAAGGTGGTCAGGGGACTGGAAAATGGTGTATTGTAGAAGACTGAGAGAGCTGAGATTGTTTAGCCTTAAGAAGGCAGCTAAAGGAAGAGCTTACTACTGTTGTTTGCATGGAAGACCAAGCCAGATTCTTCTCAGACTGAGAGGGAATGGACACAAGTTGCAATATGGGAAGTTCTGCTTAGGTACAGAGATTTATTTATTTAGTTACTTACTTACTGATTTATTTTTACCATGAAGGTGGTCAAATATTGGAAGGAGTTGTCCAGGGAGGTTGTGCAACCTCCTTCCTGGGAGATTCTCAAAGCTTGACTAGCCGTGGTCCTGGACAATCTGCTCTAACTGGCCCTCCTTTGATCAGTAGGTGGTTCTAGGTGACCTCCTGAGACCCATCGCAACCTACGTGGTTCTGTCTTCTTAAGATAGGTTCTTACCATGTGCTTGTGCCCTAACTATACATTATTCCTTATGGTATATTAATTGACAGAAGTGGAATATATCGGTTTGCATTAACTAATATATATTAAAAATCAGTGCAAGAACATAGTGGGGACAAGACAGTTTGGATTTGCACAAAGAAAGTAGGAGTCAGCTATGGTACTTCCTGTCTAGTGGCTTGACAGTAGTAATGGAAATACTTTGTAAAATTATGTCAAGAAGAGGAGATACTTGTCAGGGTGCAGCTATAGCAGGAGTCAGGAAATGGTACTGCTTACAGTTTTTGTTTTTTACTTCCAGTGAATGCCTTCTTTAAACAAATGGTATATAATTAGGTTGCCAGAGACTGAATGACAGGGAAGAGCACACCTAGCGTAGCATGTGCTGCCATGTCGCACGATGTGATTGTGTGAGTGCATATTCTCTGCATCTGTCTCCAACATGAAAGCCGGTAAAAAGATGTTCTTCTTCACCTTGATTTCTCTTACTGGGGTCAGTGCTTCTTGGCATTTGGGTTAAGATTTTCGAAAGATAAGATAGTGCTGTTTGTGACTGACTGTTTCTGTTCAACAGCTGGCATGCATGGCATGAAAAAACAATTCAGACTACCAAAATACCCCAAACTGCCCATCGCTGTTTTCTCCTGTAATAAGAACTTTTATTTGTAAGATGCAGGCTCTGCTACAGCTCAGCTGCTGAATGAGAGTGTATTCACCAATACTACTTATGGAATAAGCTGAGTCCTATAGTTTTAAAGAACAGATGCACTTCAACTTAATTGCAGTCAGACCTGAATAAAAATTAAAGGGTTTGCATGTCTGCTAGTCTATATGTGGGTAGAAAGGCAGTGAGGTTAAGATAATAGGCTCAAAATGTATTCTCAGAAAACATTTAAAACCACAGCAGGGTGTGATTGTATGCAAATAAGTATTTTTGCAATAGCAGATTAAACACCTTATGGAATTTGTATGGAAAACTGCATGCTTGTACACGATGGAAAGTATGATTAAGCACCGGTGTGTGGAGTTTTTGCCTTTGGTAAAAAACTAAGGCAGATTTAAATCAATCAATGGTTTTTTCAGTCTTTTCACAGCATATGTTCTAAGTTGTGAATGGTGACTACTGGAGAGAAAATGTTACAAATAACACTATTTTTTCCTTGAGACTGCATCCTTACAAGAATATGTCCTACTGCAGTTTCCAGTCAAGAAAAGCACTGCAGTAGCAGAAAGTCTTGCTAGAGCACAGTTAACATACAGGATCTGAGACAGTGAGAAAAGAAAACTGGCAAATTGATGTAAACTTTTACTAGAACAGCTGTTACTGGTGCATATTTTGCCATCAGCTTACAGAATGACTTACAGAATCTTTTTTAGAAAACTTTCAAAGTATCTTTTTGATGCTTTTCATGAATGGATGGATTAATCATTCCACGTTCCAGGACTATATTTAAATAAACTTTCTCTTCAAGCTCAGAGATTGCTAAACTTACTCTGAGGAGACCCGGTGCCTATAGGGGCAGCAGGTACTTTCCAAAAAATGTATAGTTAGCAGCTGAAAGACCTGCGTTGGCATAGGCAGACAATCGCTGCTCTGCTTGGTCATTTGCATAACTAACGGACATTGTGGTTGGCAGAATGACTGAATTGTCTTTGGGAATTGGTCTTTAATGTCAAATTCTAATCTACTTTACATACCAGAGTTATGTATCTGCCTTTCTGAAAGTCCTTTCTCTAACACACAAGTTACTGTGTCCCGTGCAATGAGAGAGATACCCTGGGTTTTTCAAGAAAATTGCCTTTTGGTGTTTGAGCGTAAAGGGCGTGTAAAGGAACATTTAAATTTGCGACCTGGATTTTTTCCCCTAGCAGTGATAGATCTGACTTAGCAAAATCAGATATAATTGTGTTTGTGTTCATCCAGTGTTTTTTTTCCTATCTGGAATAGAAAAGATAAAATACATTACTTCAAATTAACTTTGATGTAAATAGTGAAGTAAACTGAACCCACGGTGACCTTGAGAGACAGTTTCTCTGGGGTGGATATGCTCCTTTCTGCAAGAAATAAAAGCTTCTCTAAAGAAGTCAAATCGTCACATTGAAAAACAGTGAAACACCCCCTCTTTCTGTCTTCCAAAACAACTCTGCCTGCTCAGCAGTAAATCCCCAGAGGGAACCCAAGCTCACACTGGCAGGATTACTCTCCTTTCCTGCCTCTTAATCATAATTTGTTAGTGAAAGCAGTGGTCAGAGAAAGTGCAAGATCAACATTTTGAACACTGGTACAGCAGGCTTCGCTCTCCTTCATTCATGTGCCTTTGTACTCCAGAATCACAGCTAGAAGTGAATGGATAACTGAGCACCGTGATTTATGCAGACAGATGAAAATCAGGACTGTGACAGGGACCACCTACCCTTCTCCTAGGGTCTCACCCCTGCTGGGGGGAAGGCTCAGCTCATGAAGCTGCTGCTGAACTACCCATCACAGCCTGACATTTTAAGAGAATAAAACCGTAAATGCCGGGTTTTATTTTTTATTTCTCCCTGGTGTATTAGGAGTGGGCTTCTTCAGGAAAGCGAGAACCTTCTTACCGTGTGGGCAGAAACCACTAAGTGACAGCAATGGGCCATCCAAGGTAAGGAACCACTGCAGCCCTTGAAAAAATTACTTTTAAAATTAGAGCCGAGAGCCAACGTAGAAGTCTATGAGATAACTTTGGGCATGTTCCCTCAGAAGAGGCACAGAAGAAAAAAAGATGAATTATGGCAAAGCAGAATTATTGGTAATGGAATATCAAGCTGCTTTTACAGTGCCTCATTTCGCAGCCAGCACATTATTTCTCACTTTTAGGACTGCCTAAATTCACACATAAAGCTGGTAGAAGCAAACTACATAATTGCTTGAAACAAGGAAAATAAAAGCAGACTTGTTAATTTAATGGTATTTTAAGCAATAACTATTTTAAGCAGAAATAATTAGATTTCCCTTCAATTACATAAAATAGCATATTTTTTAAGCCAAATCAGGGACAGAATGAAAATATATACCAACATTATTCTCTCATGCAGAAACAAGTATAGTGAAGAGTCTGAAGGATGGAGACCAAGGAAGTCCTGTTCGTGGAATTTTTCCAAAGCAGTTTGATTCAGGTGGGACTAGCTACTACAGAGAGGCATTCGTCCCAATTGTGTTTGTTATTCCATACTGCCTCTTAGCAGGAGGAAAGAAAGACCAAAGAACATTTTTTGCTTTCATGACGCATTTAAAAAAAATGGCTTGTGTTTATGTTAAAGAACTCCAAAGAACCAGATCTTTGAGATGAAGAGAAAAGTTGAAGGTTTTGAGTCTTAGGGAAGTTCATTCCACTGCTGAGAAAGCTTCAGCCCCCTCATGGAAGAGAGCTTCATTGTGACAGAAGAACCAAACTGGTAACTGTGGACCATAGATGATCTTTGATGTCTTTTTTCTTCTCTCTCTGTCATACCCTTGGCCTTTCCTGAGGTGTTTAAATAGTTGCTCTTTGTGTTCCAGCTCAGGGCAGGCTGCGTCTGGTCTTATTTAAGACCCACTTGTCAGTGCAAACCTCTATGGAGAAGTCTGAAGTATTTGGGTGTTTTGTTCTGCATTCACAATTAGCAGATACAGGCTTGTTTTGTCAAAAGTAGTGAAGCAAGATGCTTAGAGTTTTTCTTCATAAATTTTCTTCCCAAGGCTACTTAGTTCTGTAACAAACGACCGTATGCCCACTCCAACCCTCAGATCAAAGGCCTCTTGATACAAATGGGAGATTTTCAGAGAATTTTGGCTCAAGTCTTACTTCCATCTCTCCTTTTTTGAAATCATAAGAATAATATTCGTGCAAGTGGCTTACAGGAATCCTAGTTTTTTTGAAAGAAGCCTATTTTGTTAAAGATCGTGAAACCCCTAGACAGCAGTCACTTCACTTACCCCTTATAATCAGACTGAGTTGTGTTGCCACAGTATGAGAACTGAATGCTTCTTCAGATCAAAGTGAACGAAGGGTATAATTTTAGAGCCGAAAGACATTGCTTACAGTTCAAGTAAAGAACTGCAATTTATTATACAACCCATCCTATATTGCCCATTTAGATGGAAGGCCTTCAGGCCTGGAACTCTGCCTGCGCATTTTGCATGTACAGTATTCTCAGGATATGATATAAATAATAATATATCAGCAGTGGAGGGAATAGCCCAGCGGAGCAATCCACAACTGAGTGAGCCTCTCAGATATTATGGAACAAGGCCAGCATAACTTCAAAAACATTTTTTTTTTTTAGACAAAGTCAGTCAAATGCCTAAATTAAAATCCCACTCAATTGCTTTGATCTTATCAGCTGCAGTATCTGTATGTTCATTTAATAAGCCTCTCATGCATTTTATCTTTATGCTTAATTTAAATATGAGAAGCAAACACATTTTATATAGTTGTTATTCTCCAATTACTACAAAAGCTTCTTAGAATCTTTGATCATGAGAATGTAATTTCAAATCCAGTTCTGCTTCACAATTACAAAGTGTCTTTACTGAAGTTAGTTTGGATGCAATTCGAGTCCAAGTGGAATAAACCACAGTCAGTCTTCAAAAAACAGATACGACTACGGAGCAGTAAAGAGATCATAAGACACCCAAGCAACAGAGTTGATTTATTTGGTGGTGGGTTTTTTCTAAGCAGAAATTCCAACCAAAGCTGTAATGATAACAAGTAAGTGTCTGACACGGTGCATCAATGATTTAGCATTAAATGCAGTTTAGAAAATGTTACCATTATTAAAAAAATCTAGATCAACAAGTTTTATTTTTTTGTATCTGGGATGCCACAATAGCAGTTCAGCCACAGGGGTCTGGGGTTTTGGGGTATTTTTAAACAAGACCACAGAAGGGTGACACAGGTATAATGGCCATTAACCAAGTTCAACATGCTTGCGTGGACAGCCATTAGATGATTACAAAATGTGGTCGGAGTTGTCACACAAACTATCTCTAGATGTAGATAAGGCTCTGAAAGTAGTACCCTTCAGCAGGAGCGTCAGACAAAGCTCTGGAAGCAACAGCAGCAGCAAAACCAAGTTATACTTCGCTTTTTGTCTTACAGGTCATTTCTCTTTAGTGCTCCCTTGTTGAGTGGTGAGGGAGCTGTAGCATAGGACAGAGGAGAGAAATGGAACTTATCAAGGGCAAATCTTTGGGCAAATGTACAAAATACATTACAAGAAAATAATTTTCCTGCTAAGTCAACAAGAGGGCATGCAGTAGCAATGGCTAGGCGACAAATTGGAAAAATGGATTGTTTAAATTTATGCATAGATATCTATCAGACTTCCAAAAGCCTTAGCTTAATACTTGTGAAGGAATGCTGCAAAGTCTAACTATGGAATCACAGAATGATTGGGTTGGAAGGGACATTTAAAGGCCATCTAGTCCAACCCCCCTGCCGTTAGCAGGGACATCTTCAACTAGATCAGGTTGCTCAGAGCCCCGTCCAACCTGACCTGGAATGTTTCCAGTGACGGGGCATCCACCACCTCTCTGGGCAACTTGGGCCAGTGTCTCACCATCCTCACAGTCAAGAATTTCTTCCCAATGTCCAATCCAAGTCTCCTCTCTTCCAGTTTAAAACCATTCCCCCTTGTCCTATGGCTCCACTCCCTGATCCAGAGTCCCTCCCCAGCTTTCCTGCAGCCCCTTTAGGGACTGGAAGTGGCTCTAAGGTCTCCCTGGAGCCCTCTCCTCTCAAGCCTGAACAACCCCAACCCTCCCAGTCTGTCCTNACCCTCAGATCAAAGGCCTCTTGATACAAATGGGAGATTTTCAGAGAATTTTGGCTCAAGTCTTACTTCCATCTCTCCTTTTTTGAAATCATAAGAATAATATTCGTGCAAGTGGCTTACAGGAATCCTAGTTTTTTTGAAAGAAGCCTATTTTGTTAAAGATCGTGAAACCCCTAGACAGCAGTCACTTCACTTACCCCTTATAATCAGACTGAGTTGTGTTGCCACAGTATGAGAACTGAATGCTTCTTCAGATCAAAGTGAACGAAGGGTATAATTTTAGAGCCGAAAGACATTGCTTACAGTTCAAGTAAAGAACTGCAATTTATTATACAACCCATCCTATATTGCCCATTTAGATGGAAGGCCTTCAGGCCTGGAACTCTGCCTGCGCATTTTGCATGTACAGTATTCTCAGGATATGATATAAATAATAATATATCAGCAGTGGAGGGAATAGCCCAGCGGAGCAATCCACAACTGAGTGAGCCTCTCAGATATTATGGAACAAGGCCAGCATAACTTCAAAAACATTTTTTTTTTTTAGACAAAGTCAGTCAAATGCCTAAATTAAAATCCCACTCAATTGCTTTGATCTTATCAGCTGCAGTATCTGTATGTTCATTTAATAAGCCTCTCATGCATTTTATCTTTATGCTTAATTTAAATATGAGAAGCAAACACATTTTATATAGTTGTTATTCTCCAATTACTACAAAAGCTTCTTAGAATCTTTGATCATGAGAATGTAATTTCAAATCCAGTTCTGCTTCACAATTACAAAGTGTCTTTACTGAAGTTAGTTTGGATGCAATTCGAGTCCAAGTGGAATAAACCACAGTCAGTCTTCAAAAAACAGATACGACTACGGAGCAGTAAAGAGATCATAAGACACCCAAGCAACAGAGTTGATTTATTTGGTGGTGGGTTTTTTCTAAGCAGAAATTCCAACCAAAGCTGTAATGATAACAAGTAAGTGTCTGACACGGTGCATCAATGATTTAGCATTAAATGCAGTTTAGAAAATGTTACCATTATTAAAAAAATCTAGATCAACAAGTTTTATTTTTTTGTATCTGGGATGCCACAATAGCAGTTCAGCCACAGGGGTCTGGGGTTTTGGGGTATTTTTAAACAAGACCACAGAAGGGTGACACAGGTATAATGGCCATTAACCAAGTTCAACATGCTTGCGTGGACAGCCATTAGATGATTACAAAATGTGGTCGGAGTTGTCACACAAACTATCTCTAGATGTAGATAAGGCTCTGAAAGTAGTACCCTTCAGCAGGAGCGTCAGACAAAGCTCTGGAAGCAACAGCAGCAGCAAAACCAAGTTATACTTCGCTTTTTGTCTTACAGGTCATTTCTCTTTAGTGCTCCCTTGTTGAGTGGTGAGGGAGCTGTAGCATAGGACAGAGGAGAGAAATGGAACTTATCAAGGGCAAATCTTTGGGCAAATGTACAAAATACATTACAAGAAAATAATTTTCCTGCTAAGTCAACAAGAGGGCATGCAGTAGCAATGGCTAGGCGACAAATTGGAAAAATGGATTGTTTAAATTTATGCATAGATATCTATCAGACTTCCAAAAGCCTTAGCTTAATACTTGTGAAGGAATGCTGCAAAGTCTAACTATGGAATCACAGAATGATTGGGTTGGAAGGGACATTTAAAGGCCATCTAGTCCAACCCCCCTGCCGTTAGCAGGGACATCTTCAACTAGATCAGGTTGCTCAGAGCCCCGTCCAACCTGACCTGGAATGTTTCCAGTGACGGGGCATCCACCACCTCTCTGGGCAACTTGGGCCAGTGTCTCACCATCCTCACAGTCAAGAATTTCTTCCCAATGTCCAATCCAAGTCTCCTCTCTTCCAGTTTAAAACCATTCCCCCTTGTCCTATGGCTCCACTCCCTGATCCAGAGTCCCTCCCCAGCTTTCCTGCAGCCCCTTTAGGGACTGGAAGTGGCTCTAAGGTCTCCCTGGAGCCCTCTCCTCTCAAGCCTGAACAACCCCAACCCTCCCAGTCTGTCCTCCCAGCAGAGGGGCTCCAGCCCTCCGATCATTTTCTTGGCCTCCTCCGGACCTGCTCTGACAGGTCCATGTCTTTCCTGTACTAACCCGTCCCAATATTTAACCTCTTCCAGTATTTGACCTGTCACAGTATTTAGCCTGTTCCAGGCTAAATTTTATATTTAATAATCCACCTGGCAAAGTTATTATTTCCCTACTCTCCAATCAGGATTTCATGAAATTTAAAACATTACTGAAGTGCCCCTTTTCTCAAATAGTCTTTCTACTAGGAAAATGTGGCTTCTTCATTTACTGATGTATTACTTTCATTCACCAGAGGTCTGATTGAAACCCACTGACTTCACAAAGATTGAAGATCAGGTTTATTTAGTGAAATACTAAATAAAATTTAAAAAAATTTCCGGCTCCAAATGCAGAGGCAGGGCACTTGCAAGCGTTTAGTACCATATGGGGTCAGATTAGACTATGAACAAACTTTAATTAAATTTCACTTTGCAGACAATGAAACCATGAAAATTTTTCCTGCTTTTCCATTTTAAAATACATATACTGTTTCAGCCTGTTCCAAGAAAGTAACACTGAAGCTCATACAAATAATCATCTTTACAGTAATGGCTTTGTTTCTGCCTTTTATCCTTGAGGGAATAAAACCCAGACACTAGAAAGAATTCACAGCCTTAGAAATCTGTATTCTCTGTCCTCAGCAAATGCACAAAGACTAAGACTCATTACTTGTTCATTAATAAAAAGTAATCAAAATTCAAAACGCCATTTAAATTCAGCTAGACTGCGTTAGCTATTTGAAATTGCAGGCTCCTGACTGTTAAATACCATAGAATGAATTTAGGAGGAAACAGAACTAGCAGACTGATCGGTGATGAGATGCTCAAATAGTGCAAATTCTGACATTGCCCACGATGTCCTGTCAGGGATCCGGGGCAATGCCCGTGTTCATCTAACTCTGCAGTTTCTGGCTGTTGCTGATAAGGACTAAAAAAGGAAGATTGAGAGCAACCACAAAGCTTTGCAAAGCAGCGGATGCTTTGATCATTTCCAAACACTACGTAGGAGGGCGGTGGAGTCCAGTTTGTCTAGTTTAAGTGCCTGTCCTGTGTCTTGCCTCACCGTGTAAATGTTCCTAACCTGTAGCAAGTAGGAAAAAAATTGGCTCCACTTTGTCCAATATATAAATTTCTTCTACAATTGCAAAAAAGGTGTGTAACTTCTAACGGGAAATTAATTCCATCTAATTTAGATATGTTCATTTACTAACAATCTAACCCTTTTCTGGTGGCTTTATTCAGCTCGAAAAAAAGCACTCAATCACCCTAATTACCAAGTGAGGTTATGGTTTTCCTTCGCCTGTTCCCTGTCCAATCCTAGAGAAGTCTTGCAGAGCTGACAGCCTGCAACTCGCTGAGAACAGTTGACCTCATGGTTAGAACTTCTAAAACTGTGAGATGCAGATTCAGTCTTCCTCAGGAATATTTAGTTTACGGAGTAAATGCTTGAACTGCTACGGAGAATTCCATACAGAAAACAGGAAATAAGACCGAAAGTTAACCGCAAGCCCCTCAAACCAAACTTTTCAAGATTCTCCCTGTTACCTACTCAGAATTCGGGTGGCTTAAGACTTGAATGGAGCTTTAGGTGGGACATAGTTATCACTTGAATCAGGGCTGTGACTAAAGCGAAAATGACCTGGATTAATTCTTGCTTTAATAAACATAGACAGGAAAAAGGAGCCACATTATGGCACTGCTACATTCAACAGATTTAGCATGTGGAACAGCTGAGTGCTGCGGCACCCTGCATTCTCCCAGTTTTAAGTCCAAAAGCTGTTGCCCTTGTTACATGCATAGAGGCATAAACCTTGCTGGTTTTGCCAACTCATAATACCTGTATTTACCCAGCGTGCTTGTGCTTAAAGATGCAAGCTTAAAACCTATGATTTAACAGTGAAATTATTTCACATCTTTTGTTTGGAGTCATTAAACTGAGGTGCAGTTTTGTCTGATCAAGTCAGCAGGTAAAGACGACCTTTCTTAGCCATGTGTCTTGTTTCTTGATCCTATGAATAAAGCCACTAGAATATTTCACTGAGAAACTTAGAAGGGTGTTCCACCAGGCATTTTAGTAACGTTCTAAATCAGAGGGTAAATGAAATATGCTCTTTGCAATAAAGCTGAATTATAGAGTGAGAAAAAAACCATGAATTTGCCAGACATTGCAGAATTACACATTGAAGAAAAAAGATCGCTTCAGGTGAAACACTTGGCAAAGCAGGAGCCAGTGGATCAGATGAAGTTTATTTCTGTCCTGAAATACAGAATTCTCCACGGCTATGGGACTAAGAAGTGCCAGCCACTTGTTTAACACATGAACACCTTAAAAAGTATAGTAATTATGAGGGAGGGAGTAGGACAAATACTGCATATTCCAATGCTAATGAGTTCTTTTTATGGCCTAATCACTAGCCATTCAAGAGGCTTTTCCCATGAAAATTGAAATGTAAATTTTAATTTTGGATGTGTATTAGCTATTTGCATAGGCAGAACTTTCACTAAAAACTTACATGATTTTGTGTTCTAGCATAAAACATTTAAAAATGGAAATAATATGAATGTATCATAAATTGACGTTAAAATAAAACCCAACTAATTATATCACGATGCATATATAACTAGAATTTCTTGTTGTTGCTATTCTTTACCATCCTAATTCTCTCTTCTTCCCCTTACTTAAGCTGTTCTTCCCTACTGTATTCAGGAAAATTAAAAGTTCAGACCTACTTGGAAGCCAAAGGTTCATTCGTAGTCCTCATTAAGTAGTAAGTAGTCAAAGAAGCTTATTAACTCTATAAAGTTTAAAAAATAAGTTACGTTACTTGTGGAAAATCCTGACATTTTGCACCTGCAATTGAGTGCAAGCAATTGAGTGCAAGCAAAGTATAGAGTCCAGTCAAGTACCTAAGTTATGTTTTGTTCGTTCATATTGTCACACAATCTCGAGCTGGAACAGCACAAACAACCCCAGAGATTTGTAGTTTTAAAGCTGCTTCCTTTGCCAAATGAACAAAAATTGTCAACGAACATTCACACCTTTTTTTTTGCTTGCTGGCACAGCACGTGATTTTCTCGAAAGGCTGCTGAGCAGTTTCGTAACCTGCAAGAGATAATTTGCTCATCTCTACAGAAACAAATACAAGTTGTCTAATCAGATGATCAAGTCTCAAAGCAAATGAGATGAACCAAAGATACCGCAGAGCTGCCAAAATCCCAGTCATTAAAATGCTGTTGAGACTGGAGAATATTTTGGACATACCTGCCACCTGGTGTTTGGAAAACAACCTTATGTCTGAAAACAATCTGAAATGCTCTTAAATCTGTATTGCCTTTAAGGAGCAAACAAACACTGATGTATTTTAATATGGATTAAATGCATAAGCAGTGAAAGCGTGTTTAGGTTGGTGTTATTACCTGCATGTGGCTAGAAAGGAAAGGAACAGGGTGACTTAATGTTCCTTCCAGGCCCACCTCTACTAACCACAAAAATTCTCAAGTAAATCTTTGAATTGACTGTATTTACACATCTCCTGTCAGATAATGGCACTTGTGATGAGAAACCTCCTGGGCAGAGCCGTAGACAGCTTCACAGTCTAACTGTAAACTACCATGTGCCAAACCCAAAGGCAAGGACAGAAATAAGTTATATGAGCTGAAGCTAGGTAAAAAAAGGACTAGCGATGAATAATACTGGGTAGTAAGTGCGTAAGTAAGCAGTCAGCATCTGAAATTACTGTGATGATATTAAAGTGTCTTAGCTAAAATACTTAACCCCGCAAAGTCTTTATAGTAGAAGCAGCAATGATAGTGACTGCCAGTTTTTCATGTTTGATGCCTGAAGTAAACAGTCCTCACTGGTAAAATTGATACCAGTGAGCATATAAACTGAGATAAACCATGTTTTATCTTTACCTCCCAAAAGGGTTACTTCAAGTGGAGCCTCACGCTACCATGTAGGCAACTGGACAAATTACTGTGCAATTCAGTGATATCAAACTGTACCTATGGCACAATAATGAATTTTTTTCCCCTCCTCTGCAAAGAAAATTTAAATACATCTGTGTTTCACAATTATAACTCAGGAGGATGAAACCACAGTCTAAAGTCAGTCTCAGCAATATAAATAGCTGCCATTTAAGTTAGCACCCCTGGCAAGCACAAACTCTATTTGTCTGGAATCACATCTTTGCAGGGCTGCCAAAAATAAAATGGAATGTAGTGTTTGGGTTCTTCTTTTTCTTCAAGGGAGTGGAGGTCAAATGCAGCTGTGTCCCTAGGTGCCCCGCTCTATTTCAGTTCTAGTAACTTTGAAAATGATACGCACTAGAAGGTCAACACGATATTGTACGTTTACCGTGTACACATGCTATCTCAGGTGCTTGCATCAACAACGCAATGGCAGAACACCTAGGTCCAAACATAACCTATTTGTTAACTGGAAACCATGCAGTTGCACATAGAGGAGGTAGCTATAGGTTTACGTGAGAAATGCAGGAAGATGGGGTTTTTTTTCACATTTATTATCAAGCCAAAATCCTAAACCACTTAATTCTCATGAACTTTTTCCATAGTTTAATGACTGCCTAACACAGGGCTCAATTGCTTTTTCAACATCTGAAGAAACTACTTTCTAATGAAAACACAGGACGTGATAAGAAACTTCGTAAAGCAGAAGACACTCTTCCCGTTTTCTATCAGCAGTAACTGCTCAGCACGGACAGATGTTAGGACTGGTTTCTTGGCTTAGTATTACTGGGGGAACCTAACAACTTTTGTATGATCTTCACAGAGCGCAAGAGAGTGGAAAAAAATTCAAAAAAGTGGAAAGAAAAACTGGGGAAAAAAAACCCACTAACCACAAACAAAAATTACATCACTGGTCTAGCATGTTGATGGCTACTAACAGTGGAGCCAGGATCATTGCTTCTGTAAAGCTGAATACTCAGCTGGTTCTTAGACATTATTAAAAATGTAAGCAAAAGGAATACTTCAGGCTCCTGCGAAAATATCGGATTCAAAAGATACCACTCCATTCTTTTTTGGTCTGTTTGAGCCTGTTGCAGCAGCTCTGTTCTTAGTCACAATTCTTGCAGAACTTATTCAGTATTCCATCTGAGTTACTCTACATTAGTGTTATTTTAACTGATAAATATGAAGACAGTAAGGTTGCATACAGCCATGCTTTCCATTTGCGTTTTTGTTTCAGCATGCATAAATGGACCTTAAGAAGCTCTGGAAATGGAATAAATCTGCAAGGAGCCAAGAGAATATACTTGGAAGGACTCACTTCATGTTAAACCTATTACAGTTTTCCTTAAAAATCCGCTACTGGTGGTCATCAAAGACAAGGAAGCAGCCAAATAAGCATTTTGAATAATAAGGTATCATAAAAGAAAATTATATGAATCCTAACTTTTCACTGAAAGGTGTCCTTTCAGCCTTAAAATCTGTTACATACTGTGGCACACGCAAGTTTCATTTTCAGTGCACAGCTCTGAAAATGGCGTGTTTTACTGTACTCAAATTGCTTAGCACATTCTTCTTCAGCTGCTGCTTAAAAGGCAATTGGCTACTGAATCAATAATCTAAACGAGTTAGGTACCCAGAAAAATCTGGATAGCCTGAACTGCTAGGAAAGATCCGTGTGGACACCACTGGTACAAGCTGTTCCTCAGCCTACGTGTATATGTAATATCATAAACTAAACATGCCAAGTTTTAACATTTATTTTTCTTAATGAAAACTTAAGTCTAGATATCAAGTCTTGAAACCATTCCAGTTCTAAATTTTTACCAAGCCGTGGTAAAAGCCAATCATAAATTGTTTCAAATCCAAAGAAATGAGCGCTTTGTTCTCAAAGCATTGATAATACTGTTTTCTATGGGAGAGCGGATGTGGGACATTTGATTCCCTATAGCAGAGTTTACCGCAACACCGTATCTTGAAGCAGTAGAAAAGATGGCGGAGCCTTTTCAAAACCTGTGGTAGCACCATCTCCATCGGGCTTTTATCTCTACAAAAGAAAAAAAAGAACAGGAGATGTTACAGGTAAAAGATCGTGTACTCATTTTTCAGGGGGAACACTTCCTAGTTTCTTAAGAATATATTTTGGGTTTGTGTGGCAAGGTTTTGGTAGCTGGGGGAGCTACAGGGGCAGCATCTATGAGAAGCTGCCAGAAGCTTCCCCCGTGTCCAACAGAGCCGACGCCAGCTGGCTCCAAGAGGGACCCGCCGCTGGCCAAGGCTGAGCTCATCAGCAGCAGTGGTAGCGCCTCTGGGATAACGTATTGAAGAAAAATCTTGCACAAAAGCAGCCAGAGGAGTGAGAGTACGTGAGAGCAACAGCTCTGCAGACACCAAGGTCAGTGAAGAAGGCGGGAGGAGGTGCTCCAGGGGCTGGAGCAGATTCCCCTGCAGCCCGTGTGAAGACCATGGTGAGGCAGGTTGTCCCCCTGCAGCCCATGGAGGTTAACGGTGAAGCGGATATCCACTTGCAGTCCCTGGAAGACCCCACATTGGAGCAGGTGGATGCCCGAAGGAGGCTATGACCTCGTGGGAAGCCTGCGCTGGAGCAGGCTCCTGGCAGGACCTGTGACCCTGTGGTAGGCCCGTGCTGGAGCAGCCTGTTGCCAAGAGACTGCACGCTGTGGAAGGGACCCATGCTGGAGCAGTTTGTGAAGAACCGCTGCCCGGAGGAGTTTGTGGAGGACTGTCTCCTGTGGGAGGGATCCCACACTGGAGCAGGTGAAGAGCATGAGAAGAAAGGAGCGGCAGAGACAACGTGTGATGAACTGACCACAGTACAGTACAAATATTAAACAAAGTTCTACAAAACAGGAGCAGAATAATTACCTGCTTCTGAGCATAACTGGTATAATCGATGCATTTATATGTGTTAAAGCAGATGGGCTAGAAACTCTGATCTGTAGATATACAAGTTATATAAAATCCTGTTTTCAGAAAGTTTTTTCACTGTGCTGATGGCAAGACATGCAGAAATCACTGTAACCAGACTCAAGCAACTTGCACACCATTACATTTCAACGCCTGCCTTAAACTAGGGTATGCTATTTGCAATTGTTCTTGAAGCCTGGACAGACAACTGGACAGAGACAAAAAATATTAAAATAAAAAACTGTATATTTTATTTTTAGCTTTAAAGATGCATGTCTAAACAATCAGTAGAAAAAAACAAGTAAAAAAAAAAGTAAACACCAGCATTTTGTAAAATCACATTGAACTAATACAAGACTTAGTACAAAGTTTTCAACCACCACTCAAATGCAGTTTAAAAAAGAAAAAACAAAAGGTAGTCTGGTCTCCAGGATCCTTTCTACTTGAAATAAGTTGTTAAGTACCCAAGAGATTTTAACTATAAAACAAGGATACATTCTTTCTTTTTTCTTCCATTTATGAAGTCAATTCCCATATACTTCAATCATTTGCAAGTGAAACTCACAGTCTGTTATAGAACTGAGGAGAACACGTACAATTCCATGATTGAAGTCCTTCCATTTTCAGGATAGGCTCTTTATCAAGTCAACACTCATCACATATCTTTAGACTGATCATCTTCTTCGAGTTTCCTGATTTCATTCTTTAAACAGTTGATGGTTTCACGACTTGCTTTTAGTCTTTCTTTAAGCTCAGCAATTTCAAAACTAGTTTTCTTTTTGGCAGCTTCCAGCTTTTCCCTGGTTTTCACTTCCAGATCTGCAACTGTGGTGGTGATAAACAAAAATAAATATTTTAAGTACCGTGAAAAGTTGTAATTCTTTATTTTTTATTTTATTGCAACAGTAATTTGGATGGTGTGTGTCCCAAAAAAAACCCCTATTACTGTTGGCCTTAGAGATTCAATGATTGTAGTCAGAACGCTATCCAAATAAAAACCTGGAATTAAAAAAAAAGAAAGCTTGTTTTGTGGCCTCATTCAGGCCATCAGTTCTGTGGATGGAGTTCCGTAAGTCATTTTCCAGAGGTTTTAAAGATTAAGTGGGGAAAAAAAAACCCTGACATGGCGACAGCAAAAAAATGGGGGATTACAGAGAATTACAAATAATAAATGTGTGGTGCCCAGTGACAGCACATGAGGCAGCAGGCACAAACTGAAACACGGGAGGTTCCCTCTGAACATCACAAAACTTTTTTTTTTCTTTACTGTGCAGGTGACTGAGCACTGGCACAGGTTGCCCAGAGAGGTTGTGGAGTCTCCACCCATAGAGACATTCATTCAGGAGCCATCTGGAGATGGTCCTGAGCAACCAGCTTTAGGTGGCCCTTGCTTGAGCAGGTGGGACAAGATGACCTCCAGAGATGCCTTCACACCTCAACTATTCTGTGGTTCCTCCTCCATGTACTGTAACCACTTTCTACTCTCCATCTCGCTGCAGCGTAATTCTATGTATCTAAAAGATTTAGTGGTGCTCCCTTTGGTCTTACGAATATCTGACATCGGGTCGTCTCAATCTGGTTTACTGCGGTGTCCTAATTTTTTTTTTTTGTTTGTTCATGAACAAGTTTTTGGAGAAAGCTGGTAAAGCCAACAAATGTATAGAGGTCATGGATATCCCTTCCTATCCCATACATTCCATAATTGTGGGCAGTGGCAAAACACTCTTATCTGCTTCAGTAACACATTTTAAGGAAATATATACTAAAAAAAAAAACCAACACACTAAAAATTTCTATCCACACTGAGGAGAAACATCCAGGAATTCTGAGAGAAGTTTAAATTTGGACAAGACTTTTTATGATTCAAATTATTAAACATTTTCTACACATAAACCGTAACAACATGCAATANATTAAAATAAAAAACTGTATATTTTATTTTTAGCTTTAAAGATGCATGTCTAAACAATCAGTAGAAAAAAACAAGTAAAAAAAAAAGTAAACACCAGCATTTTGTAAAATCACATTGAACTAATACAAGACTTAGTACAAAGTTTTCAACCACCACTCAAATGCAGTTTAAAAAAGAAAAAACAAAAGGTAGTCTGGTCTCCAGGATCCTTTCTACTTGAAATAAGTTGTTAAGTACCCAAGAGATTTTAACTATAAAACAAGGATACATTCTTTCTTTTTTCTTCCATTTATGAAGTCAATTCCCATATACTTCAATCATTTGCAAGTGAAACTCACAGTCTGTTATAGAACTGAGGAGAACACGTACAATTCCATGATTGAAGTCCTTCCATTTTCAGGATAGGCTCTTTATCAAGTCAACACTCATCACATATCTTTAGACTGATCATCTTCTTCGAGTTTCCTGATTTCATTCTTTAAACAGTTGATGGTTTCACGACTTGCTTTTAGTCTTTCTTTAAGCTCAGCAATTTCAAAACTAGTTTTCTTTTTGGCAGCTTCCAGCTTTTCCCTGGTTTTCACTTCCAGATCTGCAACTGTGGTGGTGATAAACAAAAATAAATATTTTAAGTACCGTGAAAAGTTGTAATTCTTTATTTTTTATTTTATTGCAACAGTAATTTGGATGGTGTGTGTCCCAAAAAAAACCCCTATTACTGTTGGCCTTAGAGATTCAATGATTGTAGTCAGAACGCTATCCAAATAAAAACCTGGAATTAAAAAAAAAGAAAGCTTGTTTTGTGGCCTCATTCAGGCCATCAGTTCTGTGGATGGAGTTCCGTAAGTCATTTTCCAGAGGTTTTAAAGATTAAGTGGGGAAAAAAAAACCCTGACATGGCGACAGCAAAAAAATGGGGGATTACAGAGAATTACAAATAATAAATGTGTGGTGCCCAGTGACAGCACATGAGGCAGCAGGCACAAACTGAAACACGGGAGGTTCCCTCTGAACATCACAAAACTTTTTTTTTTCTTTACTGTGCAGGTGACTGAGCACTGGCACAGGTTGCCCAGAGAGGTTGTGGAGTCTCCACCCATAGAGACATTCATTCAGGAGCCATCTGGAGATGGTCCTGAGCAACCAGCTTTAGGTGGCCCTTGCTTGAGCAGGTGGGACAAGATGACCTCCAGAGATGCCTTCACACCTCAACTATTCTGTGGTTCCTCCTCCATGTACTGTAACCACTTTCTACTCTCCATCTCGCTGCAGCGTAATTCTATGTATCTAAAAGATTTAGTGGTGCTCCCTTTGGTCTTACGAATATCTGACATCGGGTCGTCTCAATCTGGTTTACTGCGGTGTCCTAATTTTTTTTTTTGTTTGTTCATGAACAAGTTTTTGGAGAAAGCTGGTAAAGCCAACAAATGTATAGAGGTCATGGATATCCCTTCCTATCCCATACATTCCATAATTGTGGGCAGTGGCAAAACACTCTTATCTGCTTCAGTAACACATTTTAAGGAAATATATACTAAAAAAAAAAACCAACACACTAAAAATTTCTATCCACACTGAGGAGAAACATCCNTTTTTTTTTTTGTTTGTTCATGAACAAGTTTTTGGAGAAAGCTGGTAAAGCCAACAAATGTATAGAGGTCATGGATATCCCTTCCTATCCCATACATTCCATAATTGTGGGCAGTGGCAAAACACTCTTATCTGCTTCAGTAACACATTTTAAGGAAATATATACTAAAAAAAAAAACCAACACACTAAAAATTTCTATCCACACTGAGGAGAAACATCCAGGAATTCTGAGAGAAGTTTAAATTTGGACAAGACTTTTTATGATTTAAATTATTAAACATTTTCTACACATAAACCGTAACAACATGCAATATAACGAAAATCCACCTCAAGGCTGGCTAAACTGAAGCAGAAAATACAAGCAGCTCACAAGTCAACACACCCAAACAGACATAAGGCAAATCAGAACCCAAACTTTGCAGGGCTTCCAATTCATCATCACTCTTAGCTCGAGGTATTCACTGTCTAAAAATACCTGACATCTGTTGTCAGAGAAACACGCAGGGAAGCCAAAGGCCAGGTGAGCCAGACTACCATGGCATTAGAGTTTGTAGCTAACAAGGTAGGATTTGGGCTCGATAAATACTACATTTGCTTTCTGAGACTAGAGGATAAGAGATGGAATTCAGAAGATTGGAACAGAAAGCATCACCGAATGCATTATATTTTATGAATCAACATATTTTCATTTCATGTCTTTAATTCTCTTAATATTCTGGTTTAGATTAAGCTATACCAAAGAAGTATATTAGGAATTAGAAAGGAAAAAGACAGGACGAGGTTTCAGACCCTACTCTGTCCCAAAAGGGTTGCTGCTTCGACTCATATACTAACTGTTCCGTATTTCAGTGCTTAAAGTGGGATCTTTGTTGGCAGTTAATACCCCGACGAGCTGAACAGAACTTTATCACAAATACAGTGGGCATAATTTATTCTGTTTTAACTCATTTCAGAGATGATAAACTTGGCATGGATCATACGATCGCTCTTCATGCTGAGTAATTCCTAATTCCTTTTTTTTCCAGCAGGCACATAGATCAGAAAATCTCAAAAGTTTTCAAATAAGTATTAGTACCTTTGCAAAACTTGAAGCTAGTTTAATGCAAAAATACTGGGTTTTAGCAGCATTCATTTTACTGTTATATCCCAGAAAAAAAATACTAAAAGCAAAACCAACTATTGTTTTATTTCTAAAATATTTTAATTTTCAACTTACACTCCGTTTCATGCTTATAAGCACCTAGTGTTAGCTGACGAGACGTTGTTAACAGCTGCTGCATCATTGCAGTAGGATCTTGAAATATCTAATGAAGGAGAAAAATACATGGTATCACTAATACTCTTCAAAAATAAAGTGAGGATTACATTAAAAATGTTCATACCATTTCATCATAGAATTCAGAAACTACAGTTTTCTTTCCCAGGATGGCATTGGTATCAGACTGAAAAAGCTTCAGCAGGTGATACAAGGTTACCTACACAAAGACACAATTTTATTAGCTTGACAACTGTAGGGAAACATAAATCTTCTAGATACCAACAAGCAGTATTTGTTCTTTCTAAACAATTGAATAGGATTTAAAAATCTTTTAGGAATGCAGAAATAAATGTCATAGAACTTCAGTAGAAATACTTAAATTTAACATTCATTGTTAAACACACCAACTGTCCAAAGGCTACCTGATACTTTAAAAATGTCTGGGCAAATGGCTTAAGAGTAGTGTATAAAAACTACTGAAAAGACCTTCTCGTAAACATTTCCAAACATGATTTAGTTCAAGCCGACTTTGCCAATTAATCAGTTACAAAGTGCTTTCTGTGACCTTATCATCCCTTCTTGTGAAGGAAAAACACTGGGGCGGCCTGTGAACAGCTTTTCACTGGAATTTCTCTCTGCAGAGTTACTCTTCCATTACTGCACAGCAAATGGCAGGAGCTGGAGAGCTCTGCCCAGCCCTGAGGAACCCCTGACCACTTGGACCACGACCTGGGAAGGGGGCGTGCAGCCCACAGTTCTTCCCTTCTGTGAACAGGCCCATGGAAGAGAGCGATGCTTTACTCTGGTTGGTACTTCCTGGAAAGGAAGAACATGACAGGCACCGAAACAGCCTTACAAGAACAGCCCCAAAGGAAAAAAACACCCAACCAACTTTAGGAGGGCTTGGTCAAGCTGTGAACGTAATTCATATGACAAGTCAGGATCCTACTGAGCACAACAGCACAGGAAGCCCTCTATTGCCTAGTATGAATATTCACATATTCAAGAAAAACATAAAATGCAGTTTTCACCTCATTTGGCAAAAAAAATGGCTAAAGCAAAAGGACGGCTGTAGTTGATGTGACGGAAGGAACTCAAGTCTTTCCAGAAAAAAACATCCTCTGCCCCTAAAATACAGTAATTGCGTTTCCTACCTAAACCTGGATAAACAAACCTGCAAGAGAAGTCTAAAACACAGGATGGGAAGAAAGAAATTCATTCCAACGCTTTATTCAACTAGAGAAGTGTCTTAACCTGGTTTTCTTAGGAAAGAGACTAATGCCAGCATAGTACCTTTGCTGCTTTTTGACCAATTTTGACCAAAGCCGATAGACAAACACACAAAAAAGGTAATTTAAATATTCTAAAATCCTCTAACTAGGAAGGCACACAGAAGAGAAATCCTCACTATGTGCTCAACCCAGGTAAGATGCAACATGTGGTCACATATTAGTAAACATCAGAGAAGCGAAGCACAGGGAATGCCAGTAGTAAAATGGAGAAACAGGAAAACGTGGCCAACCATTAAATATATTTCCTACAAGAACAGGCTGCACTACTTCCCTGGCTGATGGGACTTATTTTCACCAGCAATATCCCACAGCACAGCTTGAGGCCACCACAATTAATTCCTATTACAAGCTGAAGTCCTAGGACTCTGACAGACAAGTATCAAAACTACATTCCTTTTAACACGACACAAGTTCAATGTACTTACAGGTCTTTCATTTGGATCAATGAAAAATATCTTAATGATTATTTCAAATTCACCCCAGCCTGTTTCAGTGATTTCATAGGGTGGTTTGGTAACAACTGCAATAGGAAACACAGAGCTGTTAATACGAGTGATAAAGCCTCAGCGGAACTAATCAAAATCCCAGTTCTCGGAACAAATGCCCAAATGCAAAACCCACCTCTTAAAGGGTTACCGTAGCTTTCGTGTAGCTTGAATTGAATTTTTTTCACATAGGCAGACATATCCTAAAACAGAAACGCGTTATTTCCGATTATTTACAGAGCACACCCAACTGCTATTTATTCATCCATCCCACAGGCCTATCACCTCTTCTGAGAGGTGAGAAAAGCAGTAGGAAAGCAAGACGGTTAATCCAAGAATCAGCGCCGCCCGCACACGTCTGTCAGTACTTTACTTTGTCCCAATGAACGCTCTCCCGGTTTTTTCCAGCCTGGAAAGATCACTCCAAAAACACAGGAGGAAAAGTATCATCCCTCTCTTTTTCCTCTTTTGTTTTGGGCGGGGGGGGGGGGGGGGGAACCCATCAACCTTCTGCCCTTTTCCTCAAATCCCGGCTGTTCAGAACCCTCCTTGCCTGTCAGAACCCACGCTCCCCACCACGCGTGACACGGGGGGACACACGTCCCATCCCCGGGCCAAAGCCACCCGCTGACGACCCACCTCGTTTCGGTAAGGCTTGACGTAAACCGTCCACTGGTGCGTGTGACCATCTTCTTCTCTCTTCTTCCCAAAATACCGCGCGACGTTCCCATACACGATGGGCTTCACGATGGTAACGCCCTTCAATCCATCAAGAAAGAGAAATCAATCAAACAAACGCTAAAAATGACACGTTTTGACACGGCTATTCGTAGCCCGGATCAAGCCGGTGCCCGCAGGGGGCCAGCGGGGCAACTCCCGCTCTCCGCCGCGGCCAGCGCTCCTCCCGCCCGCCCTCCCCCGGGCTTCCGGCGGCGCAATGGCGTCACGGCGGCGGGGCGGGCGCTGCGTTAGGCGCTGGGCGGTTCCTGCCCGAGCGCGGGAGCGCCTGGGGGAGGGCTCAGGGAACCATGTCGGTTTCCCTCCCCGTTCTTTTCATGTTTTTACCCGAACGGCCTTCAAAGAGGCCCGCAGGCCGCCCGTGGTGGTGCTCACCGGCCTGTTGCCTGCGGTGGCCGAGGCCCCACGCGTCGCCCGGTTCAACGCGACGCCCCGCGCAAACGGAGCGGGCACAGCGAGGGGACGGGACGGGAGCTACTGGCAAGGACGGAGGCCGTGGGAGGCAGAAGGCAGTGAAAGACACAAAAAAGGGGGGGAAGGGAGGTGGCCGACATGGTGGTAGCCGACATGGTGGTAGTTGGGCAGCTGCCCCTGAGCTTCCAAGTACTCGGCCTGCGGGCTGAGAACGCTCCGGAAGGCTGTGTGCATCTCTGGCGTAGCGAGGGTGTCGGTGCCTCTGGAAAGACATCATCCTGCTGTCTTCTGGGCAGCAGGAACCAAGAGATGGAGATGCGGGGTGATTCCTGTGCGCTGCTCTTTCTGAGGAAAAGCAAAGAACTTTTCCTCTGGCAACTTTAAATTATCATAGAAATCACTTGGGTTGGAAGAGACCTTCAAGATCATCGAGTCCAACCATAAACCTATGCCAAAACCACCACTAAACCGTGTCCCTCAGCACCACGTCCACCCATCTTTTAAATATCTCCAGGGACAGCGATTCCACCACTTCTTGGGCAGCCTGTTCCAATGCTTGATAACCCTTTTGGTAAAGAAGTTTTTCCTAATATCCAACCTAAACCTCTCCTGGCACAACTTGACATTTCCTCTTGTCCTATCGCTTGTTACTTGGGAGAAGAGATTGACCCCTACCTCACTATAACCTCCTTTCGGGTAATTCAGGTAAATTACCAGAATACAAGCAGAATAATCCAGTGAAGCAAGCCCACAAATGATGCAAAATAAGCGAGGCTGCAAGAGGATGCTGTATTCCATGCATTTATCTTTGGAAGATCAACTTAAAATGCAGAATGAGGCTACTAGGGTGACACCAGTCTAGTTTCTGCCACCATTTTATGGTTAATTGGCAACCAAGCTCCTTTGCCCATGGGTAAATAACTGCGTTGTCAGTTGGTCTTCATGGTAGATAACTAGTCAGTTGCGCTCTAGTACAGCAAGAGGGTTATTGTACTGCAAGCCAACAAGTTACACCTCTGGTCTGAAGTTGTACACCAGTAACACCCATAATTTAAAAAAATACATAAACAGACAGGAGAAAGATTCCAGTCGTTTCCTGCACCTACACCTGCACCCTCCGGTCAGCCCAAACTGGGGAACTTGGTGGAGGATTCCTCTGGGGAGCTGCAGCCAGGCCCTGCCTACAAACTGCTCTCCAGAGCTCCCCTTGCTGTGGCCCCCCAAAGCATGTGTTGGGACTCCTGGCAGAAAAGAAGACGGCGAATGCCATGCCTAACCCACTTCCCACCTGGGAAGCAAAAATTCCTTACCCCGTTCCTTGCACCAATTAGATCTCATGTGGACGGCGCTGCTCAGCTCTGAAGTATTATAGCTCTTCTTGTTAAAATGAAGGAAGTTGGCAAGACAGGCGGGTGGGCCGGGATGCTTCTGTACATTGCTCTCTCTATAGAGAAGCACAAAACAATGGAGGAAAATACAACCACATCCCATTTATGGAGTGGTTCTGACCATATTTCATCAATGCTGGCCTTCGCCTGGACAGAAATGAAGCGCAAGTAAGATTTCACAAAGGAAACTCGGGAAACCAGTGCAGCGTTGGGACCCTCTCACCACTGTTATTGCCCTAAGGGTGAAAATGCAGACACTGTGAATGGCCAAAAAAAAAATAATATTCCTGCTAAAGATAGCCTTGTTTCCTTGCTGGTTCCTGCCTGGCTGAGTGCGGGTGGCCCAGCTGTACACGCATCTCATGGGACGTGGGCTAGCGGGTGGGCTGTGGCAGGCAGGGTGTGCTCCGCAGCAGAAGCTCCTGCCACGCTTTGAAGCTGCAGATAGTTGTAGCAGAGCTGCTGTTGTGGGTGGCCCCGAGGGTGCTTTTGGCCAGGGCAGGTGTACCCAGACCTGCTGACCTTGCTGCTGCTGCCAGGCGTGCTCCTGTGGAGCTTCTCGTTGCACAGATACCTGCTCACTGAGGCAGGAGCAGAGGTTTTGGTGAGGGGCCAAGCTCGGGGCTTTGCTTTTCCCTTCTTAGGACTTACCTGCCCTGTTTTGTCCTGTTGACGTGCCGCTGCATCTGCGTCAGGGCAGTGGGAAGGAGGAGGGATGGGGATGAGTGCTTCTTGTCTGAAATGTGAACGTCCGATGGCCAGCACATGGCTTGCTCCCCAGACCCACGATCAGAGCCTGTGTGTGCTTCCTTCTGAAGGAAATGGGTTTGATAACAGTCTGTTGTCACTGCCCACTACTCCTTGTCTCTAGGTCCCACTGCAGTGCCTTTGCTTGGCCACCTTTCTTGCTTTGCACTCCCATTCCTGCTTGCTCCACAGCTTTGCCTGCCTGCCCCGCTCCAGCAGCACAGCCACTGCAGGCAGACAACCAGCAGAGAGAAGAACTGCAGCAAGGAAAAGCAGTGAAATCAGGAACTGGGGTGGTATGATGAGATGGGCTGCTTCTAGGAAAGGCTTCCCGATGACTATAGCTTGATCAGACTGTGGAAGAACAGCAGGGAAAGAGAGGGTAAAGGGAAAAGCTGTGGAGAATACCTGCAGTCTGCACCAGCAGAGATGGGCTAACCTGATGGGATCCTAACCTCTAAACTCTGGCATTTGCATGGACCTGCTCACTGTAACAAAGGTTGTTAAATGGAAATTCTCACTCCATGTGCCCCCTGGACTTACAGTCTCAGGTTGTGTCCTCAAAAGTTATTCTGTCCAAGACACTTCATAGCTGCTGCCAGCTCACACCTCTCTCAGACCTTCCCTGGAGCAGCCAGGGGTAGGAGGCAAAATGCAAGGATTAGCCAAGACCTGACATTGCCAGGAGAGTGCACACAGCCTTTTAACGCCAAGACCGCAGGTGCTCCTGCACTTGTCTCATCTCTTAACCATCTCCCACTCCCTTTAGTAACCAGAAACACAGACTCTTCAGTACACAGGCATTTCCTGATACTTAAAACATCACTCCAAAATTGTCAAATTTCTTATACAATTTGGAAAGCCATAGGAGGACAGAGTAACACTATCTCAAAAGAATTTTGTTTAAACTCTGTTACAATGCCTACCAAAGAGGGCATTGGCTACCTAAACTCTGTTACTTAGATGTATTATGAAATTATTATTAACGTCCTTGTCTTACTGTTCATCATAAATCTATCACCATTAACGACTCAGCAGTAAGCTGAGTAGTATATGGGGTACTTACTTGAAGCCGTGCTTTGAACTTTAGGGTATCACAGGGTGGTTGAGGTGGGAAGGAACCTATGGAGGTCATCTGCTCCAGCCCTTCTGTGCAAGCCAGGCCACCTAGAGCCAGTTGTCCAGGACTGGGTCCAGATGGCTTTTGTACATCTCCAAGAATGGAGACTCCATAAACTCTCTAGGCAACCTGTGCCAGTGCTCTGTCACTCTCACAGTGAAAAAAGTGTTTCCTGATGTTGAGGGGGAACCTCCTGTGTTTCAGTTTGCACCCATGGCCTCTTGTCCTGTCAACCTGCAAACCTTTGTAATCAGAGATTGCTTCACTCCTCACCAGGTATGGCTATGTACAGGAGCAAATGCCTGTAAGTCACAGCCTGCAGCATGACCAGGGGAAACACCTTGCCCATTACAAAGGTAAGTCTAGCCCCAGCAGGAATTTGACTCCTGTTTGAACCGATACTGCAAATTCCTATGAAGTCTGCCGAAACAGCCATGCGTCACAGGAATTTTTGCAAGGTGTCCATGAAGCGTGTTCTTGTTAAGCCTCTTAAGGGCAACGCCCTCCGATCACCCTTCCCACACCTGCTTAAATTAAAAGGAAACAAAATCCCAAACCTCCTTTACCACCCTCCCTCCGGGCCAGCCCATTAGCACCATCAGCACCTTCTCCGTGGCCCCTGGCTTCGAGCCCTTTTGCCTCCACCTTGCAAACAACTGCACGCTCTTACCCTGTCTCGCGCTGCAGTGGAAGGGAGTAGCCTTGCAGGTGTTGCCCTCTGATCTGTCTGCTGATCCCCTCCTTGTTGGCATTTCATAGGGAACCACATTTCCCTTGCTTCTTCAGAGACGGACATTTCCCAGCCAGTGTCTGTGGCCAGGAGAGGGAGGGGATTCTCCAGCTGCAGGAGACACCAGGAGGTAGGTCAGTGAGCATCGATGGTGGACAGGGCTCCATGCTTCCTCTCCAGGACCATTCCTCCCTGCTCCAAGCTCGGCTGGGAAGAGGCTTTCAGGACACCTGCTCAACGCACCAGCAGGAGTGTTCTGGCAACTGGTGAGGGAAGGGGCTAGGAGGGGCTGGTGGTGGCACATCTGCAGCGATACACTCCCCAAGAGGAACCCATGGGGACAGTTGTCATGGCAGCAGCAACAGGCTCAAAGTACAGTGGCTGCAGAAGTGGCCATCAGCCACCTTACACCAACCACAGGTTGCACTGTTTTTGAGGAGAGGAAAGGCAATAAAGGATTACACTTGTAGACTTGTTTTAAAAATGGCATGTTCGTATAGGTTTAGAGCTCCTGTGCTTTCTTACTGTAGAAACAAACCCAGGTATTTATTAATTTCTACTTTTACAACCACTTTGTAATTCAATTAGCTCTGCTATTGGGGAAAATTAAATACATCTCTATTCTCTCTGTTTTTTCTCTGTTAACAAAAAGTAAAATTCTCGTTCATGTCCTCCTTATGTTGGGGGCCCCATAGTTGGATGCGGTACTCTGGGTGGGGTCTTACAAGAGCAGAGTAGAGGGGCAGAATCCCCTCCCTGGCCCTGCTGGCCACGCTGCTTTTGATGCAGCCCAGGATGTGGTTGGCCACCTGGGCTGGGAGCGCACATTGCTGGCTCGTATTGAGCTTCTCATCAACCAACACCCCCCAAGTCCTTCTCCTTAGGGCTGCTCTCTATCCATTCTCTGCCCAGCCTGTATTTGTGCATGGGATTGCCCTGACCCATGTGCAGGACCTTGCACTTGACCTTGTTGAACTTCATGAGGGTGGCACAGGCCCACCTCTCAAGCCTGTCTAGGTCCCTCTGGATGCCATCCCTTCCCTCCAGCGTGTCAACTGCTCCACACAGCTTGGTGTCATTGGCAAACTTGCTGAGGGTGCTTGAGGAAGTACAGAAAATAAGCAGCTTTGCTTCAGCTTGGGCACGTTCTTTGGATGGGCTGATGCACCTCTTGGTGACATTAATGAACAGGCAGGACAGTAACCAGACATCAAGCAGCCATGCCACTGATCAGTGGAGACCATCCCTCATTTCGAGCGTGCAGATGCAAGTGCAATCACTGCTTGGGCGGCAGAGCACTCACAGCAACAAGTGCTACTCTGCTGTCTTCTGTTTTATCGTTTAATGGCAGCCAGCAATTAGGACCTCTCAGCCATTCACTCCCCCCCAAGCAGGGTAGGGAGAAAAAGGAGGGGGGCGGGAAAGGGAAAAAAAACCCTGGTGAGTTAACAACAGTTTAATAGAACAGTAAAAAAAAGAGGGGGGGAAAAAAAGCCCATAATGATAATAATGGTAAAAGACTAGAAAATAAAGCAATGTAACACAAATTGCTCTGACCACCCGATGACCAGGTGCCCAGTCCATCTCAAGCAGTGACCAGAGATTCCTGCCCCCCTGGCCAACTCCCATTTATATAACTAAGCGTGACATCCTTGGTACGGAATATTCCCTTGGCCAGCTTGTCCTGACTCTGCTCTCTCTCAGCTTCTGTGGGAAGCTGAAAAAGTCCTTGACTTCCTGTAAACATCACTTAGCAACAGCTACAACAGTATGTGTTATCAGCATTATTCTCATACTAAATCCAAAATACAGCAGCTGCTAGAAAGAAAATTAACTCTATCCCAGCTGAAACCAGGACAATGTAGTAAAGCAGCAGGAAATACCGTGACAATTCTGCACACAATATGGGGGGAAAGTTAATCACTACTTATTTTACAAGTGAAGTGCTGTGCAGTGGCTTTGGCAAACTGTTAAGAGTGTCTATGGGTTATTTCAAAGAAACCAAGTAGCAGGACCAATAAAACGCACAAACTCACTGACAAGATGAACTGGCAGGAATACCAAGTGGCACGAGGCTTTCAGCCAGACATCTTTCATTGCAAAATCACAACTACTCCAGTTCCAGTGGCATCAACAGGATGAGAAGAAAAGAGATTGGAGAATTAAATGTCTGCTAAAGACAACATAAAAGTATACTAGTATTTGTCAAAGGTACAAACTTAGAATGAAGAAGACGACGAGGACTTCATACAGGAACAACTGAATGATCTAGAAAATGGCATAGCAGGAACAGAACAGGATTTAAGATCATCAAAAACTTCCCTATTGGAAACATCTGACAAGACTATGTACCCCAGCTGATGACAGGATCTGCAGGAGGCTGCAGCAGGAAAGGGAGTTTCAGTAAATGGACTAAATGCTAATGCCACCGTATAAACCCTGTTAAGACCACATCTAGAAAAGCACGTGTGTTTCTCTTAAAGGAATAGATATTCTCTCCTGTTATAGGAAAAATGAACTGAAAGGCAAATATGCAAGAACAGGGCAAGTGGGTGTAACACAGCCTGTTGCAAAGGCAGCAAGAGCCTCCTTAAACAAATTTACCAAAATAAAGGTAGAAGTATTAACTAGTTGTTGTGAATGCCTTAAGGGGTTAAATACAAAAGGAAGGGAAATAACTAGATGGAGAACAATACCATCACAAGATCAAATGAATATAAATTAGCCAAGAAGAAATTCAGGCAGCAATTTAGAAGGTTTGTAACCCCTGGAGCACAGGAGGAATGGGGCAGCCTTCCCGTAGGAAAAGCAGGAGCAAACACGTCAGACAGACCCCATCAGGTTGTAAGATGAACCTCAGAAGGCATTAAAAGACATGATTAGCTGCCCCTGGATGGGACTGAACTTCATATCCCAGGCCACGCTTTCCAGTCTGTATCGCTACTTTGCTTTCTCCTGTGGCCTTGCAATGAAGTATGCAAGGCTAAAAGACCCCCACCCAACACCCAACCCTTTTTACCTTTGATTTGCCGTGTTGGGCATGAGCTGTCATAAAGACGACTGATATGGGATAATGAAGAAGAAATAACTTCCACTTTTTTTAAAACCTGAATGTTGTTACCAGCATGGAAGTTCATTGTAAAAAAGAAAAGAAAGAGATGTGGCAGAACTGGAGAAACTAGCGCTGGATGTGTGCTTTATGCCTACTGAAGTAAAGGAAATCACCTTGAATGGGACAGCGTTCACAGCAGTCGCTTTCAGAGTCACAAGTTCATTGTGGCACAGGGCCAGCTACAGGGGGAAACCCTTTGTAGGAACAAGTGGAATGAAAAAAATCTGCATAACAAGATGACATGGGAAGGACTGGAAATGGATGAGATTGGTTGAACTAGACTGTGTTACCCAAGTTCCTGCTTATAGCAAAGGGCTGGGAATGCCCTGAAGAAAACAGGTGCTGAACCTGCTTCTACCAGCCTATTTTGGGGGCTCCTGCATGTGAGCTGCCACCATGACATAACTGTTGAGCCCAGCCTCCACCCAAGCCTGCAGTTTAGGTGAAGATTTATCATATGCCGCTGTTGTGAAAGAAATGAGCCACGTACAGGCAGCTGGCTGCTCCTCAGAGCAGAGTCCTTCACCTGCCAGCCGCCTTTACATTTCACAGCTCCCTTAGATGGCACACAGATACCAGCATATTCGATAAACAAAGAGCAATTTCCAACTCCAGACTTGGCAAAATTACTGTGTGCCTCAGCATCCTTACCCAGGTTAGGTCAATCCAAGATTTAATTCCAGAATTGTGGTTTTAAATCTGCAATTTTTTTCAGGTTAAACAAAGGTAGGAATGTTTTCATTTTTCGTAAGGGCATTACATACAATCTCACAGGAGTTGACTTTGCACATGTATCATATAGGACTTCCCTTAAACTTCTTCCAGTCCTGGAAAGGACAAACCCAAGTGGGGGAAGGGGCCGCCTACTCCAAGGATGAGGCACAGCTGGAGGTAGCACAAACCTGCCTCCAGCAATGAACACTATCCTGCTGTCCCTCGTGCTAGCCCCAATGGTTTTAAGAGACTATTAATTTAATTTGGTGGTGATGCTTTTTTGGTTTTGGCAACTTGTCAGTTTTCTAAATAAAGACTTGAATTTTTAGAAATTTTCCCTTCTTCTTCAGTAATGCACCCAAGCCCCTCAGAATTAAAAATCTGAGCTAGTTATAGCTATAATTATAACCAAAAAATGCTGCAGGAGTTGATAATGTAGAGGTTAAGAGTTTTATTTCTAATTTAATTTTAAGTAAAAGGCATAAAATTACTTTTTTGGTTGTTTTGTTTTTTTAAAATTACAAATAATTTAACTGAATGGAACAGTCAGGGGATAACTTAAAATTAGGAGGGCACAGCAGGGATCCCACATGACAGGAAAAAAAAAAAAAAGTTATTTTTCGGAAGTATCACACTGTTACCACTGTGAAAGAAACACCAAGAAAATTTTCCTGGACTCCAGCTGAGATGGAGGCCAGCCAGCAGATAGCTTTAATCGTTATGGAGAATTTATACTTCCACAGAGAAGCTCAAAATACAGCTTTTCTTGTAGAGGAAAAGGGTAATCACTCTGATCTGTTTTAATAGCTGCTAATAAAACATTGGCCTTCTCTGACCCTTTTCATTCAAAGTACTTTCGGTATTAAAAAAAAGAACCCACCACACAATTTGGACATTATTTCCAACAGTTTCTTCTGCAGGGCTCTGTTGGCCATTCTACACCGTTCACTATTTTCGTTATCCTTACACTACAGGTCTGTGAATGACGGCTGTGAACCTACATCTTGCAAAGATTGCAGGCAAAATGATTTAGGAAAATGCAAACTGCAGTTTTAATTATGGATAGGCTCCAATTAACTTTTTTGAGGTGGGAGCCCACGTGCCTTACAGCTTGACCCATGAATAAGGGTTCTGTTTGGCATGAATGGTCTCTGTTCCCATCCACACCCACCAGCGTGGAGCTGTAACGCATCCAGGCACAGCCACGTGTTTTTTGAGCGAAGCACAGTCTGCAGATCGTAAAAGGCGGCAAGGGTAGCTGCCTGTCTGTCAAAAAGAAGTAGATGGCTAAACAGGGAAAATGAGATATCAGGGAGCTTTAGAAATCAATTTTTAAGCATTGGTTTCACCATTCTGAAATACAGCTACTCTGTAGAGCTCCCTGCTTCTTCAGCGGCGAATGCTGCCTGTTCCACACGGGAACCCACCCACCTTTTGCCGTGTATTCCAACTACAGCCAACATTTTCTCTGCCTGTGCGGACAGTATCTTCCAGTGTTTTCAGCATCAAAGAAAGGCTTTGAGAATTAAAGTATTTCTTTCACTCCAAGTGTATTATATAGGAAAACATGCCCAAGAACTTAACAGTGGCACACTCAAAAGGCATTCAAAATAATAAGCAGAAAATAAGGCAAGAAACAAGGACTTTTTTCATGAGGTGTTAAGGCAAGGACAACAAAAACCCCATGAAACTTATTTATTTTGTGGTAAAAGGGGGAGAAAAGACTGCAATCATCTTAAATTTAACAGTTGAGGGTTAGCAAATCTAGTTCTGCTGACAAAGCTCAATAACTCATAAGGAGGTGGATATGTGGGATAAATGACTGATGTGTGGGTATCACAGTAATTGGACAAACAAGGGTCGCAGACATAATTCATGAGGTTATGAAGCAAGGAGGAATGGAGAGGCTTTTTCGTGCCACTAGATGGCAGGAGGAGACCCTTTTACACCACTTGTGCATATCTGCACCATTTTGAACATCTCCTTCCTTGCGTGACAACCCCTAGGGGGCCTAACTTCACTATTAAAATACAAGATGAAAAGAAAATGTACTTAATGAGTGCCAGTGCTAAGTCGATTCAAGCATTTTGGAAAAAGTGTTCAGCAATATATATATATATTTCAAAACACCCGTTTACACTGGGTCATTTCTGTAAAACTGGGAAACCCTGTCTGAGAAGAAATTAATTATCTATATTTCCATCTCCCACTTATACATAGGGCACATGGTTTATAAGACTTACAGCTACTGAAGTCTGATGGAAAGCAGAGTGCTAATATATTTTTCTGCAAACTGTTCAGGAGAGATGGATGAACAGAGCTAGATAATTAAAAGGGACAGCAATCTTCTGCCCGCGGCAAAAAGACCTATATTTCAACAAACGAAAACAGTCTGCAAGTGTTTTTCACACCACCTCTCCAGGAGCAGTAAAAGGGCAGAGTACAAAAGGCTGAAAATTTGTCACTTTTGAACACCGTGTAATTTGTGTCTCAGCACTGAAAGCAGGAACTGGCCAGCACCTCACTGTTCTCTGTATTACATGTTATGTTACATGACCAAAAGAAAAGAGAGAGCTGCTTCTCTGATTCACTTCCAGCTCAAACTCAATCAATGAAAAGTTACACCTGTCTGATTAGCACCAGCCCTTCTCCCTCCCTCAGCCCATTGACAGCATCCCACCTCTCATCTTGCAACACCCTCGAAATGAAACATGCTGCCCTCCCCTCGCTGCCACTCCAGCAGGTTGCTTCCCCGCCTTTCACAAATCCCTCCCGCTATCTCCAGTCTAAGAAAGGAAATAGATTCCTACTTCACTCCGGCTTCTTTCTGTTGCCTCTCTAAAGGCTCTCTTGTACAGCTCCCAGCAAGTTACTTTTCTGGGATGTAGAACTGGCTAATCATCTCCCTATTTCCAGCCACTTACTCTCATTTTTCAGGAGTAATCACTTGGTTTTATATCTTTTAAGAGGTGAAAGGGATAAAAATTCAATGCAACTGATACACTGTCCTCCTCTTGCACTCCCAGTGCCCATCTCTTACGCAGCTCGCTCTCCTGAGCAGCAGTGGCCTTACCTGCTCTCGCAGAGCATGAATGAGCATCAGCTCTTCAAAATTAAATTATTTGCTATGTTTGGAGTAATCTTGCTAACAGCCAAGATGCATTCAGAAAGTCAGGTAGATGTGTCATGCTTTAAATACTTCAGGATATGCCAAACCCACTGTCAGAGGTGGAGGCAATGAGTGTGCAGACTACATTCCTTTAACAAATATGCCATGCTACCAGCTGGCTGTCTTTGGTCAAACAGACAGTAATTTGGCAAACATCTTTCTCAGTTGACTATCTGAGTGTGATGCTACAGGCCTTCAAGAGGACTCGGGTAATTCCCAATGCAGAACAGTTTCTGGCCCCAGAATGGTTCGATCAGTTTCCTTGCCTGGTATGTCATGATTTGTTATAGTCCACCATTTCAGGAAAAGCTGGGAGTAAAGACACTCAGGTGTCGGCATCTGATTTTCCTGTACTACTGTTTGTAAAAAAGGTATCTTTATGATCATAAGCTACGCAGCTGCTACAACCTGTATCTTCCTTTACTCAGTCTGCACAAACAAACTTACTTTTCACAGCTTCACACAGACTTTGCTTTGCTGATTCTGATTTGCTTTCTGCTGTTCTCTTTTGCAACTTACCATCTCCCCTGGACCAGCTGCTATTATTATGAAAAGGTTTGAAGGACAAACCAGGGGTTTGTAAAAAGGTAACACTAATACTCTGAACCTGAGGCTCTCTCCCCTCCCCGAATGTCACAGAGGTCAAAAAGGACACTTAAAGTCTGCTTCCCAGCAGGTGCTTAGGTGTCTTTCATTTCCAGAGAGAAATTTCAAAACCTCAAGCCTCTCCCCGATCAGTAATGCTCCTCTGCTGGCAGAAAATGAAGCAAGACATGGGCTTTGCAAAGAGGAAAGTTCAGAAGTGCCTTCAAGTGAAGCTGGGTCAATATGGGCGCAGCAGCACGGAAGACTTGCTCTTGGCATACAGATATCCTGGAGACTTCGCTGCCCCACTGCCTGGACTGCAAAACCCGCAGCAGAACATCTGCACAGGAAGCTCCAGAGCTACCTCCAGAAATAGCTCCTGCAGTCCCGAAGTCTCCCTTCAATTGCAGCCAGCATAAGAAGCTCACAGAAGTGACTGTTTCAGACACCCCTGCTGAACCTTGTGAACGCCTCCTGCCCCCCCTCTCCTCCCAAAAACCTGCTAGTCAATAGTAAGTGGCTCATAGTGGTGTTACTCAGCCAAGGACAGCTGTGCTCAGGAACAGGTTTGTCCTGGCTGGGGTGCTTTTGTGTTTTGTTCATGGGTTGGGTTTTTGTTTTGGTTTTTCCATTTTGGGGTTTTTTTTGTTTTTTAAAAAAGCCCTCTAGCCCTCAGAGAACAGGGTAGATGGGAAGGGTTAGGTCTCTTTTCTGAGACTGGTCAGCCTGCACGAAGAGGTGGTAGAGAGGAGGCTTCTGCACCAGTTTCCACATTGCAGGGGTTGGAGGCGGGGGAACAAGCAAGGACAGCAATTCCACTGAAGCCTGGGTTCCAGCAGGATCTCTCCTTCCAGCTCACCTCAGACTCTGGGCCTTTCAGTGTGCCGCAGCTACAGAGAGGACACTGGAAAAGCTGGACACAAGGTTCTTTTTAAGTAGAGTTGAACAAGAAACAGTTTTCCTAAAAAGCATCATCAATTTCCTTGTCTCCAAGGGATGGTATTTTCCCCAGAGGGCTTACGTGGAAACAAACCCCACCCATATTCAGAGTGCTTACCGTCCTTCTTCTGATGCCATTTCAAATCAGACCTGGATGACCTGCTCTCCTGCTTAGTTAACCTATGCTTTAACGCTTCCACAATGAATTCATCCATGTACTACTGAATCCTCTCTTGAAGTACACATCTTATGCTTTTGGGGACAGGATGCTTTACAATGCTCTCCCATTCAGCAACAGGAACTGCTGAACACCCTAAGCCAGACGAAAATTACAACAAGGGATTTTAAAATAAAGAGTTAGCAATTATTTTCCCCTGTGCTCTCCACCCAGAAGGAAGCCTGGAGTCCCTTGAAGCCCACCCACCACAGCCCAACACTCCTTCCACCTCTCTCCAAACCTTCCCTCAATCAATGAAGTCAGGCCACAACCCCCACTCACGTAGTTAAAAACCCAGCTTAACTGTGAAATTCAGGCATAGAGCAATGAGTGGCCCGTTCCTTGCTATTTTGAACCAACAAAATTTGAGTCCTTTAGAGTAAGCAAATGTTATTTCTGTTACTACAGGTTTAGAGCGCTAGCCAGAGAAATTCAGGTTCACCTTCTTATGACCACTGTGTTTCCCCTCCACAGACCTATACAATCACCCACCTTCTTTCATTCAGAAATAATGTTTAAATAAAAATCACAAATGTGATTTTCCAAGCCAATCAGATTGCTGATTTTCATTTGGGGAAAATATTTTTTCCTAAGTATAGATTCAAAAAGAAGTCTGAAATGCATTCTCAGATAATCTTGTCACTGCCAAATACCGGAGGCTCACCACAGACCAAAGTTGGAGGCAAGAACACTGCAACATGGTACCAGTAATCTCAGAATGTAAAACAGATATAGCTCATTTTGTGCTACAGTAAGTGAACTTCCCAGTATTATGAATTACAAAAAGTCCACGATTAGTATGGCACAGTATGGCAGTGCTAATGACTTTTTGTATATAACATACAGATCTGTTTTAGATATACAGTGTTCCGATTTAGCAGCAGAGTAAAACATTTGGCCATCAACCCCCAGTGCCAAAAGTAGTTCTACATCATTCCAGGATGGCACTGTCATTGGTACCACACCAACTGTCTGCACAAGGTGACCTGACAACAGTTCAACCTGCCAAACAGCTGTAATGCTGCTGCTGTGTTGAACACACACACACTCTTTGTATTGATTAACATTTGCCAGATTTGGTCAACTCGAAAAGCCAGATGAAAATAAAAAGATTTATCATCACTGGTTTAATGCCTGACGTACAGCTAGCCCACAGCTCCAAACATTACACAAAAATGTAATTTTAAGAGACCAAAAGTGCTTTTTACACAGCTGGCTTTTGTTTTTGTGGGGTTTTTTTGTTTTCTTTAGGGTTTTTGTTTGTTCATTTGTTTGATTTTCTTCAGCTGACACATTACACATGGGTCACTGCATTTTACAGAAAAATGACAAAAAAAAAAAAGGCTGGCTTAAAAAAGAAGTCCGCACTTTTCACTGATTTTAAACTCTGCAAAGTCTTTAAAGACCAGTCAAGGAGAAGAGCTAGTATGAACAGAACTATTTCTAGATTCAGAAATAATTGTAGCACAGAATCTAGCTGTAACTACCTTAGAATATCCATGCTTTAATTTTTAATGTCTGAATATTTGATGAGACTGACATAATGAGCACTGCAAAGATATTAGGCAAGCTGAAATGAAGACAGACAAAAGTAATTTTTTTATATAAAAATTGTCTTTATTTCTTCAATACAAGGTAAACTACTATTGCAGTTTAAGACCAACACAAAAGTTGGACAGCAAATCGCTTAACAGTCTCCTAAAGGCTGAAAAAAAAGAAACCCATGAAAGCTAGAAGTTATGTAGTATTTCAAGTATATTATCTAAAAACGATGAAATGATCCCTAAACATAACCGAGTACCTCTGCTGACATTGTAGTAAAATCTGCATTTGCTAGGATACCATCTTACCTTGTTGAGAAATACAGGTCTCCAGAAACTCAAGTGTTCAACAGACTCTTTGGCCCGCTGGTATCAGGAGGAAACTGTTTACTATCCATATATAAAATCCTTTGGAGTCATGCATTCTGAGAGACATCCATTTCCTTACATTTTGCATTGCAATTCTGCATTCCAACTCAGACAAGCCCCTCCCCCTGTATTTCAAAACCATTTCTTTAATAGTTTACTCGTACATCCTTCTGCAAAATGGGGATTAGGAAATGGAATGGTACAGGAAGACAATACAGCCTTTTTGTTTAGAAAGTCAGCAGCGCTGGTAATAGTCATAAAAATGTTGAGGTTTACCAAATAGGAATGTATTTCACCTTTAAAATGCTTGGGGTTGATTTTTTTTTTTTATAAATTATTTTAAAAAAGGGTATCTGCAGTAGTAAGGAAACTGAATTTGCAATCATTTGTATTTATAAAAGCACACACATTCCTCATTTTCTTACATTTCAAGATCAAGGGAATGTCTGTTTCATAATGTAGTAATAATATGCACAGATTAAAATATTTTCTATTACAAAATACAGTATACAAGAGGGTGAGGCCAAAGTCTATTACTCAAATATACTCCAAAGCGTTAGCACTGAATCATGTAAAATCACATTACATGGTCTGAATAGATGGGAATTCTTACAACTTAAATGCTCCATTTTGTTGGGATCAAAGGTATACTGTCTACTATTTTCAAAAGATTTCAGTAAAACTAGTGTATTTCCAAAGAAGCTTTAAAAAATTTAAGCACAGACATAGGTCATACCAGAACCTAAACCCTACTGCAACAACCGAGGCTATAGAAAGGATATAGAAAGGATTCAAGAACTAACAAGTGCATAACATAGAAATAGAATGAGATGCTTTATCGTATTTTGTTCAACACGGGGGGGGGGGGAAATCCCACGAGAACATCCAATTGAAGAACTTCTATATTCCAAACTGCTGCTCAGTAATTCATCCTCTAAAGCTAAAACGAATCTAAAAGTACACAGCAGGTCAGATCTTAATTGGGGGTGGGGTGGGTAGGGGAAACACCAACAAAACCCCCAAACCACCTCAATACCCCAACCCAGCCCAAGCCTACCGGCAGTACGAATTGCAAGGCATCATAGTAAACAGTTGCAAGAGACAATACTTCTGCATAAACGTCATGACTAATTTGCATGCTGCAACCATTACGTTTAAGACTTATGCAGTCAATTACCAAAATACCTAAAATCCTAAACAAATCCATGTTGCTTCTTTCCTACATCAAAATACTTATTTTTTGGAAAAAAATCTTCTTTAAGTATATGCACACTGACCTGCACTTTGCTTCTCTAAGACCTTGAAGGGTTTGTATTTCAATGCAGAAACAATTTAGTGTCTTGGATCTCTGAAGAGTACCAGGCTTAAACACATTTATTTTATATTTGAATCTACATGGCTAACAGCATCTTAATGAGCATTATGTTAGGAAATTTAAGGCTGTATCTCGGTTTACACAAGAACCAATGATAACTTTAAGAGGCTACGTATAAAATTCTATAAATAAAAATAGGAGCAAAGTCTGTTTAACCTGTACACAGAGAGCAAGTGGGTAAGAAAAGGAAATCAGGAATAAAGGATTTCTATAAAGAATGCCATGTATTTTTACTACAAACACAGATGACAAGTATATACAACATTTAAATCTCCAATTATCCACATACAACTAGGAAAACATTTACAAGGGTTTGGGTATGCAACTAAACAATCAGGTAAAAAAATACAGTTAGAAAAACTAAGCCTCACCAATTTCAAAGGAACAAAAATAGCAAACACTCACTCCTTAACAAAAAAAAAATCAAGCTAATGCCTAAATTTAATAAGATACCTTGTTTAACCCAAAACCAACAGCTATCCAAGCTTATAAGCCACACTGTAAATAAAAATTTGCAGAAGTTCTGACAAAGGTTTTTCAAAATGCAATCAGAACTAAAATTATTGGCACAGAAAGCAAAAAGGGGATGAGGGGAAAAAAGACTGTACAGTTTCCAAAATGCTATATTCTTCTTCTAAGAAGTATTTTTGACCTGTCAAAACATATAGTCCAGTAGAAATTTTACTTTAAAAAAACCCTCCACTTCTAAAAAAGAAACCTCCAATAAAACAACTTCTGTTGCTAAAGCACTGCCACCCCTAAGCCACTACTTACTGATTTTGTCTTTCAAGATGAAGGACACAGCCTTAAGATGTTATTTTCAATGTTACTTATAAAAAACCAGTATTTGAAAGAAATTAAGTATTTCCTCACAGACTATTTTGACCTTTCATCAGCAAAAGGAGATGAAATACAGTTGGATGAATATCAAAGAGCACAGCAGTAGCCATCACGGCATCATCACCAGTAAGTTACCAAACTGCTATTTCCCAAACGTGCACGGGAAATTGCCAGTAACATTTAATAAACCAAGACCAGGCAAAAAGTCTATGACAGATGCAGTTATACATGATGTGCATTAGACATATTCCTTTTTGGTGTCTATCAGGGTCTTTGGATTTTTTTCTGTACATTTTTTTTTTCATTTAAAAAAAATCTAACAAATGAAACTCACAATAACAAGAGAGTATTATCTAAATTGCAACACAGTACATCTATCAGTTAAAACTTAAGTGTTCGGAGAAGGGGCAGAAATAAAGGGCTTCATACAGGGACTTTACCTCTCAAAATCACAATGATTGCTCAGATTAACTTATGTTATTTTCCCCTTGATATTCCCTCCCTGCTATTTCCATTGCCAGCAATGGAAATCTGTATGCGAGTGCAAAATTACACTCTGCATAAAAAGAACAACAGTCTCCTTAAATCTATTTCAATGTGGAATAAAATATCAGTTCCTGCATAAAATGCTTGTAAATTTAGTTTTTTATTTTAAGATTTAATATATCTATGCAACGGAACATTACTTACCTGCTGCCTCTCCAGTATTAGCTATTCCCCATGTAACAGCTACAGGCAGGTTATTTCTTCCTTAAACTTATTATACACAGTAGTAAACAATGTTTTTAAGTAAAGAAAAAAAATACAACAGTGCTGTTCTGTTTGTAACCAACACCTATTCACAAAAAGCAGGAAATGAGTCATGACTTATTTGATACAACTTTCAGTTTTACAAAAATTTTAAAAGGCAGTTTTCATTTGCAAACAGGATTAAACAAACATGTCAATTATCTTCTCAGTAGCAAATAGTTCAATAAACACCAGCCATCCCATGCATGAGGAACTGAGGTACACAATTTAAGGGGGAGAAAAAAAAAGGTGGGGGGAGAGTCTGAAGCTGTAGCCAAGTCCAACAGCATCAACCTGGCTGCAGGAAACCTGGCTGAGTGGTAGGTGACGAAAATATTGAGAGCATTTCAGACTTATGCAAAACTTTTGCAGTTGTACAGGCTACTGGTCCCAACTCAGTAAAGCATAAAATCACTCACGTATGAAAATAAGGTACTTATAGCATATGTTTACATTCCTTGAAACCTACAGAATGCAAGCACGTGCTCTAGATGCTCTGGAAAACCAAGTGGATTTAAGTGCCTTCCTGAACAAGGTAACATTTTAGGTTGGCTGTAAAATCTTCAAAATTGGTAAAAAAAGAAATAAGAGTTGTCTAAGAGCTGCCTCTTAAAGCCATCTGAGGTCTTGAAACTTAACTTAAAACATTAAATGCAGCTATTTGAATAAGTGAAAACTCCAAGAATAAATCTGTTGCATAACGATTTCAACAGACTAAAAGTGAGCCTTTGTGCAAGGCTGCCAGAAACTAAGAACTTTCTATTCACCTGCATTTTACACTTAATGAAATTTAAAACAAATTCTTAATTTGAAGTCAACTTTCACCATCAGCTCCAATAATTTGTTTTTAGGTAAATTTACAAAACCTCATCTGACAGATTTAAATTAGTGCCACTTTTTGTTAAGACATTTAAATATTGCCCATCACTGACCAAGGACATACAAGTGTACCTTCTCCTTTATATGCATGTGTGAATAAACTCTGAAGCATTAAGAAAATACCAAACCCATAAAGTCTGAAAAATGGGAACATCTGGTTTCTTCTGGCACATTTCTAATTTACAACTATGTACAGACTGCTACGCCTTGGGGGTGGAGGGGGAACACACACAAGCACTATTGCTATAAAACTGTAAACAACTGCAGAGTTTCGTTTTGTTTTTTTAAAGCTAACCTTTCCACCCCTTATTATGGACAGTTTAAGTTCATGTGAACAGTTTAAGGTTATATTAACTGTAGTGTCAGTCAGGATCAAGGCTGTGTGAGAGAAAATTTTCACTGTGCTGAAGTCACAGACCTGCAGCCACCTCTCCTCAAAACAAGAGGCCACAAAGAACCGCAGTTTTTACAGTTTTATACGTCAATTTGCAAATTCACAAGCCACCTACGTAAACACTGCTAGAAAGCAAAATAGCATTAAAGGTTTTATGTAACCACCTATTTTCATATCAAAATCGAAGGTGTGAGAGCAACATTAGTATGTTTAACTCACTGAATGCAAGATTAGATTGAGGCATATGCAAGAACTATTGCGATGTTTTTAAAGACAGCATCAATGTTTTCATTGTAACATTATCTTTAAATATTGCTGAACACAAGACTTTCCCTGAGGTGTAAACATCAAATAACTTGAACAGCTTTACACATCAGCCCCATTAAACAGTTTATTACAACACTACATCTACTGTAATCAAAGTGGTGCTGTGTACAGACATTATCATATGAACAGTTTAACATGAACAAACTACTATAAAAACAAGCATTTACTTGACTTTTTCCAATTGCTTGCACATTATAATTGCCAAATGTATATAACCAGTAATAAAGTTGCAAAAGCTATAAGATTTAAATCACACAGGTTTCCCTCAAATAAAACAGTTAAGCAACATAAAAAAGTAAAAGAGCTACTGGTTACCATGTATGCAGATTTGCTTTATTCAGATCTATTCCTGTTCATTTTATCCATGAATCCTTACAGGCTCAGTTCAATCACATGAAGCAAACTGCTGGACAAGCATCTTTCCTTGAAGAATGTATCTTGTCTTGCACGCTGTTCCTCTTCCTTCAGCTGTAATGTGTCAAAATTTGTGATGTAGATTTTGCTAGTCCCCATAATACACAGAAAATTGTTGGCTTATCTATACATACACAAGTCGTGCATCTACTTCACCATAATGTAAGCTAACACAAAATACCCAGAAGCAGTAGCTACTTGTTTGTGCACGAAATTGTTTTCTAGTACAATAGTTAAAAATAAAATTAATGTTGTACAACAAAGTTGAAAGAATATAAATTTCACAGTTGAAGTATTGAGTGATAAAGGAAGAAATAGCTACTGTTCCTGTGACTGATGGAAACATGTATGTAGAACATTTCCTAAAGTATGCATTCTGCAAGAGTAAATGAACAAGCACGGAAGATAGTAGTTTTGCCACGACTAGATTTTTACATTTTTACCTGCCCACTTACAGGGTTTGACATTTAAGTAATGCACGGATTGTATAATGAAGTGCATGGCTCACAGCTCAGTAACATTTAGAAGTGCACAGAATCTAATACCAGTACTTAAAAATTATCAGACTAGTGGCAAGCAGGACCGGCTTCACATCTAAAAATACACGCTTGCAGTTTAATCACAAGAACCCACTTTTCAAATAATACAATATAGATTTGCAGGTTTCCTCACCTACTTGCCCTAGGAAAAAACCCCAAGCCCTACTTCCTACTCTCCTCTATTATGGCAAATAAGGAACCGCACCGTTCAGAGTTAATTACTGTAAGAGTTCACAAAATACTTGGGATGGTATAATTCCATACACTGGATTTCAGTTCAGTTTGTAATTCCATTACAAAATAATTAGCTATCTTCATTTCATTAATAATTCACAATTTCAACATTCAATAATTTCAAAATAGTTTAAATCAAATTGTTCAAAAACCCGACACATTAAATTGTTCATTTGAAAAACAAGACATTTAGAGGAGCAATTTCATGAACGTGCACCAGTACACAGCTGTCAAATATTCTTCACCAGTATAGCGATTTCAAAACAGTTGGGAAAACAAAGTACTTAGTTTTTGCATGAACAATTGACACAATTCTTCCTTTCCTCAAAGTGACTGTTAATAATAACTTGAAAAAAAAAAGCAAAGCATAACCCAGTAGGCTCTATATACTCCAGTATGCACATAAATTCATCCAAATCCAAAGCAGTGACTGAATTTTCTTTTCTTATGCACAGACTTTGTTCCCAAGTCATGAATGTATCAACCAGTAACTACTTTTGGGGAAGTTTATTCCCCCAGAGACCAAGATTTCCATAGCTGTTATGTACTTTCAAAATTAATTAGTGGCAAAGTGACAAAGCACTGCCTCCACGAGAAGATGTATTCAGAGTGGCGAGTTAAGTGAGCACAAACAGACAGGGGAGAATCTCAGTTTTTTAGTGGAGAAAGTTAAGTATATGACAGCTGTGAGAGTGCATGTCAGAATTTGCTGCTCTCATACAATTGCTGTGGCAAGAATTATGGATCTTTAGCACTTCTATGGAGACAGTTAACAGATCCAAAGCACCATGTATATGATTTATAATACTAGCATAAGAAAGCTTCAGTTCCTAGGAATAATTTGCCAGATTTGTAAGGGTACTTATGGAACTACAGGAACTTTAAAGAATATGTGATAAGCTGGACTTTGAACTAACACTTTTCATTATAGGGCTCTTAAGATGGTCAGCACCACACTGAACCTTCGCTTTAAAAAACATGACCAACTAAAATTCAAGTATTCTGCCACTATATCTTGGCAAAACTAGAAACCTTTGTGGTTCCAAAAAGGAAGAAATAAATCCGTATGGATTATACCTTCATGCTCAGCCCTGTTCAGTATTCTACAAGCAAGTAGAATATTGAAGTAAGAATTAACTTTAAAAAAAAAAAAAATTAAATCTCTAGTCAGTACTTCTTGGCAATGTTGTTTTTCATCTGCCTCAAGCTATCAGTCCCAAGCATGTATTAGGTTTGTACAATTTAACACCGTACAGCAATCAGTTTCTCAGCATTTCTGCTAATAAAACCCAAGTTTCAGACTGATCTGTTAAATAGTTAGTTTGTGGTTTTAAAGTCAGGGTTTTATGCCAGAACATTTCACAGATAAAATCCCAGAACTTAAGTCTTCAAACATTTCTGTATTTACGCAAGATGCAACTTGAGCATTGTTTTTCACAAAGACAGACTCTTACAACAAAAACCAATAGATTTCTTATATATATAAAGCATCTTGCAGTAGCAACTAATTTTCTTCTTTCATTCCAATTATCCAAATAAGCATACAAAAGCTTTAAACAGCTTTTAGAAGCATCAAAATTATACAGTAGTTTAAAGCTGTATGTGCATACACCCATCAAGTTTAGTTATAGTAACGTAGGGTAGTTTCAGAGACTGAATTTCAATCTCCAATCTCCCAACTTGTTCACATTTCAGTAAAATGCAAGATATACATTTGTCATTATATCCTAATATCACCTAATAATTAACTGAGGTAATTCTCCTTTATTTTATTCTATACATAAAGAAAAAATACACAAAGCAAAAATCCCACATAAAGTATCAGCTTGAAAGCCAAAATTTGTTTTAACTTAACCTACATTCCAGAACATCACAAACCTTCAAATACTGTGATGCTTTAGCTATAACACAATGAGAAAGAAGAAATTTCAAGCTTGACTCTATATTTGTCTTTCTCCACACAAAGCTGAGGTACATACGTGATTCCATCCATCATACATGTATAAACAGGCTATTTTACCAACACTACCACCTTCTTCCATTTGTGGCATTTCGCTCCCCCACTTCTCCCCCCATTATTAGTGTACTTACCTGGTCTCTTTATTCAATCTAAGTGTATAATTTAAGATCAACACCAGAACAATTTCCTGATTTTATGATTTTACATGGGAAGAAAAAGAACACTCCCAAACTAGTTTCATTCATGATATGTCTTTCTCCTACTATCCCAGCCTGTCTGTTCACCAAAACTAACTGATAAAGAGAGGTGTGTTCAGAAAACTCAACCTTTAGTTTACAAAGTAAAAAGAAGTGAATTATCAGCAAGTATTTTTCACATTAATATACGAGGAAGACACAAAAAGGTAGATCAGGCTGCCACAGGAAAACATAAGAATGAAGATATCTCTCTCATTTCTCTTGCTTTTTTTTTTTTTAAAAAAAAGAAATATTAGTTCTCAAACCACAATGAGCAAAAGGAAAAAAAACGGAATTTGTTCATTCTTTGGAGAACAGTGCACCAACCAACATTTTCACTTGCAAGTGACTACTTTGTTTCAAATGCTATGAAGCCTTGATGTTTCTTAGGCAACTTTCACACAGCTCAAATTTGTCCAAACTACTGATTTAACAAACAAAAGCACAGGATGCGGGGAACACAAAAATATAAGGGTGTCTAAAGACACCTCAGAAGACAACAAAATTACAGCAACACGTTAATGGAAAAAAATGAATAAAAAAATATGCGTTTGAAAATAAACAATAGCATAAGACTTTCATTTTTTGAATCATCACCCTCAAGAAAGTGAGAGAAATCACTGAACATTAAGAAACAAACTATGTATTTCTGTAAAGCACCAGAGTAGCCATAAAATAGACTTCAAGAAGCACATAAAACAGTGGCACTGTTTGCCTCTTTCACTCTGTGGTGGATTCAAATACTGAATCAGATGCACAAAGCATGATTTCTTTGATGAATACTAAATGTAATGGAATAGTGCCAGCCCCACATATGATCTTCCTCAAAAATACACATTTTAAAAAAAGAGATGTTAGGCAAATATTGTTCATAACAGCTTAATACTAATAAGATCTGAAATAATCCTAGACAGGTACATATACCCAGGTCTTGAACAATGCTACCACATGATTTACTTAAAATTCTGTTATTAACTAGAAGCTTATTATTATAACAACTTACAAAAATAGGCATTTTTCTCTTAACGTACAAGGTTTCTTAAAAGGCTAATTTCATACTTCAATTGATGTTTATGTGGCTGCTAACACAGTTACAGAACAGTTCCTACTTACACAAGCAAAAATATAATGAGTATTACTTGAACTATCAGCACCATTTCCCCTCCTACTGACACCAAAAAATTCCAACCGTGTTAGGTCTTAGATGACTCCAAAGCTGAAACTATTTCAGAGAGCAGTTTTTGAAGAAGCGTGTAAGCCTCAGAAATACATTAGACTTGAAATTATTTTGCTTACAGTGGTTTGAGAGCAAAAAAAAAAAAATCAGAGGAAAAAAACATGAAATATGGAATACAAAGTCTACATACATATCAACTGTTACAATGTTAGTGTGTTTTTGTCTTTGCAATGCAGTCCAAATCCAGTTTAAATAGGAAATAATCAACCCAGTAACAAAAACATAAAATGAAAAACTTAACATTCAGCAATTATAGAAATTCAGACAGATTAAGATTGGGACAATGTATCAGCTAGAAATACATCATTGAGTATCAGTTAAACTAAAAAAAAAATAAAAAATATATACTTCTGCCTAAAAAAAGGTCAGGACTCATGTTGATGAAGTTACATTACTATTCTGTTTGTACACATTAATTTCGCTGTTAATCCTAAATATCATTCTATTGTATTCTTAGTTTTCTTGACTAATACAGGTTAGACATTTGTCTTAAATTCACTGTCCTCTTTTATATCTATGGGCTTTCTACAAGCCAAGATGTTTCAAAGAAACATTCAATTTATAGTAATTCTGTAGAATGGATTATCAATGTACATGAAGCCTTACTCAAGTGAAGGCACAGAATCTTGCAAGAATTTAAATCATGAACTGTACAAACAGAAGCGTAAATACCTGCTATGGTACATCTAAACTTTATTTAATAGTTTTACTTTTATAAACACATTTCGTAAGTTATTCCAATTTAATCCATCTCTATGAATGTAATACAGTACAAACTGAATTTCACTGTATACAAAAATGTTCACAATGGACCTTTAAAATCCTTCTAAACTAGATGTGTAACACTTTTAAAAAAATGCCAGTACAGTATCACAGTTATGACTATAGGTACACAATAAGGAGAAGTATAGGTGCCATTCACAGGGTGCAGGCACAGAGGCAACTTCATGTTATCTGGCAAAACACAGTAATATGGGCAGTAACTCTTTTCAGCATGGCTGATATTTATTAAATGACTGAGACTGTTAAATCTGTTTATGAATATTAATCAATGTAAAGAACAAAATGAAAAAATGTATGGTAACATACATCTTAGTGAAAATGGAACATACAAACCAGGAGATAACTGTATTTCTTTTATATGTGTCTGTGTATATTTATGTGTGTAAAACCAAAACTACAATAAAGCCTTTCTCGTTAAGACAGTAACAAGACAAAAATGTTTACAACTTAACTTTAAAAAAAATACCAAATGCTTTAATTTACATGCAGAATACTAAATTTGCCCCTTAAATCAAGTTCTTAAGACCTATTTTCTTCTTTGCACAAGGGAATCTTACCTATGCAACCCCTCTGAAAGAAAAGAGAAGTCCCAGCACACAACAAAGTTGAAGGAAGTTGCATATATAAATCCCACCTGAACTGAGACTGAAACCACAGTCTCATTTTGAAATTATGCTTTAGAAATTGTAAAATGCAGCCTAATGCTATTTGATATGTACTCTTGTGGTGTGGTGACAGGGTATGGAATCTGCACTTGGCACAGAAGCTTCGTATCTACATGTACAACACTAAATACGCAAAAATTTAAGCTAGATTAATCAAGTATGCCAAGGGTGAAAAAAATTAAATTATTTAAATTCCAGGTATTAACAGTTTAAAGTATGGCTTGCTCATCTCCAACAGAAGGAAAACACTCAGGAAACGCATCCATCACTCAGCTCAATGATTACCTCCTATTAATAACAACTATTTGCATATATCACAGATACTCATTTATCGTAACAGGTAAAAATCCAGTTCAACAAAATAAACTACATTTACTTTTGTTAAATCTGTTCCCCCCCCGCTATTTTACAATTAAGAACAACAGTTGCTATTTTTATGCAATTCCAGAAATATTACTACTGATCCATTTTTTATGGCCAAAAGTGGTTTTAACAGGTATGTACTGCCAACTGTATGACAGCTGCTACATTTCACCTTCCTGTTTAAGCCATTAACAGGAGCCAGAACTCCCCTTCTCTAGGTGGACAACTGCTTTGTGTGTCCCTGTTAGTATATGAACCCAAGACAACATTCCACTTGATACTCTGTAGACTAGAGCATTTAGTATCAGAAATCGTTCTCTCCCAAAGAAGTCAGCGACACAAAAGCCCGACTGAAAAACTGATGTTTCACTGATACAAAATTATTTTTTTCCACTTAGGAGTATACTACATTTTACATGATTTCTAAGAAGTTTTGCTCTGTTTAACTTCTGTAAATGAATTTCCATTAATAAATACCACATGCAAGTCTGGAAACTAAATCTGAGGGAAGAAATAGAAGTTGGGCAGACAGACAAGTTTGCAAGCTTCAATTTTAGTGTAGCTGTAGTGAGAAATTCTTCTAAAAAGGGAAGACTACTGCAGAGAAACTAATAGGTAGGGTTTTTTCCAATTGTCAAATATAAGGAATCATGGGTAGCTTGAATTCCCAATCCTCAAAATGGTACTTTATATGTGATGAACATTTCTACATATTTTAAAGCTCTCAGCAGTACACTGCAAAAAGTACTATTTAGCATGCTACTCTGTAGACATTTGATGCATGCAAGACTGCAGATATATAAAATAAAAGAACACATTAGTTTGTCACAACCAGAAAAGAAACAACCCTCATGTCATACACTTGTTTACTAGTCTTCAGAAAATTACTTTCCTATCAGAGAGGGGAGGGAATGAAAAAGTGAGGGAGATGGGGAACAACTGATCATAAATCTTATAGAAGATAACATCTGAATTCAGCTAGAAGGCAGAAGATACTGACAGGTCATATTTCATAAAATAAAGAGCAAAATCTGGCTATATTTCCTGAATTTGAGTAAAACTCAATAGTAAAACCCCAAAACACCGCTGTACTTGTGCAAGGACAGCAAATGTAAGTATGTGTGTTCCCTAAATTGAAATAATCCACCCAGGACATATAAAAGGCTAAATGCTGCAGTCCTTACACAAGTAGATTTTAAAATACAAAATTAGCATTTTAAATACAAATAAGAAATACAACCATACATTTAGTATAATCTTCTATGATTACAAAGAGAGCAGACTTCTCGGTCTGGCTTACTGCTTTCTGTAAGAATCAGTTTAATTGCATTTCATAAAAACTGCAAACATTAATACCACCTAAAATTAAAACGGCAGCATGCAAACTGCAGAAGATAATCACAGCAATACTCCCTCCCTCCCAAGACCAGTTACCTGTTGTTACTTACCTACGTTCATGTCAGATGCTGCAAGAAGAAAGTACATACTGCAGGACCATTTAAATGCAGATATTAATGGTGTAAATAAACCCAAACCTAGAGTAGTTGCTTCTAGTATGTCAGTAACAGTAAAGTTTAAGAATACAAAACAAATGCTCACCTCCTTTAACGATGACGATATTCTCTCTCTCTGTCTCGTTCTCTGTCACGATCTCTGTCACGATCACGGTGTCTCTCTCTTTCACGGCTTCTTTCCCGGTAATAGTCATCATGACGATCTCTACTGCGTGATTTGTGGCGCCTACTTTTTTCTCGTGACCTACTGTGGTCCCTCTCTCTGGATCGCTCACGTCTTCTAAAAGAAATTACTTCATTAAATTTTTCTTCAAAATACAAGCCATTTGCATGCCAATTTGGTATTCTGCTTACAAGTATGATTTTCATCAAAAAAACAATACGAGAGGTATCTCTTCACCATGATGCAGATATGGTTTTGTACATAAGATGAAAGATCGCTGGTATAAAAAGTGATGGCTAAGAACTCAGTTACAGACAGTAAGATACAGCCACTTTCTAATCTATCAAAGAAAAGTCAGAAAGTATATAGGCAAAATGGAGGACAGGATGGCTGAAATCAGCTGGGGGAATGTACCATACCTAAAACAATTACTACAACATAGCTGCTAATCTGCATACTAAAAAGTATGTGCCAAAACCAGCTGTCTTTGTGTTTTTAATATTCAAGGCGAACTACACTACTACAGTATCCACATGAACTAGAGGCTCCGTGTTTGTCCTGACTCTGAAAGGGACATTATTTAAATTTTGAACGAAGTATCAATCTTATTTGTACTAGGTAGAAGAGTCCATGAATTTCAAATCTACCTACTCTCCATTTTTAGATTGTATGACAAAGGACAACAGGCAAAAATCATTCTGGCCAATATCCCCTCCCATCCCCAACTCAAGAGTAGTTCTACTGTGACAGGCATGGAGAAAATTGCTTTTAAGCAAAATGAAAACTGGCATCAAATATCCTCAACCTTAATTTTCAATAGCAAATTCTAATAGAAGTTTTGCACTGGACATTTTAATGGATAAAGGATTTATTATTATTTTAAAGTCTACCCATTCACTGCAAGAATATCACGTAGGAAAGAATACCAAATAAAGTGAAGAGTTAGATGTAGGCTAATTAGTTCAATTTTGAAAAGCAGGTTAATTAAAAGGTAGCTAAGTTTGGGAAACCCCTATTTGGTTTTTTTCCCCACACACTTCTTGTGCAACTCAGCAAATCATTAAGCTTCTTACATGACTTAATTTCTTCGCTGCAAACTAGTTGTGCACTATACCTTCCCTTTGATAAGAGCAGATGGAAGAGGAAAGTTTTACCTGGATCCAGAACCATAAGACTTGGACTCAATTCCATGAAGGCAGTCCTGAAGAGAGCTAATAAGTACTTTACAGCGATCATCCGCAGATACTTTGGACTGTTTGATTAAGGAAATTGCAGTTACCAAGGTCTCTATAGCACTTCCATAGTCACCTGAAAATTATAAAAAATCATGATCAGAAAATTATGCAAATTAAATCAAATATTTTAATCTGTAATAGTATTACCATTTCAAGTATCTTCTCTTCAACAGCCATCCAGATCATTTACTGTAGAACCAAATATTAAAACACTGTCCAGATCAGTACTCAAAATGCATTCTCAGAAACTAATTGGAACACAGTATAAAAATCAGTCATATGTCGTACCTAAATTCAGCCTCCTATTAGGAAAAATGTGGCTTCAGGGCTGCAAGTTTCCTCATAGAAAAACTATAAACTCTTTTCAGTTGGGTAGAACAGCAAACAAAAAAATCAAGTTTTACTAACCAGCACTGGCATCTGATACAGCTCTCGAAATGGCACTGCTTGAGATCGCCCTATTTCTATTCATGATTTCTTCAAATTCTGCTTCACTTAGAGGTGTCCTCGCAGCATCCATTTCTCTGCAAGCAATAAAACTAGCATTTAAAAGGTTAAGAAAAACTTAAGAAGACATCATTGCAGTTATAACAATCCAAGTTTGCAACTTTAAGCAAAGTGACAAACAGAAAAGAAAGCAGGATCTGGGTTTGGGTTTTTTCTTTTTTTTTTTTTTGTTAAGGACCATGTTACAGTATAAAATCCTGAAAGCTAAAAAAAAAAAGAAAAAAGAAAAAAAAGGTAACAAACAATTAAGACATTGCTGTACAAACACTTATTCTTGTTCGTCCCATATATTTTGAAGATTCAGCAGCACTTAGTATTGTGCTTTACAAATATTTATAATTTTCATAAAAGCCTTGAAGATATAAGTAGGTATCATCCCAATTGAATGGACGTGGAAATACATGTACATAGGCAATGCGACTTTGAGCAAAATTAGAGATAATTTTTATAACAGTACTGGAATTAGAACTATATGATCCTGTTTCCCAGATCTTAACTAAGACCAGAAGGCTGTAACTTATGAAAAGCAAATATAGTCTATCGCCTTTAAAACACTCAATTTTCTGAATGATACTTCAACATTTTACAGCTAATTTTGTGTTTTGGTTTGGTTTTTTTTCCATTTCTGGTCAAGTTCAAGGTGCTCCAATTTGATCTCCAAACCAGAGGAGAAGGAGGAAGCAATAAAGCAGAATCCTCATACTCATTACACTTTTTAACTTCAATTATTAGCTACCTATATAGGGTTTCCAAAGTAACAGAAGTTAACCTATACAACAATTTTCCCAAAAGTTTTGCAGTGTCCTATTAGCCAGTCTCCGTATCATATAGAAAATTTGGAGAAATGTGTTAGAGAAATGTTGAGACTGTTAAACTGGCCCACTGCTTGGTATTTCTAGAACAGTGTTAGTTCTTCTGGTAGAAAGAAAATGCAGAATAATAAGCAATGCTATCCTCTTAATTGCAAGAAGTGGAACAAGATCCTATAGCCAGTTTAGCATAAGAGGAAATGTCTAAAAATTCATACCTCCCTGAGTTTTGAGTATTATTTTTCGTGTGCCTCCCATAGAATGGAATATGTAATTTTTCTCTTATGGACATGTTATTTCCAGTGAAACGCCTATGATATATAATTAATGACAATTTAAATAGTTATGGATGATAGTTTTAACATTATTAATGAAAATACTGGACAGTAAGTTAATACTGTCCTATTCCCACTCCTTCCCTCCCCAGACATTCTATAAACTGCAGACAACCTCGATTCTGTCCATCAAAAAACAACCAACACCTTATTGCTTATAATAATTCAGGCAATTAAGCCAAGTGCTTGAATTTCTATAATTGCTGTATGAACATAGTATGTACAGATGCATGGAGTTTTTTTAAACTTTGTGATAAAAGAAGAATCAAAGCAAAGTGTCTTCTCAGAAAACATTTTAAGCAAGAGAAGTGTCTCTCATGCTAGCAGTGAAATAACTACTGAAAAATCCAAATGTAACTACATAAAAAATGTCTTTCTTACAATCTATCCCAAAATTTTCTGTGACAAATACGATTATGGTGAAAAAAAATCAAGAAACAGCAGCAAGCGAGATGCTTGAAAGCACAGATGAAAAAGATGTTTCAAACATGATGTGAAAAACTTGACAATTCAAGTCAGAGAGACTCGAGAACTCTGTCCCACATAGGATTAAACCATCAGAAAAGCCACTGCTACAAACACAGCAAGATTGCACCAAATAAGCAGAAGCATCTTGACAGGGAAGGAAGATAAAAGTCTTGCAGTTAACTCACACCTGGCTTTTGAGACAAAGACTAACTTTGAATTGAATCCTGAAGAAAAAGGGGACAAGCAGAGCTGCTGAAAGATGGTAACAGTACGAGCTTGGTACAGCCCTGTACTTAACATATGCCCATATTCAAAAAAGAGAACTCCAGAGCATTCTAAAAAGACAGCTTGCAAAGCATGATGGTAAAGGTACAAGTCAGAATTTCAAGCTAAGACAGAAGCACAACCAGAAGCTGCTGCGTAAGAAGTGATATATAAGTTTACATGTAGAACACGTGGAATGATGGCATTGCCAAATACAAACAGTGAAGACAAACAGTTCAGAGCTGAAAAGGGAAAGTGAGATTACTGGTGTTGCACTTCAGGATTTTCCTACTGCTACAAATGTGCTTCTGACAGGTATTTCACTGAAAGAAGTGAAAAGGGGCAAATTAGAAGCCTGTTGGGATCCCTTCCAGCCTTATTTTTCATTATTTCTAACGTGCATTAAAAGGGAAAAATTAAATCCTCCTGTAGGAGGAGTAAAATCTGCTACAAAGCACATTACACCAAAAGCACTCACCTTCCAGGTGGCCCATAGTCACCTCTGTCATATGGTGGCGGTCGGCCATATGGATCTGCCGGTGGTGGGCCACGGCTGTCTGAAGTAGGTATGCCACTGTTGGCAGGTGGGGGGAAGAAAGCTGGATTCACATGTGGTGCAGGTGGTGGAGCACCTGGAGGTGGCCCAGGGAGATGCGGAGGGGGAGCGAGAGTCAGGGGTGGCCCAAGAGGGCCAGGTGGACGAGGGGGAAATGGACCCGGAGGTGGAGGTGGACCCTGCTGAGGTGGTGGTGGACCTGGTGGTGGCCCGTAGCCTGGAACTGGTGGTGGAGGGCCTGGAGGAAGTGGCCCAAGTGGAGGCTGACCAAAAGGCTGTCCTGGAAACAGAACTGGTGGTGGTGGACGGTCACCACGATTAGGAGGTCCAGCTAATGGAGGTGGGAGGACCTGACCAGGAGGTGGAGGGCCTGGTGGACCTGGTGGGCCAGGAGGACCTAGAGGTGGACGTGGGGGAGTTTGTCCAGCTGAAAAACAAACAAAAAAAGTTAATAAATACAAAGAAATAAAAATTTTAAGGAAATAATTGAAATTCTTGCCTTTTTTCTTTTAATTCTTAAAAACCACAAAAAAACCCCAAAACAACCCTCACTGAAAAATCTACAACTTAAACAAGACATACACGGTCCCACTTTAGATTCAGTAGCTTAGAAAATATTTCACATTTGCTTGACTATCAATATCTAAAGAGAACAACATTAACTTGAAAACTGACAACTCGGCCCCCATCACTTACTCGCTAGTGTTACCAAAACCCCCAAAAGCCTACAAAAACTAGAAAGCACTGAATGCTACTACACCTGCAGCTAGTCTTTCATATGAGCCATAAGATACAATATAAACTAAAAATATAGAAAAACTATATTGGAGAATATCCAGTGACCTGGACAAGGGGATCGAGTGCACCCTCAATAAGTTTGCAGATGACACCAAGCTGGGCAGGAAGGTTGATGTGCTTGAGGGTAGGATGGCCCTACAGAGGGATCTGGACAAGCTGGATCAATGGGCCAAGGCCAATGGTATGAGGTTCAACAAGGCTACATGCCAGGTCCTGCACCTGGGTCACAACAACCCCATCCAGCGCTACAGGCCTGGGGAAGAGCGGCTGGAAACCCGCCCGGCAGAAAAAGACCAGGGGGTGTTGGTCAACAGCCAGCTGAATATGAGCCAGCAGTGTGCCCAGGTGGCCAAGAAGGCCAACAGCATCCTGGCCTGCATCAGGAATAGTGTGGCCAGCAGGACTAGGGGAGGTGATCGTCCCCCTGTACTCAGCACTGGTGAGGCCGCACATCAAATGATGTGTTCAGTTTTGAGCCCCTCACGACAAGACAGACATTGAGGTGCTGGAGCGTGTCCAGAGAAGGGCAATAAAGCTGGTGAAGGGTCCAGAGCACAAGTCTTATGAGGAGCAGCTGAGGGAACCGGGGTTGTTTAGCCTGGAGAAAAGGAGGCTGAGGGGAGACCTTATCGAACCCTACAACTACCTAAGAGGAGGTTGTAGAGAGGTGGGGGTTGGTCTCTTCTCCCAAGTAAGAAGCCATAGCACAAGAGGAAACGGCCTCAAGTTGAGCCAGGGGAGGTTTAGCTTGGATATTAGGAAAAATTTCTTCACAGAAAGGGTTGTCAAGCATTGGAACAGGCTGCCCAAGGAAGCGGTGGAATCACCATCCCCGGAGGTATTTAAAAGCAATTTGATGTGGTGCTGAGGGACATGGTTTAGTGGTGGTTTGGGCAGTGTTAGGTTAATGGTTGGACTTGATGATCTTAAAGGTCCCGTCCAACCTAGGCGACTCTATGAATCAAAGCTGAATTTCTGATGATGTGCTACCTTGTAATGCAATAAGGAAAAGAGTTACTTTATGCTGTGCAAGACAGGCATTCTCAACCCATACAGCAAACCAGAAAATCTGAACTACACTGCACTAAAGACAAATCTACTTGCTAACATGATGTATCTTAAGTTTTTCATACTTCAAAAATATATACATTAACACATTATAAAGAATGTCTAAAAAATGTTATCATATTGTTATCAAATTTAGGAAGTACAACTTCCTGTTTGAAGAGCAACAAAGAAATATTGTCAAATCCTACAATCCAGCTGTGAACACTGACTATAGCACATTACTGAATTGCCCTGGTCTTTACGATTTCCGAAATAAGCATGCAGCGTTAATACAAGAAAACACAAATGAAACTGAAACTCCACCTTCGAATTATTTTACCTGGGAAAGGTGGTGGTGGGCCTCCTGGCCCTGCCGGTCCAGGGAATCTGTCTCCACCTGGGATGGCACCTGGAAAACGGCCTCGCCCTCTATTACTAGGTGGAAATGCTGCTCGTGAGCTTCCTCCTGGGGGACCAGCTTTACCTTCCCCAGACATCTGGCCAGACTGTGTGGCTGCAATGGAAAAGCAAAAGTGTAATTACACAAATCAAAATAGGTTAAAGCTTTTCAACAGTTGTTCTGAAGTTTTATGCAGCCCTCTAAAGCATGACCTTATGAGCACCAACTTGTTCCTTGGTACCCAAACCCAAAGCGTTTGGGGAGGAAAAAGTGCTTTGCTACAATATGGCAGTGTTCCAGTATGACACATGCTAATGGAATAGCATACAGGGAGACCATCAGTCCTTCCTTTAATGCAGCCCAAGGCCACAAAACTATTAGGACTGGGAACCACAAGACAAGGTGCTGGATGAAAGTACAACACAGAGTCTCTCTTCCCCATTCTGTCATAAGCGCAGCCTATTCAGACATCAGAATTTAGTCCAGTTTGTCTACAATTGTTAAATTTCTAAATGCTCTTGTGCTTTTTTTAAAATCACATCCACATGAATTTGAGAAAGCTTCTCCAACTGCAAGATATGAGTTTCACCAAGGTGCAACTTCCTTTCAGTGAGTGCTATCTCTCGCCAAAAAAGCAGCTCTTCGGTGTATTAAGTGATTTTTTTTTTTTTAAGAGTATCATCTTTGTTTAAAGATGCAACTTCACCTAGACTGTATTTTATAGCTATTTTAAACTGTGTACAAATGATCAGATGCTGAGAGAAAAACTGCCAGACTACTTTTGAAATAAACTTCTGTTTTTCCAAGACAGCACATAATAAAGGCTTACTTTTTCTTGACTGCATTTCAAACTGACTCAGAAATTGTTTATTACAAGGAGTTACAACAGGATTCTGCCCATGCAATTCTCTTTTAGGCAACAAATCCATCAACTTTTTGGAGGATGCTTCCGATCCCACACCCACAAGGGCAAACCTGAAAGGAAGAAAAAAAAAAAAGTTACACCAAAGGTTTTTCCCTTTCCTGGATATCCTGATGCCTCATGAAAAAGATTACACACAGTAAGCAAAAGAAATACTTGAAAACTAGATATAGAAACTACCTAACAGTCTTAGTCCAGTTTTCAGAACAAATAAATTAACTCATTCTAGGACATACTAGAAGAACCAAAAGTGCAAGTACAAGATCCATCAATATATGTCACAACAAAGACAGCTTTTTGGTAGAGTATCAATACACTATATATGAATTCATATGACCAAGTTATTATTAAGCATTCTCTGTGTTCTCATTACTACTAAACACAGAGAAAGGCACATTCATGCAAGGAAGATTATGTTGCCAGTGAAAAATGGGCTCAAGCACCCACTTGCAACATTTAATGCAAAAGAAAGATGTAAAGAAAGATTTAATAATGGAGGTTGTGGGAACAGCATTTACACTATGAGGAACAAGTATCACCACCACGCTATCACACTGAATGAAATCTAGGAATAGTCTTAATGAAGATGGCTGACAAGATTTAACTCACAAAATAATGAGACACGCAATACTGTCATAAATATTTATGCCTGAAATCTAAGTTGTTAGTATGACATTATATACCCAGTCATTGTTGGCTATAAATTAACAAAGATTATCAGTTCACATACGGACAGTTATGAAAATTGAGAACTCTTTCCTCATTTCCACCCTCCCAAACTTTAGTCCATTTACAGAAAAAACAAATGACAAGTTCTTACCCTTTAGACTGGCCATTAGCACGATTTTCAAAAAATTTTATCTCCAAAATATCATTTACCCCCAGTGAATGAACAGCTTCAGTTAAGTCTTCATCTGTTGTCCACTGAAAAATATTAATATTCAACTATGAAAGCTTATCTATAACACCATGAAAAGGGCAACCAAGTTTTCCATGGATCTTTTTTGCGTGTGTGAAATTGGCCAAGAGGAATACTTTATTCAGGATTTCAAAACTTTCCGACTTTTGGAGAACAGTAATTTATATTTCATAATTCTCAGAAAATTTATTTTAAAAATATACACACTTCCCCATATGCTACACTGCATCAATCCACATAGTATACCAGCTACAGTATACAAAAAAAATGTTTTGTTTTTGAGTAACATTAGTCTTCTGAGTACAAGGCTTAAGCTGGACTATTTCTGTTACTGTCACTTTTTCCATACCCAATCTACTTTTTCTCACACCTATTTTATTAGTTCCAAACAAAAGTTGATTTCAAACATCGTATTAACCAGGTGCTCCTTTATGAGAGCTTTGACTAGTGAGAGTTTAGTGAACTACATGTTATTTGCACAAAAATAGCACAACTTACAGACAAAAGAAGGGAAACCAGTAAGGAAACTATGGCTAGAAACAACTGCTTCCACTTAACCAAACCCACTTGCTGTAACTTCCTATTAATTACTATGTAACACTGAACCATTTCAGTCCTATCCAAAGATACACAAATACACTAATACTTATGGTTTTCTTCCTGCTTCTGTGACCTCATCACTTCTTCAAATTTATTATGGGAAGTGCAAAGCAGGCTTTCAAGATTCTTAACTACTTTATCTGATCTCCCGCAAATCAAGGCTGCTTCAAAAAATTCAAAAAATTACTTTGCTGAGAGCTAAGCACAACGAAAACACACACAATAGCAACGCTAATGCAGATAAATGCACTTTTTGAGGATAATTTCATTTGTGAAGCCAAATAATGAGTAACAGGTACAAACTGCTGCACACTGGCCTACCTGCTTTATAAATTGTGATATTTGACTCAGATGAGTTCAGCTAATTCATATGCATTTTACTGATTCCATTCAAATATTTTAGAATGGTACAACTGTTAAGTCAACAGCTCCTTTACTTACCTATTAGCTCCCGAAATTAGGATACTGTAATAATAAATGAAAACACCCCTAAGCACCCATAAAGCATTCCTTTTCAAGTTCAGCACTAGTAAGAAATTAATCAGAAGCGAGAAACACTTTGAATGAGAATTTTGCATGTGTGGACCTTGAAGAACTGGATTTCAGATATACAGATAAAAACTCCAGTTAACTCAGCTACTGACCAGATCCTGCACCTTGTTTGATTAACTGAAATTGACTTTAAAATGCTTTAATGCTAACAAAAGTAATTGTCTTAAGGGCAACTGCAGTTCAGTGAGTTATCCCAAACCCGTTACTCCTAGAACCACAGAAATAAGTCTCAAGACAAATACTTGAAAACAGTTTTGTTGTAAGAGTCACTGCCCTGCAAAAATGGAAACAGAAAATGGCCCTGAAAAAATGTGAAAAGTAATTTCAAGAAAAACTCAAAGAACCTTCCAGCTCCTTTTTGAAGAGGAGTGAACTCTGCTGCAAGAGTTTACTAAAAAAATCGGTTCATTCAGTAGCCTTAAAGTATCTGCAGGCATAAAGTATTTCACAGTTTAAGCTTGTTTTCCTCTTTCATTCAGTTTCCTGAAAACCTTAAGAAGACAGTAGCACAAACATAACACTTAAAACATGAGAGGAAACTTTGAAGTTTATATTTACTGAAGATTTCCTCGGTTTTTTTCAGACATCAAGACAGCTTCAGACAGGCTCACTAAATTTCAAGTAAAAAACCCAACAACAAAACCCCACCTGCTTTGCTGTACTCTTAATATTTCATACAAAACAAATTTTAAGCCAAAAATATTCACAAATAATTAATAATTTAAAAATTCCTGGCTACACCTAAACAGTAATAAAATACTTACCCAAGTAAGATTTCCAATGTACAAGGCAATTCTCTTTCCAGTATATGTATAGACAACATTTGGTGCAGCTCCTTTACCTACATCATCCCCAACAGATGGTGGGAGAGAATCCATGTAATCACGATCTTCTGGGGCATCTCCATTATTTGCAGATGGAGAAATTACATCATCATATAAATCAATCTGATCGTGTCCACCATATTCAGCCTCCTAAAATACAAAAGACACCTTTATTATATTTAACATTAATCAGTCTTAAAACTTAGTTGAAACCAAATGCTGTGATAACGGCCACGTTCCACAGACATAGTGTAATTCAACACCTACACAACATCCCTGCTGAAAACCTAAAGCCCAGTTTCATCCACACTGAAGTATATAAAATTCTTATGACTGCTATTATATTCTGAACTGACAGGGGGAAAAAAGGAAAAAAAAAAAAAAAAAAAAAAAAGAAAAAATACTTCCGGCCACTGCTTTGCATTGCAATACTTTTGCCCTTGTAAGACCAACAGAAACTCAAAAACCCACAAGTCTTACTCCCAGAATCATAGCCATGAGCAATGTGCAAAACAAGAGGCTAACATCCACTCTCAAGCAAATCTTTTTTCCACCAAAATATGATAGAGCAAACAAACCAAGCTCCTAGAAAAAAATCCTACCAACAAACATAACATTCTAACTTTCAGATTGCTATTGCATTCCTAACTTGATTTTTATCTCCTCATTCACAGAAGGGCTAGACAGGGACAGAATTCTATTTTGTTTCATTAAATTTAATAAACCCAAGGGTTTGTGTTTACTAAACATTTATTTATTCATGGGCTACAGAAGGCCTATTTACAGCATCACGGCTGCCTCTGGAACATTTTGGTTCAGAAAAGCATCGTAGGGTTTTAGAGTGAATCACTCCCTTCTCCCTTGGATGGGTACAGATTACAGAGCAGTTCTGGCCAAGTGAACTAGATTCCTTGCAGAGGGAATGGAAATGAGAGCTTTTTTCCCCCAGCAGCTCTGCTTCACATGCTGCTGGCCAGCTGCATCCTACCTGCTAAGTGGGAACAGAGGGGCCAAGATCAATCAGTGGGTCCTTCAGACAGCTTTGATTCCTAAGTGTAGTGGGAATATTTGGTCCAAAGGGCCAGGCTAAATTTAGTCTGAAGCAGACTATGAAGTGTGTTAGGTAGACAGAGGGGTCTGAGCACCAACTGCCTCAAACCGCTGACGTGCTACTACCAATCCACATTACTTTTTATTATAAAGACAGCCGTACTGTCATTACCAAAGGCAGACATTTAGGAGGGTAAAACATGTTGACAGCCAGTGTTAATAGCCTCCTTCACAAACATGTGCAAAAACTTTTTTTAAAAACACAGTACAGCCTTAATCAGTGGGATTACATAATTCCATATATATTAATGAAGCTGGGTGTTGCAAATATGCATTATTTTTAAAAGAGACTTCTATTGATACTTGCCATTTTTCATCTTATATACCATCACTCATATTCAATGGGATTCTGCTATCCTTTTTTAATATCCCAGCAATTATTTATGATCGAACAGCACAATCTGTGTCAGAGAGGGGCACCATCTAAATGTCTATGGACAGGAAGGCAACAACTTCTCAGTGAACAACAGTGGTATGTCAAGGCTTAGGAGAGTCTAGCAGTGTTTAATGTTAACCTTCAGCTTTTATATTGACTTTCACAGGTTGCTTTGCCAGATGCAAAAGTTGGACTTCAAAAACTGCAGAGGGTTCCTGGACTCTTGCACCCTGATCCAGGACAGAAACTGCCTCATCAGGTTTTGATACGAGAGCTATTTCAGCATCCACTATCTTGTGAATCTGTACCTAGAGAGCCACATGAGCATCCTAGATAGAATACTTCAAGATATCAGATACGGCAACTTAAGAGAACCAAGTTAAATTCCACAAAAACAGGGTGCAAAGCTAGCAGTCTTGGTTGAAAACCCACTATACCCACAACCATCATCAGATGATCAGCTGTCTTGAAAACATTATCAACTTCTACTCATACAGAGAGTGTGTCACTAAAATAAACTTTAAAAAAGTAATAAAACAGATAAAAAACCCCCCCCCCCCCAAACCTCAGATAAGCTAAGTTTTGGCGTAGAACAAATCAAGTAGATTTGATCCTCAATAAACTGCGCTGTCCCAATACACCTTAAACTTCAACAGAAAATTTAGCTCTCAAGGTAAGTTTATCATCATTAAATTAAGTAAGGGTTTCATATTCTCACCTAGTCTGTCCAGTTCTCTGTCTCAGCTTGATGCCTCCTGTCACCATAGCTAACGAAAGTAGGTTCAAAGAACTGCCTGGGACAGGCCTAAACATGACATCTTACAGCAAGATTAAGGATGATGTCACAAGGCAATTACGGAAATCCTCTCCTAAACATGCAGTAATTCTAGTCTTCTGTGTGTACGGATACTGACTTCAGAGAAGCAGAATTTAGTCTTGGTAGACAGATCCAAACAGGCAGCCACCAGTCTTGCAGCAGATGTACACAAACTATCTCTCCAAAACGTCTGAGGTCAGCATTGCCAAAATGCCAGAGGAGGCAGCAGTCCACAGCTCTGCTCCACTTCTCTAGTGGCAAGAAACTCCTCTGAAACAGATGAAGTTTCTATCACATAGGCTTTCAGGTCACCACCAAAGCAGGTAGAGAATTATCAGGGCAGGGGAGTCTGCATGTAATTTTGGGGGGCCCAAAGTGCCTTTATTTAAATCAAAAGAGACACAACAGAAAACCTGATCTTGTTCACCATAATCTCTTCTTACATTGTGCTGGTTTTGCAGTCAGAGTGGAATTCATTCAGTTACCAGACTGTCAAGAAGGTGTGTGGTTAGATGATTGAGAATGATCTGAGTCAGCAACTGCAAGTGTAGATGGAAGAGAGGTGTCTCGACGGCAGTTGCACAAGATCCAACAACCCTTCCTGCTTCACACATGTACTGTGGAAACTTACCTAAATACACCCTTCTTTCCTAGATCCAGAAGAGTAAGAAAAAGAATACAGGAAGCGTTACTTCTCTAGTCTTAGCTACTTCAACAGATGCTCTGCCCATACCAGGAATTGTTTTTGAGCTCTTCCAACTTCACTAGTTAAGAGAAGACCATCAGGCACAAAGAGAAATTATTTCTGCTCAATTACAGTTATTCACAATCTTACAGATAAACATGCTAAGAAACAAAGTCTGCATCATTATTCTGGCCCCCTCTACAACCAACTCAGAGTACCAATAAACTTCCAAAGCCCATGTTTAACTAGATCACAGTCTGAAATACTAGTCCATTTGCTCTGAAAAATCAGGACTGAAATTCCACATTCTGTGGAACTGGGTGAATATAAAAAGGGTACTGTAAAGATATGCTCTTAAAGATTCATGCCAGACTAGCTGTTACACTTCCAGTTACTCAGCCCTTCCTCAATATTTTGTATTCTAATTACTCTTTGCAGTGTTTTGTAACATTCAAATATGAAAGCCATAAACACATGGAACATCACGGTCATGTCCAGAAGGGACAAATTAAAAATGTTATTCCTTTTTGAAACTTAAGATCCATACTCCTCCAAGTTGCAGAGAACTGGTCACTCCCTTTACAAATCCTGATTTGGATTATTTTTTTTTTAAATTGAATTTCTTTACACTGTACATACAGCTCTGAGTCCTTTTTTGCACAGCTCTGTTCAATTTATGAGTTAAGCACTAAATTACACCTCCAAAAATGCACTAAAAAAGCAGTGATGTAAATAAAAAGTCATTAAAAAAATTTCCATTGTTTCTGGAAAAAAATCAATTAAGAAAAAGCAAATTATCAATCTTCTCCCTTATCAGGTTGGGTTTTTTTTATTCAAGTTACAGTATGTGTGGTCAGAAACTCTAAATACACACTAGCAGCCTTGCTTTTAAAAAAGTTTGCAGGTCCTGAAGAATAATAAGTCAGAGATATGCAAAAATCTTTCTGGTTTTGGTTAGCTGCCTGAACACAGACAGGAACCTTAACAAAACAGCAGGCCTTTGATGTTTCTAAAATAGCACACTGCCTATGGCAGAAACATCCACCAGTGGACAAGTTTGTTAGACCATAAGAGTCACGTTTACTCTACAGGCCAAAACGCTTTCAGCTCTACAACTGGCACACCACTAAATTTTAAGCAATCTGATCCCTCGTCAAATAGAATAACTAAAAATTCACAAGTAGTCAAAAGTATAAATTAAACATAGGTAGCAATGCTGTTTACATTAGAACAAAGCTAAGAGGTGCCAGATGAGATGGTCTCAAGTTTTCTTTGGAGTTTGATATTTGCAAGTATACAAAGGTTATTTCTTTCCCAGGCCCCTTTCAGCATATCAACATAACTGACAAAATACATGTGCAATAAGGTATTGTGCATACATGTTATAATAAATGCAAGTCTGCCAGCTTATGTTTTTTATGACCAGGACAGCTCTGCCCCTCATAGTAGAAATTTATTACACCACAATGTGTCCATCCCCTCTCATAATAAGACAACTGTCTTCCTGATATAAAGGCTATTTTTAATAACCTGTTTTATGTGGCCATTAAACGCTAGCTATTATTATGTATTACACCAAAAAAAATTTCCTTATAGACAAGAAGTCAAGAGAGTAACTAACACATTCCTAAGAACCCGTAGCCACAGAGGTTTCCAGATAATTAGCCTGTTAGCTGCTTACTCCATCTAAATCACTTTTATTATCCAGTTACAAAATACAAAGTCAAAACTCTTTCATATCTAATTTGTTAACATTTAAATATCAAACTAGAACACTACAGGCATGTTTAGACGTATCCACAACACAACTATGCAAGGATACTCATTAGAGTATAAACAAAGCAAGTGCTTTTTCCACAGCATTAAAACAAGAGATTCTTCTGACCAAGCACACAAAACAATTTAACCCCCCCCATGTAAGCATATAAAAATTTATTTTACTGCGTAAGACGACAGTAAATAATAATGTATAATAAAAACCAGTATTTTACTGTTTGATTATGTGCATGTGTGTATGAAAAAAAAAAACAACCAACAAACTTTGGGAAATGCAAAGCTGATCAGATGCATCGTTACATCTTTGTGACTGCAGGAAAGTAACCCAGTTTGCTGGCCAAAGTTGCAAGCAACCTTGAGGCAGACCCAAGCTGGCCTCATGCACAGTCTCCTCATTATCTCAGTATGATGCACTGATAGTCTAGGGCTTTGTGTACAAAAACACACCCTAATATTTGCCGAAGTGACCTGATCTTACTGTGGTCTTCTTGCCACCAAGAGAATGCCAGCCTCAGCCATCTGTATGCAGATAAGGCAGTTCTCATGTGCAGCATAGATCTCTTTCTTTAACACCACGATGTAAAACACGTAGGGAGATCATAAAAATAAAATATGCCATGCAATACCTATTTCTTACAGGTCACAAGCAATGTATGCAGGAACTATTAAATTTATGAGACTCTCATCTCAAAACTAGACTTAAAACAAATAAAAAAAGACTTCTGGCCAGCTTCAAAGAACCAAATAAGAAATGACTCAACTAAGTTCTTAAAAAAAAAAAAAGAGAGAGAGAGAGAGAACGAGAAACCACAATTTAAAAAAAAATACAACTGGTGGGAGCCAAATTGAGTAAAGCTGTAAGCCCAAGGACAAAGAAGAATATGATTATGAGGAACAATAAGTTAATGAAAGGGTAAGAGGCAATACAGACAGACAGAGTTTTGATGAGCTCCAGATGGAATGAGAAAGATGCATTTTCACTAAGAAGATCTGACTTCAAGTTCGTCAGCTCATTGCAATCAACACCAAACACAACCCGTGACAATTCTCAGTTGTCATCCATTTTAGCCAGCTTGTAAACCCATGGCTCTGTGGTTTTTATTTCAGCCTTATAACCTATGGTTCATCTAGCACTAATCAAGCAGAACATCCCTCCCCCCCCTTTCTCCTGGAAAAAGGCATTAAAAAAATCCCAGAAGATCCTCAAGGAGTACCTTGAGGCCCAGAACAAGACAAAACAATGAAGGGAAGCTCATCCAGCCGCAAGTCCATTTGCTACAGATGCAAACAAAAGTTTTGTCCCAGCTTGGGTATAAGCAGTTATACTGAACCCAGAACAACAACAAAGATACACAGTGTATTTTTCAGCCTCTGCTACTGGCAAAACTAAAGGGAAGGAGGGTTCCTATAGTCCAACTCACATGAACATATGTAAGTCAAATTAACATATCACAATACAATCCAAAACCAATAGCGTATTGCTTTACACATAAAGCATTTTTTTTCTTACAAATACGTTTTTCCATAAAATGTCTGCTACGTAAATAATGTAAATCACTTTCTCCCTACAGCATTTTCTCAACTTTCATCTTCAACCATCCAGATACGCAGAACCATGTCCCATCTTATCAATTTAAGCTGTCAGCTTGAAATCAGAAACAGTAATTCATGAATAGAAGCTTCTAGAGGATCCATCACAACGATGTCAGAATTAGAGTTAGTAAGTAATACCGTAGACAGTAACAACCAGCTGTCTTTTGTACTTGACAGAATGAAATGGGAAAGTGCAGAGGTGTCAATCTCCCCCAGTAAAACTTTCTATTTTAAAGTAATATAGTTCAACTGAGCAAGTCCTGCCTGAGACAAAATGAAAGTCACAAAAACGAAACTAGGAAAAGAACAAACAGCAAAATTTTTTTTTGGGAAAAAAACCCCAAAAAACCCCCAACCCCAAAAACAACCAACCAAAACAAACCCAAAACCAAGCTGAAGGAAAAGGGGCACTAGCCTCTTCCTTGCTCTTCTGCCCTATATTTTGCAAGGTTCACAAACTGAGGAAGCAGACTGCAGAAAGGCAGCTCCAGCAGGAGAGCAACCAAAGTGAATACAATTTAGAGGGCAAAAAGATCTCCCGACTGCTGGAATACACTAAATCAAGTTATCACAAGACTCAGTGAATCTCAATATTAACCAGAACCTGAGTAGACCAGGACCGTGTGAGCGAAACACGGCATCCCTGTCACTTTTGTTCTGGCAGTGTCTGTCTGCACTAAACTCACAGCACAAAACTGTTCTACTCCGGGGGCTCCTGCACACATGAACTTACACAAACGCTACTGGATTCAAATTATTTTTTTCTGAAAAACTTGATTTGTTATCAGTGTTTTACCTGGAATCGATTACAACAACCCCAAATTATTACAGAAACTGAAGAGATGTACTCTTATGCTAAATGGTACTTGTGCTAGGGTTCACCCCCATTTAAATTCATATAACGGGTCTTCAGTTGTAAGGGCAAAACATTCACATGTAGACACACTCAGAGCAAATCAGTCCGCTCCATCATCTGCTCTCTAGTGTGGCGTTCTTTTATAGTATATCTTTCCGAGATTGCTAATCTTCTGAATTACTTTATCAAGAAATATCTAAAGAATTAAAGTCTCTTGAGATAGTTATAAGCCGCCATCCAAATTAACTGTGGCTTCCATAACCTATTACCTAATCCCCAGTTCTCCGCAGGCATACAATTGGGCACCACTCAGTAAGCCCAGTAAATGTGCAAAAGTGCAGTTGTTCTCGGTTATTTATGTTCTAGGGCAAGAACAATGCAATCTGGGGCAACACAACCTGGAGAAGTGCAGGAGTCACAAACAGGACAGATGGCACACAAAACTGGTATGAACATCAGGTTTTGGGAGGAAAGCAGGCACGCAGCTTTTTGGGAGAGATGAGGGGTAAAAAAAAGAACTAGGAAAGTGGACTACTTGTAATCCAGGGAAGTTCTGTTTATTTCACTCCCAGTTCCTCACCAAAACACGAGCTCCTCCTCTAAAGATGAGACGCGTGACCTTTTTAACGACTAGGAGACAAACTAATAATAATAAAAAAATAATAACGAAAAAGGAAGATAGCTTCTCCAGCGCTGCAAGATAAAGCTGCACTAGTCCTGCCTCCCCCGCAAAAAGCGGCCGAGAAACTGCTACCGCTCGGCGGCTTTTTTATTCACCTGCGAACAATGGCAGTATTTCCCCTCCGCCGCCGGGAAGGAGCCGCTCTCCCCACCGCATCCGGGGGGGGTCCCGTCCTCCGCGGCCTCCTCCGACCCGGGGCGGGAGAGGGATCCGCGGCCGCTCCTGCGCGGGCACTTGCGGAGGGAGGGAAGGAGGGAAGGAGGAAGGCGCTCGCTGCCGGCGCGCCGCGGCCTCTCTCCCTGCCCACCAGCAGCCTCCCCTCAGAGACCGCGGCCGGGCGGCGCGGCGCTCCCCGCCAAGCTGGGCCCCGATAGGCCCCTCGGGCCGCGCCGGGCTCAAGACTCAGCCTCTCCCCGCCCCGTCCCCCTCCCGCCGAGCGGAGAGGGCAGATTCGCGCAGCCGGCGGCGGCGGGAAAGCCCTGCGGCGGAGCCGGACGAACAATGGCGGCGCGGCCGAGCCGCCGCGCTGAGGGCCCTGCAGGCGGCGAAGGCGGGCGAGGGGAAGGGAGCGAGGTGCGGGGCGGCGCCGCGCCCGCCGGCCGCGCGTACCTGGTTGAATTCCTCGCCCACATCGGCGTAGATGTCGATGTGGTCCACGCCGTCCGCCATGATCCCGCCCGGCCGCGCCTCGGGCCGCCGCCAGCCGCGCCCGGCTCCAGAGCCGCCGCCACCGGGAGGGAGGAGGGAGGGAGCGAGGGGGGCGGGGCACGGCACGGCGCGTCACTTCCGCGCGAGGAGTGGGGAGCTTCCGGCAGCCGCAGAAATGGCGGCTGCTGGCGGGGAGGATAGGGGTGGTTTTGTCCCGCTCCGCCCTGGGGGCGGTGGAGGCGAGGCCAGACCGGCCCGGGCCGTCCCCGGGCCCGCCGAGTGGCTGCGTTTCGCTGCGGCGCCATGTTGGGCCGCGGGCTCGTGACGCCTGAAGGCGGGAGGGGGTGGCGGGAGCCCGCTGCTCGGCGGCGCTGGGCCCTCCAAGTGCGGGGCGGGCGCGGGGGTCCTCCGCCTCGGGGGATGGGGACACGCCGGCTCTGCTGGGTGCTGCCGCGTGTGTCGCCCCTCATTCGGGCTGCCTGCCTCGGTTCCGGGGAGAGTGCTGCCCAGCAGAGGAGAGGCGCGTTGATGGCTTAATAGCCAAGGAGCGCAATTAACATCTGCCAGATGAAGCGGGGTGCTGCGCCTTCAAAGCAGGGCTGCGCGGGCACCGTGTCGTGCAGAAGGGACGCAGGGAAGCACACGCTTCTGCATTTAGCTGGTCACTGGAATGCTCTGCTGCTGCAGAGCTCGGTTTTAATGTTACAAATTGGCGAAAATTAGTGTCCAACTAAGAGATTTTTTTTTCCCTGTGCGTTCAGAACTGTTCGGGTTGCAAAGGCTGCTTCAGATTATTTTTTAATGACTTTGCCTATTACCCCGATCCGTGCTTAAGCTCCAGATGATTTCAAAACCAGTGAGCATGTCTTGGAGCATAATACACAATGTACATAATGTTCTACATTGCGGATTTTGTTCTGTCTTGTACATGATGTTGCACATCCAAAAATAAAGCTAGGGTTTTTTTACCTTATCGTGAGCTGACAATAAGAAGCTCGCGTTTCTCAGACTGAATTAAAATAATGTAAAAACATCACTGGAGAGAATAAAAATGCCAAGTGTTATTTTTAGTTTGACTCAAAGTTCTTTTTCCATGACCGGGAGTGCTTCCCAGATCTGTGTCCCAAACAGTCCAGCCTTCACATTAGCTCCAGGATGTCGGTGCAGAGTATCTCTGTCTACCTTGCTGCCCCAACATTGTGATCGCCATTGGCAGGAAAGATGAACAGACTGGAAAAGGGGTGAAAAACTGGAGAACCACAACGAGGGGTATGCTGTGAAATGCACCTGCCATGAGTCCAGATACATCTCCGACACGGAGATGCTCAGGCATTATTCCTGGAGTTCTTATCCAGGTCTTAGCACTTTAAAATTTATCAGCTGCAGATCTCTTGTGTCATTGCCAGTGTTGATAATTCTGGAAGTCAAAAACCCTGTAATTGAGTTTGTTCTAAACTCCACTGGAGTTAGGGGTTTGGAAAAGTTCAGGCTATCCACTGAAGAAAATATTTTAGAGATGGTAGTTAGGAACAAGCAAGCAAAAAGCTTTAACTGAACTTCTGATTACAATTATGATTGTTAATACTATGTTTGATCACAGGTTAAAAGTACAAATTGCTATCTATGAATGTGCAAGTCATACATTAATGAAATGATTCATTGGTTTTGCAAGGAAAATTCACTTTTCTCCTGGATTTGCCACAGTCCATACAGATACTGTTACAGTGCTGAGATCTAATAGGGTTCACATATTTCCTTAATCATGAACTAATTCAGTCTTCTACACAAGAAAATGAAGCACTGTGCCACTTAAGACTTCTGGCCACTGAACAAAGTTACTGAAGTCAAGAAAACTTAACCCTTGCTATCCTAATGTTATGACAAAAATTCACAGGAGATAGTAGGTTGTGTGAGGTTGAATGTTTTATATGCGTCTGAATATCTTAAGAAAGTTAAGCACAGATTGTAATGATGTTTAAAAGGGCAAGGAAATTAAATATGAATGAGAAAGTCATTATCGTCACCTCAGAATCCACCTCAGGGATTGCCGCTAGCATTTGAAGGACCTCGATGGGAGTCTTTGAAGAGGCAGGAAAAGGCATTGCCTGTTCTTTGCTCTGCAAGATAATGAAGAGGGATCAATGAAGCCCTTGGACCCCCCTGCACTGTGTTTCTGGGCTCAGGCGGCTTTTCCACTTTGGAGCCTTTCTAAAAAGTCTAACTCGCTAGATTTATTGCCCACAGGCGTTTACAGAATAGGCTATGATCATTTTTATTAGTGTATACATATCATTAAGCAAATTCTATAAATATTGTAGGAGACTAAATATTGTGCAAGCTGTTCTATTTACTTTCTGCTATGTTTTCATTCTTTCCATGAGTAGACTTACTAAGTATTTTCTTCATCTTTCCTGTGGTCAGCAATAGCTTCTTTGTGAATTATTATCTCTCTGTGGAGCATCTTAAGGGTTGATCCACTCTGGTGAAAATGTTAATGCTTCAAGTTTTGTACACACCAAAATTATTTAGCCTGTATGCTTGTTGCCTTCACCTGGCAAAATTCAGAAAGCTGAGGTAGAGCATGGGCTGAAATAGAAATGTGGTCATGAGAGAAAGTTACCAGTGGTACAACCTGGTCTGGAAGAATAGTCCTGGTAAAGTTTGTTGGGGACAGCAAAAGCCACGGGTTGTGAAGTAATTGCACAGCTTCCAGACCCATTGCCCAGCAAGAGGACGAGTGGTGGCAGATGAACTGGTGTCTTCCATCAGTTCCTCTTTCACACCATGGGTTATTCTTTCATCTCACGGCAACAGCTGGAGGTCCCTTGATATCAAAAGCAGGAGGAAAAAGGGACACTGGCAGCTTTACATAAGAAAGTGGCCTATACTTTAAGTCCCTGTTTCTCATGGATCCACAAGAGCCTATTTATTTGTATATTGTTCCTTTGGTCTCTTGTGCTCTAACGATGCAAATTCAAATATAATCCTCATTTTGAACATAAAAGCTGCAGCTGTTGCTCTGAGAACTTTATGACGCATGTTCTGTCAGCCCACAAGACCTCTCCATGCTTTCCTTTCCAAGGCCTTTCAGAGCCTTTTCTGCTAGGATGTTACTGCTGCAAGACAAAGGGGAGGAGAATGTTTTTCCCGTCTGTTTGTGTTGTGTGTGATTACTTCAGAATACATTTAAATGTATTACTTCAGGTAAGAGTGGCAGAACCGGTTTCAATATAATAGCAATTTTAAAAGTAATCTATTAATTTATGTTAGAAATTTCCCCGAGGTGTTGAGACTGAGAATGGTACAGGAATTTTCAAACAGACATTTTATTTTAATATCAGTGAACTGTGCGTGCAGTAATGTTACAGACAGCAAAGTGAAAGATAAGAACTCAATAAAATGCTATATTAATCAGGATAGTAGTCCTGATTAAGGACTGATTAGAGGCCTCAGCATAGTTGAGATCTACAATGTATGTTTTGTTGTATAAACTGATGTCCTAGTTATGTTAGTCCAATTGCATTGAATACATTTTGTTTCTTTAATTGTAGTCCTGAGGCTTTTGATCTTTCCAAAGCTGCGTGAAGCCACTGTGCATGTTCTTTTATTGTTTTACTCCCAGTAAAATAATCCAAATGGTAAAAGTCTGTACACTCTAAACTGTAAGAAATTGTCCTTTCCACTGAAATGCTTCAGTTCATAAAACTGTGCAGACAACAACTGAGAAAAAACATTGTGTTCCAAATGAGGTGGCAGATAGGCACTAATCCTTGACTGCATACTTACTTTCAAAGGCTGAAATTTCAGGTTTTATTAGTTGTAATGTAACTGCAGGCTGACAAGGAGAGGAACAGTCACGTTCCCATTCACAAACAAAGGTAGCAACAGTCTGTGCTGGGAAAGGGGGAACATTACCTCCGCTTTTGGTTGCAGCTCACACTTAAATTGGATTAAATATAACATGAAACTGCATCCAAAGGGCATCTACAAGAACTCCTACTGACACAGCTATTGTAGGAAAATAGCTGGCATTATTCACCTCTTGCCCAGAGTTACCTTTTTGTAGGTATTCAATTGTTCTATGCTCATAAATGCGAGCATAGTGTTCCATCTTTTTTTCCCCTCCCTATAACTGCCCATCAGTCTACTCATCCTCTTGGTTCATCTGTTCACTCACTGGTTCAGAGCCAGGTTGAAAATTATGGGTAATCAGGAGGTGATTCGCAAATGGCATGGATATTCCAGCCCTCAAGGCAGGAAGGTGTATTAGAGAAGGTAAGTGTAGCGCAAGACGTGATGATAATTCAGTTGACCTGTTTGAATTCACTTTCATATGAACTGCTAATCAGAAGGCTCAGTTACCTCCAGAAAAAGTATGAAATTGAATTTTCAGCTTTAAATTACACGCTTTTTTTATAGCTTCACTTTCCCTTCGTTTAAAAATATTTCTCCAAAATTTAATTTTTACCCTTAAGATCAATTTTTTGCAATACCTTTTTGCACTTAATCTCTTCTTCTAAATTGAATGAAACCTCCTAAATGTGTTAAGTGCATTAAACATATCTTTCTTTGAATGGGCAATATACATATAGAAACAAAGGAACAGCATTGTCAAGATCACTTTTAGATGGTTTTGATTTTTCAAAGAATTTAATCTCTGGGATAACTGAGTTGCTTAGTTTTCTGTTAATTTTCGTTTTCCTTTTTAATTTCTGCTTATTTCTGATTTCAGGAGTCACATTGAATTTGAAAAAACTCTTCACTGCACCCTGATGTATTGTACCTGCCTTAGCACTTTGAGCCCAGGCTAGTACAACACAGTTCTCCAGGCTTCATCTCTTTCAAGCTCAGCTGTTTAGAGATAAAGTTTCAAACAAGAAAAGCTTCCTCCATAACATTCTGGTTTGGTTTTTTGAAACTTGCACGCTTCCAGATTTCAGGAGCGGCAACATCCATCATTATTTTGTTATAATTAAGCAGAAATAATCTGGAACTGGAAAGCCATGTATCCTAATCAAACAGCATGCCATCCTGTCTCACACTGCTCCGCGTCTATGGAGGTCTGCCGAGCGATGTCCGCACGAGAGGTTAGCAAGGGTCAGAGGGGATGTGCCTGTGCTGGTGGCCTCTGGCACCTCATCGCTCCTGCTGTGGGCATGGTGTTTTCTGTGGCGTGGCACGTCCCAGCCCATATCCCACTGCTGGGATTGCAGCAGAAGGGCTGGGTGTACCACTTGTACCACCAGGATTTTAAGGAGTGGCTGTGCTGGGGTACGGCAGGTGGGCACAACAGGACAGGTTGCGCCAGGCGCCTTTGCAGAATTGCAACAAGGAACGGGGATCGCTCTCATCTGCGGCTCTCCCCGGGGCTGTCCTGCCCGCAGAGACTGTGGAGAGGGACAGCGGTTCAGAGGTTTGCCTTCCAGCATCCCCTGAGAGTGCCCGAGGGAAGGAGGCTGTGCAGATAGCCAGGGGTTTGGTCCTGAGGATACTGCAATAAATCACTGCTGTAAGTCCCATGGCAGCTCCTTGCTGCTCTACAATTCAGGGTGGAAGGAACTTGCCCCAGAGGAGGAGCTGCCAACCGCTGCCCGTACGGTAAATCACAATTATGTGTGCACTGATTACAGTTGTTGCAGGACAAAGGTTTAGATTTAAAGACAGCAAAGGGAAGCAAATAAGCAGCATATGAATTGATGAAAGCTCTGTGCGCTGGCGAGCTGACACCATCATTCTGTCAGAATACTTGCAATGCAGCAAAGCCATGGTTTTCAAGGCCATTCTTAAGAAGTTCTTCAGCGTTCTTTTCATGTGTCTAAATAGAACAGGCTTTTGCTGTTAACAGCTTGGTGGCAGAAAAGTATTCCCTATTGTCAACAAGGTTGTTTCTTTAGGAATTTTAAAGGTATTTTTGGAATAAATAATTTCCATATGTAATAATTAATGTCTGGTGTGTAAGGTCTCATTCTGAATTAGTTTTAGCCCAACTTCATTTTGTGTTACAGAAAATACACAAAGTACTTGTAATTATTTTGCATTTTCCCAACATGTTAAATCTGATTTTATTATACAGTTTACACGTTATAATATATTCATTAACTCTCTAAGTTAGGTAAGTATACCCTGTGTCGTGGTTTAACCTCCGCCAGCAGCTAGAACCATGCAGCCACTTGCTGACTCCCCCAAGCTGGGATGGGGGAGAGAATCAGAAGAATAAAGGTGACAATATCTCAACCTGTGGGTTGAGATAAAAACAGTTGAATAGGTAGACCAAAAGCCTCACATGTGCAAGCAAAGCAAAACAAGAAATCCATTCACTGCTTCCCATGGGCAGGCAGGTGTCCAGCCATCTCCAGGAAAGCGGGGCTCCATCACGCGTAGCAGTTACTTAGGAAGACAAATGCCATGACTCCAAACATCCCCCCCCTTCCTTCTCCTTCCCCCAGCTTTGTATACTGAGCATGACATCACATGGCATGGAATATCCCTTTGGTCAGCTGGGGTCAGCTGTCCCACCTGTGTCTCCTCCCAACTTCTTGTGCCCCTCCAGCCTGCCCGCTGGCAGGGCGGTGTGAGGAGCCTTGGCGGCCTAGCAACGACCGAAAACACCAGTGCCCTATCACACTATTCCCGTCCCAAATCCAAAACACAACGTTACACCAACTCTAGCCAAAAAAAGTTAACTCCATCCCAGCTGAAACCATGGCACTATGATATTTATTTTAATCAAAAGGGGACATTTGGGCTCAAATTTCCAAAAATACCTATTGAATTTGTGTGAATCTGACATCTAGAGTGCCAGCCACTGCAGTATTAGCAGAAGTCGGTAAATGCTGATGGAATTTAGCACCTTTATGTATTTGAGCTGCTCAAAATTAGTGGGCATTTTTGAAAACATTGATTTTCTCTTCCTGCAGGTGTGAGGTCATAAGATTTCATCACTAAAGCAGAAAAAAAGAAGTAGAAATTTTCAGAAATATTGGAGGAACACCTCAGTCAGTGAAAACAATCACAGAAAACATGATTTGACTAATTTAAAATGCAAGTAAGTAAATACAAACTTCTATTTTGTGTTTGTAACCCATCTGGGATGGCTGAAGATGAACAAACTAGGAGAACCGATGAAAATCTGTATTAGATTCATTAGAAGGGAGACATAGCCCCAGTATGAATCTGATACTTTATTGCAACAGAAAAGGAAAGGAAAATTATCTATAACTGTAATTTTGGTTTATGTGTGTGCCTTTATTCCTTGTGCTTACTTGATTGTTTTGAATTAGAAATACATATTTTTATTATGAATTGAGCACATACATATGAGGAGCAATGGACAATTTCACGGACAAAAATAAAAATTTCCTATCTGTGTTTCAGGTAGAAGTTACGCTTCTGTCAGACATTTTGCATTGAGATAAAAATCAGACATGAAAGAAAAGAAAGAAGAGCAAGCGAAATCAGAAAAGCAGAATCAGAAAATGTGGGGTTTGTCAGCAACATATAAAATGGCTCTAATGTCTGTTTCTATGGCAACTAAAAATGAATGGCTCTGAAGATAAACTTGGTATTTTTTTTCATCAGGGATGTTAACGTTGCTGTCTACTGGCACACACTCCAAGTGATAGTCTGTGCCCCAAACTTGAGCGTGTAAAGATTCAGTATCACCGTCATATAATTTCACACAGATGGCCTGCAACAACTTTTAAGGACAGGGACTGGTCCCTGGTGGAGTCGCAGCTGCCCTTCCTTGAACAGTAAACCAGAGCCCTGATCCATTTCTTTTCTGAACTCAAGCCCACCAGTGCTCACTCATCTTTTACGTATGCCAGAGCTAACACTGTAGTTTTAACTCTTTGGAATTACATGCCCTTTCATTAAGATCAGTTTATTACTTGTCATTGCTATGAGACTCACAATGTCCTTCCAAAATGAGTTAAGTCCTCCAGGCACTTCAAGTGGACATTGCCACTGGAGTAAAGGGGAGCTGTGCTTCTGCAATTCCTCCTTCTCCTGCCTGCACCTCCCTTCTGTGCTTGGGCAGGTTCACAATACGGTTCACTCCAGAACCCCCTGAATGGGCAGGATGGATGAAACTTCGCTAACTCTGGGTCCCTCTGTCCTACGGTGCCCCAAATTTACTTTGTCCTTATCAACTCCTGCTCTTCCCACATTATCACAGAGCATGCAGCACATACCCACTGCTTCGTGCAGTAAAAACCCTCTGCTGGTAAGCTGCGACATGGCCATTCCATTCTTTCAGACTCTTTGAACTGAAAAAAAAGCACACAAAAGAGTAATTATGTCTTGGGGCCACAATGTGATCTGCAGAAGACCTAGGGCCAGGTGTTTTGTGGAGAGGAAGGAGCCGTTCTCCAGAGGTGACCAGCCATAAAAAGAGTAGTTGCAAGTCCCTCTGCACTGTTTGGCACTCTCTTAATTAGCAATAAAATCATAACCCGTGTAGACCATGGCGAACTGGGTCAGAGCAGTAGTCTGTCTCGAAATTACCATGGTAAAGAGGATAAAATGGCATGAGGCCGTATGAGCCTTTGTGTGAGCAGATGGGAGTGGCGGGGGCCGTGCACACAAGGGTCAGGGAAGGGCAGGGTGACCTCTTTCAGTGGCAATTCTGGTTTGTGCCAGTTCCAAACAACTGTGAAACTATGGCCTGGCTCAGCACCTTAGCCTGCCTTTTAGGCAGGTTTTTAAGTTTTTGGGGTTTTGGGGTTTTTTTTCAGAAATTCTGGTGCCACCATACCCAACGAAAAATAGACATTTTTTTCAGCTATGCATGCTATAAATGTGCTGAACAAAGGACTTTCAGAGAAGAGGACCTTCAAACAGTAAAATGTTTTCACATGGGCTTACTAAAATGCCCAGTATCAAACATGACCAGCTGATACAAAATTAAATCCTTCAGAAGCCGCATACGGGACACAATCTACTTGCGCCAGTCTCTGTATGAGGTGACCTCTCAGTGAACTACAATATCATGTGTTTCTTTAAGGTTTGTTTTCCATTGCTCAATAAAAATTCCAATGGAGGACTTGTTCACAATACAAGCAAAGAGGATAAGGGCATACAATGCAGTTCACTGGAAAGAAAGAATTAACCAGTTGTAAATCTCCGCTGTCTTTGCAGTCCAACCGCCAGCTGTAAAACAGTCTGAGGAATAAACAGAAAGGAGACTGCTTTCAAGAAGTAGGTGGCAAAAAGAACAGAGCCCCGTCAGTCTAAGACACAAAGCAATATAGTTTTGTATTGAATTTGATGTTCGGTGTCGCAACCAGATGTATTTTAGATGTGAATCCTCCTGATTTGACTTGGAAGCTGATGCAAAGGTTTTGAGGAAGATACAAAATGTTGTTCAGCTACCAGATCAGTAAATTAGTGAATGTTGTCTGGAGTATGAAGAGAAATCATAGACTACAAATGCTCACTCACTCTTTGGGGTGAAGATTTCTTTCTTTGCATTTAGAAAGCTAAAGCCTGATACATAAGTAGTGCTAGCACCTTTTTCTTCATAGAGGTATGTGGTGTGGTTACGCATTTGCATCGATGTAGAAGATCTCTGGAACTGCTCTGCGGGGCTGTCCAGGCTACAGCAGCACGATGAACACACGGACTGCAAAACTGTGGGCTGTGTGTCAGCTATCCCTGTCTGAAGAGTTGGTTATATCCCAGTGTCCTGGTTTGAGTGACACAGGACGAATTTCTTTCCTAATGCTTGGGAAAGCTGTATTTTTGGAAGACTAGTGTCTGAATTTGTGAAGATATTTACTTTACAGCCAGCTGTGGTGTGTGGGTTTCAAGGTCTCAGTGTTTTTGAGCTCGCCAGGTGCAGGGATGAGGAGGAGCGAGGCTCGGGCATTTGTCCCAAGGGGGCGAACAGGATTATTTCATACCATGGACATCACGTTCAATATAAATTATAAAGTTTGCTGCAAAGTTTTGTTCCCCCTTGATGCACTCCCCCTTGATGGCTCTCCCTTGATGGCGACTATCCAGAGGACTTCTTGCCCCAGTGCCAGATCCCTGAGCCCTTCCCTCCAGAGCTGTAGCGCTCGCAGTGTCCCACATTCACTGTCCACTGCTGGGAGTGCACAGCTTCCTACTGACAGAGCTGGCTGAATATCATCCTTGTATAGTATATATGGGTGTTGGGATCAATATGTGTTCTTTTATGTTAGTAGTGTTAATTATCTAGTTCTATCCTATTAAATCTGTTTATCTTTCAACCCCCTGGTTTCCTTGCTTGCTTCCTGATTCCCCTTCCTGGGTGGGGAGGGGACATCAGGTGAGAGAATAATTGTGTAAACGACAATAAATTGTGGTGGGTTTTCTCAAACCATAAAACCCAGTCATGGTACCAATGTGCCAGAAGGCTCACTGGAGGCTACTCTCTGTCTGTCCCCACATTGCTTGAATCAGGGGAACTGTCTCTAACTAGTGTCTGTCCCTGCAGCATGTTGGAGTTGTGTACAAAAAGGCAAGATTTTCAGTCCCAGTTCCGTCTTTGAGATCTCAATGTCATTGTCCTGTGATATTTTACATATGGTCACCACACTGGAGGATTGGGGGGAGTATATGGAAATGCACAACTTTGCATCCCTGCTGCAGCAGATGGGCACAAAATTCAACTCTATGGCATCTTTTGGGAGAAGGAGGGGATTAAGGTTAGCAGAAAGTGCATTTAATAGAGCAGAGTACAGAAAAAAATCCCTCTTGAAGCAGAAAGCTTCATCTCTTGAGGTATCCTCTTCAGCAGCTGCACTCTCAGAAGTTTCAAAACAAGCTGTGAAAACTCCAGACCTGGCAGGAAAACCAACAGCAGGAAAAGTTCCTTCTAAGTTTAGTATTTAAAGACTGGGGGTTTTGGCCATCCTGAACTCCAAAGCAAGTTATATACCCTCGAATAGTCTTCATAGTAGTTTGTCCATCTGTCTGGTTTCCTAATAGTGCGTTCTAACTATGTTGTTGCAACTCTGGATGTTCCTTCTATTTATATTCATATCTGATGCTATTTTGAGTGCTTCTAAATTCATAGCTTGATTTGATTACAGTTACAGTGGAAAATAGTTGAAAAATAAGCTCAGGACAGGGCAATTTTATAATATATCTGGACTATCTACTACAGTAGATGGCACTATAACTTAAGTCAAGTGAGCAAGTCAGCTGAACTGGGATCTTAGAAACCTCTAAATAATGGGATTCTTTGTACAATTTTAAAGAACATTCCAACAAAGTAAGTAAGGATCAGGCCTTTGTCAGGCATCTGTGTTGTGGCCAAATTCCAGTTTTAGATTTTTCAGGTCAAATTATTTCCTTAGGAAAACTGTGACTCATGCATTTGCATAATAGTTTTTCCATCTGCTTGCATCTCTCCACTCAGAGACGGTTTTGTTCCTTTTAATATTTCACTTGAAAACACATGCATCTTGTTTTCTTAATTAAATTCTGTGAAAATCTTTGGATTGCTATCGGCAGCATACAACATAATGATCTAATCTTGCTATCATTACTAACTAAAACAATCATGTCTTGCTGTAAGTTGGGAGGTTTGCATCCTGGAATGATGCCACACATACTCTGGATTTGCACATTAATTTGATCTGAGCTAGTGTGTGTATCTGACCCTTGTACCTATAATATTGGGTAAACCACAAAATTATTTACTTCTTGTGCTCTCCTAATATCCCAGGAGGTAAGATGGCAAACTTATTCCTATTTCCAAACAGAAAATCAAAGAACCAAGAGAAGAACCAAGAGAAGGCCAAATAGCTTTGCATAAGGTCTATGTTAGAATGGAGAATTGCATTGTGTTATATATGGAATGTACCTATATCTCAAGTATACTTTGAGCACATTTTTATTTTGTGTATCCCATTTGAACAAAATAGTCTACATTCCTCTACACTGGTATTTAGGTTGTTCTAGTGTTTTGCAGAATGAAGGCTTGGTCTGAAGTAACCAAGTCTGGTCTTGTTGTTAAGCCTTATATACTTTAGAAAAGGCCCTGAATACTGGAGATCTGAAATAAAGGTGTTTGCTTTGGACAAGCCTAAGGCATTTGTCGCTGCTACTAAACCTCTTTCCTGTCGCCAAAACTCTTTCCAGTCTATTGAAAGTCACAGAGCTGTAAATAAATTAATTCTCTGCATTGATAATGTATTTAAAAGAGAAGTTGAATCTCTCCAAGCAGAGAAAGAAGGAATTCCACAAGAAAGAAGAAGAGATGTAAACCTTCCCATGATGTATCAGTTTATTGTTCAGTGTATATTGAAATACAGCTGTGGCAGATACTGCATTCCATCAGGGTCATTGCTTTCTTCAAGATAATTCTGGATATGTATGGACCTTTGTTTCTTCAGTAATACACAGCTGAAATAACATCAGACCTTGAGGTGTAAGGTTTTTCTGAATGTTGTCAAGAAGTGCAGAAAAGACTTTGTTATTTTTTATTATATTTCATTGGCATGCATATGACTGTGTTCATCAGACCAATTATGCTGCTGGTAGCACTTCCTATAATGCGAGGACATGTTTTTCTTAGCTTAAAAAAAAAACAAACACGAGATTTAAAGGCAATAAGAGCTGAATCTGAAAGTCAGGGAGAACAAGCTATTGCTGCCTTAGGAATATTATTAGTTTGGTAAAGAGCTCACAAAGACTCTCCAAAAGCTAAATCTGCGATTCAGGTGTGCACTGGGGTACATTATATTGCCAGAATAAAAGCAGAGAGCACACTTTTATGCAGACAAGGAAAACCCTCAGAACTATTACTGATAAAGTACATTTTTAGAAGATTGATTTTTTTTTCTTACCTTGACACATAAACAATCATATAGGAAACCTAAAATGAGCAACTGTACAAGATGTAACTTGAACAGTAAACAACTGGGCCTGGGTAAGACAAATAATTGAAACAATAAAGGAGTGAATCTAAATAAATAACTATAAATGGCAGGGACTTTTTTTATTCCAAAAAGAGCAGTTACCAAGGATTATTTTAAAATAAAAATTCACAATGCAAATTTTGAAGGAAATCATATCCACCATGAAATATGAGAGAGCTTATCTTTAGTTTCACAGGTCTGTTCTTTCTATGGAACCCGCCTTAAAAATGAACCTGTTGGTGGTTTGCATATGCCTCATGTTTAAGGTCTTTGTGTAATTATTGGAAATAAGCTTCCAAGCTAGGTTACCTAAGTTAACCTGCAATAGGACCCTCACTCTCTCCTTGAACAAGGGGGTCCCAAACTAGCTGCCTTAATTCAAGCAGTGGTAGTGTCCCACTCAGGTCGCTATGATTTGTTAATACATTTCATTGAAACATTGCATGCTATGCTAATAACTTGCTTATTGGATGTTACGAATACATCATTAAACTACAAATATGAAATAAAAGGGTCAGAATCCTTAGATCTAGGGTTCTGCTGTAAGGAATGTGCCTCTGAAAAGTGTATAGTTTGATATAAGCCNCATATATATATTTATATACATATATATATATGAAAGAATGATCTTGAAAACATTTTTTTATCATAGTGGTTGCAATTGATTTTATAGTCAGAATGATTATTTTCATCTGCCCCTAACAGCTCTACAAATGAAAACAAGCTCACCATGGATGTGCTCAACCTACTGTTTAATTCTACTTTGCCAGAATTATCTGAAGTTCTTACATAGGTACTGTGAGGTTATGAAAATACTTGAAAAAAATTATTCACTACCAACTTCATACCAGTAGGCAGTGTAGCTGCCCTGGTTTTGACCCCCGGAATAATCTGGGATGACTCAGACTAACAACTTTACTTTTGGGAAGGTTCATTTTAAAATACTTGTCTTTCAAAAACACATTGTTTGTACGTATCTTTTCTAACTCCTCAAAACTTGCACTGCAGTTTCCTAAAAAAGAAAATGCCACAAAGACAGCGCTTATCCCTGATCTTCATTTGCTTTTTCTCCAGTTCTTCAGCTTTCTCAACATCCGGGACTGGAAAAATTTAGTACTTTATACTTCTTTTTTTTGGGAATGCAATACCTCTGTAAAATTGGTATTAAATTGAGGCCTTATGGTTAAAAACGTTGGCTAAAAAGCTGAATTTGTGTATTGAGCTGCTATACACACTGACTCAGTTTTAATCTGATAATAGGTGAAATTTTCTACCTATGTGATCAGGGCAACATAGCCCATAGATCAAAATGAAAGTAATTCATGTTACGGAGAGGAAACACATTTTCTCATACAATCAGAGGTGTTTCTTTATCTAGATTTTTTTTTTTAAGTAATTATAAATTGTTAATATTGTATTTAGTGCACTTATCAGAAACAGTAAGTTTATAATAATTCTTTGATTTCACATATTACCTGATACATGACCATATTGACTATGACTGATGTGGAGTTACTGATGGTTTTGGTTTTCTTTAATTTTTAAGGGAAATTCAACATTTGAGTCCCCAGTAGATGACGGTTTTCTTGTAGACATGTTGATACTGCACCTGTTATGATGAATTTAACAACTATAAGCCAAAAGAAACACATTCACTTAACAGAAAAGCTTAAAAACCAAGCACGAACAGAGGGAAGACTTCAGTGTGACACTTGCATTTGGAGACAGCAGTAACAGGCAATCACATGGCTTCTTGCATTTGTAATTCTTGGTGATATGCCAAAGTGAACAGAGTTGTCATCCGATTTTTTCCCAACTTCAAAAGCATCTCCCAAATCCTCAGCAAACTCTTTAGCCTTAATTGAAAACACCGCATTGCCTGTGTTTTCTGAAAGGAGGAAAAATGTCAAAATATTTACCTTAGAAACAAATTATTGGACAAATGGTGCCCTGTAGATAATTTGTTGGGACAACAGGATACTTGGTTGGAAAAAGGGGGGTGATTATGTAAAAAAGATCTATGACTTACACAGTTCTCTGCACTGCAGTCAGATCTCCTAGTAAATGAAGTTTTCTTCTGCTTCTGTCTTATGCCATGTCATTTTAATGCCTACAGTGATGGAGATGGGAAGAACATCTGGGAGAAATATGAAGAAACAGGAGACATTTCTATTTGCTTTCAGACATTTTAAGTAATGCTCTTCCACCTTAGAAGAATAGGTGTGAGTTTTTAATTATTAGCTGGATCTGAGAATAGGCTAAGCACAAGGGAAGCAGATAGGAAATCTAAAGAAAAACTAGGAACTAATATAATTGTTCTGGCGATATTGTTCTGGTGATTTAGCAGCAGCGTTTGTAACTCATGCAAACCTGAGGAAGCAAAAGGGCTTCTTGCTGAGATGACAGACACAAATGGTTGATTAAATCTAGCAGAGAAATAAAAGGGCCATTTTTGCCGGAGATAGGGGATACCTCTCCCAGTTACAGCAGAGTGCTTGACTGTCTTAAATGAGCTTTTGTTATGTTCATGCTCACAAGGGGAATGCTTAATGTGGATAATCTCTCTAATCATTGTGCAATCTGAAAGTTTATTTTTTCTGGAAAGGTCACTGTGAGAGCTCTTGAGAGAGAGGATAAAAAGGGTGTGAACTCTGAGAAGCTGTAAAGTGAGAGGGGAGAAAAATCTTGTCCTTGTAGGGCTGTGGAAAGAAATAAAAGAAGGAAGGAAGATGAACCCAAGAACAGTGGGGAATACAGCAAAAATGTTGCAACAGGCATGAAATGTCTTCTGTAAGGAAATCAGTGGGAGTTGTATGCTGTCGGTGTCTAAAGCTGGCAACAGAGACTCTCAGGACAGCAATGAACACTATTTAACTGGGGAAAGATATCACCAGATGTTGTTTCTTCTCTCTTGCATTCATTATTCTTTTGTCTGTTCTGATTTGTCGCTGGTTTATAGCCTCTACTTTTACCCTTCTGTGTGTGAACAGGTACACCTCTACTCTGAAAGTATCCTTAGTCGTATATAGTGTGAACTTGCAGTTATGGTAACTGGAAAGACAAATATTTTTCCTATGCATTTCAGGGGGGAAAAAAGATAACTTTATTGTGTGTTTTTAAATGCATATAAAAAAATAATTTACACTTTATGCATTGTTAGCTTGAATAGTTAAAATTATCACAAACACTGTAACTTCAAAGAAAACCAGGATATTGTATTGATTTCATTGACTTATACAACCAAGACTTATAATGTGGCAGTGTGAAGATTATCTAATATTTGATAGCAGAAGTGCCCAAACCCACAAAAAAAATTATTATTTATACATATACATATACATATACACATATATATCTCTCTCTCTCTCTCTCCACTGCATAGTCCTAGAATCCCAGGATTACATGATAACTGAAACTGGAGGGGATGTCAGGAAGTCTACATCCCAGCCTCCTGCTCCAAGCAGCATCAGCCATGAGGTCAGACAAGGGCTTTTTTCAGTCAGGTCTTGAAAACCTCCAAAAATGGAGACTGTACAGCATCTCTGGCAAACCTGTTCTAGTGTTTGACTCTCCTGCATGTGAAAAATGTGTGTGTGTCTACTGGTGTATGTCAGTGAGCCAATATTGTTCTTCAGGCAGATGTACAGGTCAGAAGCATACAAGGGCTCCATGTCAATACTCCAAAATATTCATACCAGGATTCATGAATTAAGTTTTTTAACTGTTTGGTATGTGCGTAAATATATATGTTTGTGGAAGGATGAAGAGAATGCAGAGGACTGCTGATTAAACAGAGAGCCTCTAAAATGCCCAGCTGGCTAACACCCAAACCAGATTAACATCTAATAGGCTGGAATTTGTACATTCAGGTGAGTATTTTATGATATGTAATACAGGAAACATCTGTGGCTCCAGCCAGCTTCTCATGAAAGGAAGTTCTGATTACAAAGCTGTCATAGCAGTATACACTATATACTTAGTGGAAATTTCAAGGAGAGGAGAGCACTGAACAGTTCTCACCCTCTGGAACTGGGAAGTGATGTGAATCGCAACCCTTGAAAACCCCAGAGACAGAACCTAGTGATTCATGAGATTAGTTTAAAAATAGGAGGGTTAAAAATAGTAGATGTTCTTTTCGTTGGTATGCTGGTTTTAAATCCATAGAGTTCACATTTTCTGGCTACACAGGCCTGAAATCTATTGAAAAATGCAACTACTTTAAAAACAAACAAATAGCAGCTCAGACCATTGTATAATCCAATGAAACCATGAGCTTGGCTTTATACTGACAAATGGGGCCTTTACACTGCAAAAGGGCCTTGGTGTAAGTAAGATTCAAACCCAAGAGTTTTAGTCCAACCAGTTCAATACCTTCTACAGCAGGATGATAATTAAACCCACAAAACCCAAGCCATGAGTTTCTGCTTTTTATTAACAGAAATCTCAGCTCCAGAGAGAAGAAAGCTGGTGTTTCTTCAGAAATGTAGAACTCCTGATCCTACTCTATCGACCATCCCTCTTTCCTAAGTAATGTAGAGGGGCCAACATGAGAAGATGGATGGGTCTGACACCGACTGTCTTCTGCGCGCTACCCCTCTCACCCTGAGAGCTCTCCTGGCTTCGGTGCTGTGTGCTGCAATGGTATTTCTGACATACCGTCCTCTGCTCTGTCCTTGCAATGCCCTTTGCACTATGACTTGGTGGGCTTACTGGGAGACAGTCCTACAGCGTCTCCTTAGCGTCTGCCCACACTCCAGAAACCCTCTCAGTTACAAAGCGCTTAAGACTGCCAAAATAATTCTAATTTTTTTTCCAGGGCATAAAGATTTTAGGGTGGTGATGAAGAATCCAAGGATAAACCAAGTCCTAACATCCTTCCTCAGTTATCATTTAGATTTTACTCAGTCAAAACTCCCACTGACTTCACTAAGTCTTTGGAGATTTGGCCGTATCACATTAGCACATTGCAATCAGCTATAAAAGCAGCAACAGAACTGAATCCTGACAAGTAACATCAGAGCAATGTACATTATTTCCATCCAAGTAAAAAGATCTTCCGGGATTTTCTTTTCTGGCCAAATCTAAAGCTAAACACATTACTCATCTGTGCATAAGCCTGTGTGCTTTCCAAGCCAAAACTTACTAGAAAAACAGGAAATAATAAGATTGTGATATATAAAACTAGGTTGCTCTGCTCAGTTAATTTGTCAAAACCACAAAAGGTGTTTTCCATTAGCTTTCAAGTACAGGGTGAAATGTTTAGTGTATCTGTCTACCCACCTGTCCATCCATCCACCATCCATCCATCCATCCATCTTGTTTTTTCTGAGCAGAGCAAAAGTTCAGCACAGTTTTCAGCTATATTTCTTAGCATCTTTTGTTTAAAGAAAGCAACTGACAACAAAATTAAGATTGCATTTTGCTCTTACAGATAAAACTAGCCCTGTGAAAGGGGAGTAAAACAGAGTCAAGAACCTCACACTTAAAAGTGTGGTTCTGCTGGTGCCAATCTCAGCGGTTCAGAAGATGCAGTCCTTCCTAAACTCCTTCCTAAGGACAGCTAAGAGCTAAGGAAAGTCACTGGAAAATTCCCATTGCATTGTATTACTCCCTCAAGAGCAGTGCTCACCCTTCATTTCCACACTCCTTAACTTGCATTCTCTCACTAAACCTCCATGCAATAAACAACTCCTGTAGCTCTTTATTTTCTGACCATGTTTTCAGAACTGGATGAGATGATGTGGTGACTAGTGACCTTTAGAGGGGTCTTAACAGTATGGATACTGCATTTAAGCCTTGAAAACTGTGGCAACTTTGGCTGCCTGTGCTGAAAATGGAACTCCAAATTTTTAATTTTTAATTTTTGTAAACTCCAAATACATACATATATATATATTTGTCACATACATATATATATATATATGTGACTATGCTGTATAGATGTGGGAATGATCACCATTGAATCTCAATACACCCAAACACTCCAATTTTTAACAATTGATTTTACTAGAAATACATGGTTTTTTCACTTACACTTCTATATTCATTGTTCTCATGTATGTTCTCACATACATGATTGTATATGAGAAATCAGAAATTCTCGTTTACTTGTAAATACATTAATGCTAAGTATGGAGCCCAGGCATCTATAGTTCAAGTCTTTCTCTTAATTCGTTAAACCTTTGGACAATACTAAGCTGTGTTAAAATGTAAAAATGTTACTGATCAATCTGGTGTAATAGCACCTCAATAGACAAACAAATGTATTTAAGCTAACTTGAGTATGACTCCAACACATAGACGGTAATTTTTGAAGAAAAGTTATCCATACACTAGGTTTGTTCAAATGCATACCTTGTCTTGTACTCAACTTGCCCAGGTAGGTAAGCCTTCAGTGGCCATGGCTTTTTGTCCGTTATCTGACCCAGTAATCTTTGGACAGCACAATTTTCAAGGATTAAATCCAAAGAGTCTTCTGGCAATTAGAAGTGGGTCAGTCCATTAAATGGCCAATGCTAAACTAGTGGTCAAATGATTTATCAGTTTCATGAAATGATTCTCGTCAGTCCTCATCTTCTTCCTGCATTCCCTCCAAAGTTCATATTTTATGAAGGAAAGGTGGAATTGCAACACCAGTATGTATAGATGATGGGGCAAAACACAAATCTTTGCATACTTTCCAAATTGTTAGCATTACACTTGAGGAATCCACAAAAAAATCACAAATACAGTCTTTGTGGCTTTAAAACAGGCAAAGAATAGATAGGAATTACAGCTAACATGCAAATCGGGTGATTGCTGCTGGCAGTCTTTGTAAAACCAAGTGAATGCTGGGAGTGCTGAATATGTCTTTTAACAAATTGCTTGAACATTCAGTAGAGAATACAGATATGAAGTCACTGAAATAATATATTAGCAATTTTCCCCTACAAAAGGTGGTTTTTAAAAAGGCAGAAGCTGTAGTGAATTTCAGGACTTTGGTGAGGATCAGATAGTGGTGGTACATCTATAACTTTGCAATGAGGTGAAGCCATAAAATGTCACAACACTGGAGAGCAAGTGGACTTTTTGTCAGGACTGACCTCATCTTTGTCCAGGTGAGCTACAAATGTGAAACTGAAGCTAGGTGTAGGCTTGGCCTTCTGTGAGGAACAAACTACATTTTAATATATTAAATAGGTAGGCATTTAAATCGTGTCAAATTTCTCACTGGCAAGTACACCCCTAGGTGCTGATAAGCATATGCTACACATAACCTAGTCATTTAATTGCTATTATTAGTATTGTTTATTTTTGAGTAACAGTTTAAAAAGCAAATGCAAAGTTTGCAGCTGATTTGTGTTGCCAAATGCCATACGCTCCAAAGACTGTCCAAAAGTCTTAAGCCATTTCACAATTCTTCACAGAAGCAGAGTTGCAAGATAGGACCAGCAGCAAAGCCAAAATATGTTCAAAATTTTACCTAATTTCTGTGTCAGGCACATACTCTTTCAATGGCAATTGAGATGGATTCAAATGTCCTATTGCGCTTTGGCCTGGATTTTTCAAATCTGAAACATCGTATATTGATCACATCTGTTCCTAAAGGCTGAAAGACCAGATCACGTGAAGGACTTTGGTACCCATGGTGGTCTGTGAACACCAGGACCCAAAATAGCTACCCTTCAGACCAGTGCTCAGATATGACCTCAGCTGGGAGCCATATAACATCCTTGGCTTTTCAAAGGTCCTGAAGATTCAGTCTCTCTCTGGACACGTGCAGAAGCACTTCTGTTTCAACAGGGCTCAGCAAATTTTCTGTGTCATGCATGCACTGCATGTACCTCACCAGAGTTCAGAAACAGGAGTTTCTCTGCCAAAGTGCCTTTGATGGTCTGCTCCAGGAGGTGTCAAAGCCTCTCTCTCTCATGCACCAGCTGGGATGTTCTCAGAGGCTACTGATTCCTCTTAAATTGTGGTGTGGTTGGTGTGGCACCATCACTCCTTTTTCACAGGGCTGCCCAGAGTTGCAGTTCTCTCCTTTGCCCGGGAGCACGAAAAACTCCTGTTTCACATCTCCCATTTCTTTCAGAGACTGGCCTAACCACTAATCTGTGAGTTACTCCCCCTTCCAGTTGATTCTGTGCCCCCATGAAGAAGAGAATTAACAACTTCTGAGGCTAAAGGGAATACCCAGACAGAGCCTGGCTTTGTGACTGCAGCCTTCTCACTGGTGGGCAGGATGCTCAACCTGCCCTAGAGGCAGCTCCTATGATACTGGAGAGAGACCAGTTCCCACCAGCTGCTCCAGACAGTGGCTGAGACTTGCCACTGGCAGCAGCAGGACAGATGGGAAGGAGGACACCAGGGAGGGAGCCACCAGCAGCAGCTGGAAGTAGCTATAAGGAGTGTGAAGGCATATCTGAGGATGAGCGTGCCCACCTTCCTTCCCATCCCCCAGCTCCTTGCAGCCTTCCTGGCACAGACAGCAGTGTGGCTAGGGAGCTGCTGGCCAGGGAGGAAGGACATTAGAGACCTGCATTTCAACAGAGGCCGAATCAATGAAAGCAACTTATTATGGCACCGAATAAAATAAAAACTTCTGTTCTGGGAGCAGACGCTGGCGCTGATGTGCCTGCCCTGCCACCTGGGCAGCACTCACCCTTTTCCTGGCATTTTTGCTGCCTTTGGACATTGCCTGCACCATGAGGAGCTAAGCGCTGGAGTGGTGAGCACGCTGTGCAAGCAGATCCGCACTCTGCAGGCGTGCTCCTTGATGGAGGACGTGTCTGCTTATTATGCTGGCTGTGTGATTTATCGCTTGCCAGGCTGCATACCCTCATCAACAGCCTTGTGTTCTCAGTGAGATGTTATGTGCTGGGGGAGTGGGAGGGTTCAGCAGAATCCTCCTTCCCAATTCTTCGTAAGCGGGCAGTCTCTTTGCTTCCCCCATGCAAAGCAAATATTCAACTATCCGGGGGAAAATTTAACAGATTGTAAACTTCTGCAGCAAAAAGCATGAACAATTAAGTCCAGTGACTACTTCTTTATTATAGGCTTTTTACTCCAGGTTCATGCATGGGAGGTCTGGATTCATGCGGTGCATGAAGCTGAGCAAAGGGGCATAGAGAATGAGGGATTAAATCAAAGGGAGGGTGGGGTGATGGAAACCGTGGGAGGGAAGAACAAGTGGGAAGAAAGAAGGGAGGAAGGGAGGGGAGATAGGACGGGTACAGGCAGTTGAAGAATGGGAACGGGTTAGTGGGTAATCATACAGATGATGTGAATCATCCTGTGCTGATCTCTTCTTCCACTCTGTTGACTGCTGAAACTATCACTTGACATTTTTTCATGATGTCTTACTGAGAATAGAAGTAACTTTCATGTTTTCAGTGAGCAGAGAGTGAACTGTTAAACGTTAAAGACTAGAAACCAGTAGCTTTTGGAAGAGATGCAGCTTGTCAGTGGTCTGGAAACAGAGCTGAACTGGTAACTTCATTAAAAAGTTTAAGTCCTTGCCACCTGGCAGATTTCCTACTTTTTAAAGGGGTGATTACAGTCCAATAATGTGTTTTGCTAAATTGTGGGAAATTTTTCATTTTTGATGTGTCATCCCCAAAAGAATTCTTTTCATTGAGTTGTTTTTTTCCCCTCTTGTAATCGATTTGAGACGTGTAAATATCAGTATATGATATTTGCAACTGGAGTCAGTTGCAGCGCTTTTCCTGAATGAAGCTCACCATCTACCAGACATCTGAGCATTTTTGTAAGGAACAGGAAGACAAGATTTAAGGGCTTGTCTTTCTTTGCGGGCTGCAGGATTTGGCTAGTCCAGTTGTACAGGGGATATATCTGTCTTGAAGACTTTTCTGGATTTGGGCAGGGATCTCTTGTGCTTCATCTTCCACCACAAATATCCCCCTTGAGGTTCATTCGTCTGTCCCAGTAGTGTTGCCAAGAAGAACTAATTGAAGTAGCATCTAACAGTATTGTTGGACACTGTGATTTTAATTTCTAAAGTGACTACAGTAATTTTTTTCAGCTGGGCCTTGGTGCTCTTGTTGGCAGCCATCTTGTTTGAGAGGATGACTCTCCATTCCTCTCATCTTTCAGCAGTCTTCTGTCACCAGATACTTTCTTGATGGTATTTTTAAAAGTCTTGAGGCACCCGCTGTTTTATTCTGGAGGGTTTGGATGGAAGGTGTGGAGGTAAGTGGGTATCCAGAGGCATCTGGCCCTGGCAGAGTACATCCCTCTGGGCCACACGGCCCACCTGGCATCCCTCCAGCTGTGCTCACCAGGGTGGGTGACAAATTGGACAGAAGGTAGCTTCATCTTGCTTCTGCTGCCAAGCGTAACAGCAGCCTAAGGGCAGCTTTTACTATCTGACGGTATAATTTCCTATATATTACCAATTAGATGAGGTTCTCTTGGCCACAGTTTTGCTGATGAACCACCAGTGTCATGTCAGGCATTAGGGGAAAAAACACGTCAACTAGACCACCATGACTATATCCTGCTATGTGTTAGAAGGAGCTATGTGTATACACTATAGGGAGGTCATCTAGCAGCCAAGATCTGTAAATAAAGGCAAGGAATATTGGTTGCCTGGTTTTGGGCACGCCCAGAATGTGCATGGCAAAGCTTCTGTACAAACACAATCAAGATAAGTCCACCCTGGTATTGCTGGTAAGGTATAGCAGAAACAATCTTCACAGTCTCGACGTGTTAGATTTGCCTCCGTGACTTTGGAAGGAAGAGCTCTGGAAGCTAAAAAGATGTGCAATCATAGATGCACAGTTTGTGACATATTTCCAAATAAAAGCAGAAGAATCATCATGTTAGAGGGTTTATATTACTGATGTTTTCTTCATCAGGTTGGTTTGTCTAAGGTTGTGTTTTATCTGTGTCTTATTAAAAAGAGTAAATAACCTATAGTCACAACTGGATAAAGTTGCATGGGCAGCTCTTCCTGTAACTCCAACATCAACATGTGGAACTGCTGTGATCCAGACCTGGAACTCTTCACTAAACAAAAATAGGCCCACTCTTTGGTTTTGGTTTTTAAACCTGATTGCAAATCCCATGTGCTTTTTTTTTTGTTGTTGTTGAAATGATGCTCAGCATTCCAGTAAGACTGGAAATCTTAATTAATTTATCAATCATACTTTATTTCTAATGTGACACAGGGAATGGTTTCATCTATGCTTGCTGTCAGAACTTTTCAAACTGGAGATGTATCAACAAAAATGATATCATATGTTCCTCATGGTTGTGAATTGTGTGCTTTATGACAAGATTGAAAAGGAAGATTTATGGGGAGAAGATTGCCAGATGCTGTTCAGAGAGTAGAAGAGGTCTTTAGCTCTGAACTAGGCTGAGTGCTTGTTCCTTACCAAGCCAATAAAGTCCTGGCACTGTAGCAAATGCTGCATGTGTATTTGAAGGTTTGAGAGAGAGACAATGAATAATAAAATATCCTAACTGAATACAGATAGAGGGGTTTTTTTGCAGATGTCCAAATTAAAGCTTGTCTCATTATATATATAAAAAATAATATTGAGCATTTCAATTATTTATTAAAAATGTGAGTCTTCTGTAATTTATGGAGACTGTGAGTTTTAGAAATCTGTTTCCCGTTTGTCCTCCTTGCCTCTCCTGCTGGAATAAACTAAAAACTCTGACTACAACTAAGTAGCAATCAGCTAGTGATTTGTTAAAGTAGATCATATGAAAGATCAGGTTTGTTCCTGTGCTGACCAGGTTGCTGTCTCCTACTAAACACAGAGACCTGCGAAGAGAAGGAAATAAATGTTCTACTCCCTGTTCCTAGAGTAAAAGGCACAAGAGAGAAACCATGGGAGAAACAAGCAACAGGAATAAGAAAAGTTGTACCAGCCTGGAGAAAGATGACCAAGTAAAAGAAAAACTTCAGAGAGAGGAATGATTTAGGGTCTATATAAAGAGTCTTTCTGGGGCTTCATAGTAAAAGTACAATTTGACCACTGGGAAAGGCTCACCATTCTGGTGGAATTAAGGGGTAAAAAGGGAACAAGGAGTCCTTGAAGGCTGCTGGATATTGGGATATTTCTTGGTATTAAGTGCCAGATATTGGCATTCTATGATATTCAGCAGCATAATGAAGAAGCCTATATACAATATATCTACTTTTGGGGGGGGGGGGGGAGAAGTNGGGGGGGGGGGGGGGAAGAAGTAGTAGAAGAAACAAAGCGAACCATTTGCTTTTCTTGGGAGTTTTGATTGTTTGGGTTTTTTTGGTCTTGTCATTTGCTAATTTTTTTTTACATCATGGAATCTCTAACATGACTTCCAAAAAGTTTTGGGAGCAAAAGAGAGTTATACATAAAAACGCTCCTGATCGTTAGCAAATTTAAGGCAACTAATGTGGAATTCAAGATAAGCAAATCTAAGAGGTATCAAGGGAAAAATTAATAGTTCAAGAGGTATCACGATAAAAATTAATAGTTCAGGCTTAATGACAGTACTATTATGAAAATCAGTAATGTGTTTTCAAATAAATACATGAGTACGTGCATGAACAAGATCTTGGACGTGTGTGTACAACAGCTGCACAGTAAGCAGTGGAAAGAAAGGAAAAAGGTTAAGTTTAAAATTAGAACCTGAATAAGTGTTGTTGGTACTGAAGTGGTTAAGAGCTGAGAGACTTGTGGTTTTAGCATGTGTATTTGAAGATTTGAGATGAAGAGAATGAATTATATTCTTATTGAGGAGGGATACAGTTGGCTTTGAAAGCCAGAAGTCAGCTCTGTGTGTTTTTCTAATTGATGTGTTAAAGCCAATTTTTCTGATTATGTAAAGGGGGACCGTTGATTTAAGTTAAGCCATAAACTCCATAAAGTCTTGTTACAGAGAAGAGATAGAAGCAATGGATAACATACACAAAGTAAAGACTGATAAACAGATCACCAGAAACACACCAGTGGAGAGGGAGGTTCCTTAGCTTTGTTTTAACTGGTTTTTTTCCTGGTTTTGTTATCATATATGTGCCAATGAGAGGGAAAAGATATAATATTATTATCAGATTGCTGGCTATAGCTGCACTTAAAAACAAGAGAAAAATATTAACACCTTGAGGTAACATGGAGAGATAGACCCCACTTTAACCATGCCTGTCTCCAAACACATTAAACTTTTTCTCTTAGTGAGAACAAATGTACCTCCACTATTAACAGCAGTCATGACTAACAGATCATTAGTACATAAACGAACAATGCATGTGTATGTAACAAGTACATACAGGTAGATGTGACTTCATGTCTGTAAAATGTTGAGCACTATAAAAAAGAACAGATGAATCAGTTAAGTATAGAAACACTGATTATGGTTAAAAGTACTTTGAAAGATTGTGCAGCATCATGTGTAGATTTGCAGCGTTGGGGTTACAAAAAAAGTCACTTTGTGCAGGGCTATATTGGGGGTATTTTTTAATGCTTATGGGAGGAAACTGATGGAAAGGAAATATGTGGTCAAAACCAGAGTTTTGTCATTTATATAGACTGATAATCAAAACTTCCTGTATGTGCATAATATGCAAGCATTCCAGTTTAATGAAAAATGGCGGGTTTTGCTCAAAGAGACAACTAGGCACTGTTAGAAATGTATAAAAATGTTAAAAGGAAAACATGTTGTCACTGAGGTCATATAATTGCGAATCCACCTGCTCACTCAGAGTGTGGTAACACCAAATATGTTCTGTTTTAACCTTGCTATTTATCAGTCAAGATAGATTAGATCAAGAGAAAACTTTCTGGGTGGTTTTACTGTCCAGATATCACTAGCTTAAATTGCAAAATTTAAAAAAAAAAAAAAAATCAGCCTGTGAGAACATCTGTGAAGACCTGCACCTACAGCCATCAGATGATTGCTTATATTTTAACTTAATCATATGTTATCTTATAGATTGGTTAGAAACGAGTCACTTGTGTATGTACATCTTTTCCATGCAAAAAGTGACAAAAATATATGTATGTGTAGTGTAATCTCTCTGAAGGGACATGATTAAAGTTGCATGACGTGTAGAAATGAACATCAAACTCCATCACGTAAAAGCAGTTGTTTGATAACTTTGAACTGGTGCCTTTAGGTACCTGCTAAACTACTGAGGTGCATGCTAGAACATCCTACCTTTACTGGATTTGTCAGCTAGGTAGCTTTCCAGAAATTACAGTCTGTTATAATAACAAGATTACTCATATTGGTGTGAATCCCTGCTAATGTTGGCTTCCCTCGGTTACAGACATTTTCAAATGGGGCTTTCCCTTTTACAGTTGTCATCTTAATTGTTATAATCATTTTGTTAATGGCGCAAATTGTTTGGGCTGTACAAATGAAATGCTTAGCAAAATGAGTAACGGCGATACAGCAAAGCTGCGAATTACAGCCATCCAGAGGCCTGTAACAGTCATTACCAGGCAGGACCATGTAGGAGATAGCAGACAGCTCCTTGAAGAGCCTTTGCTCAGTCCTGATCAAGAGCTGTTAGCTAAAAGCGTTTTTGCAATATCCTTTCTGTTCTTGTGAGTGATACAGCCTGCAGTTTGCAGACTATCAGACGAGGAAGTTTTGATTGCCTGTAATAACACTATGTGTGTAATATTAGAAATAATACCTGCAGTAGGACAGGTGACAATGAACCAGATTTCATGGGCTGCCCCTGCAGTAGTTTCTGCTGAAATGGCAGAGCACTCCTCTAAGCTTCCTTGCTTTTCAAAGTAATAAGTTTGTGATGCAACAGGACAGATTTTGTAGAAAGTTGCCTGCAACTGAAGACCAAGATTCTGGGGCCAAATTCCTGTGTACCAGAATGGAAAGGGCAATGCTGGTAGGAAATGGCATTACAAAGCACACAGTCAGAGAAATGGAAACAAAACTGCAGTGTCCCAGACCTCAGAACAGTCCAGATATCATCAGCAAAAGGACAGGATTAGCTCAGAGTGATGTGCATCCCAGAAAGGCAGGACAACAGCCCTACTGTAGCTTATTTCTGTGAATACAGAGGACTAGCACAGTAACAGCCCGTACCAGAAGGCATTAGGGCTGTGTTAGTGGTTTACGGACACTATTAAGTCTTTCAGAACACAGAAAAATACCCTTGCAAAGCAGGGTGATGTTGAAAAGACTGCTAGCAAGGGATAAGGGAGCCTGATGTGCGAGTCTTCTCAGGAAACTTGTTCAAAAAACTACCCAGAGAGTGGTTGTCATTCCTTACAAAGGCTTGCAATACCTAACGTCAGTTTGTGGCAGCCCCACAAGCTGTCACAGATAGAGACGATCATTTCTTGATGGAGGACGGCTGTTGTGTGACTCTTCACTCAATGAATTCGCTACACAGAGTTATTCACACCATCGTTTGCAAGAGCCTGGTGTTCCCAAATTAGCTTCAGCAGTTTTAGCATCATGTAACAGTGGATGTGACAAACTATTTCCCAGTAAAGCTGAAGGGTCACCTTAGCCTCCTGTGTCAGGGCCCAGTCCTATTACTGCAGCACAAGCTGTCTTCTCAATTGTAACAACACTTTCTGGGAATTTTAACAACATTTTAAATGGATAAATCCTTCTGAATAATATATTCATACATTTTAAATCTCCTCTCTGCATTTTTCTTTCTTTACCTTAACTTACCATTTGTGGAGCTAGACTAATATTAATGGAGCTACAGCATTTATCAAAGGGTAAAGTGCAGAGTGCATGTAAAATAAGACCAAATTGAATATTTGGCAGTTTAGGCAAAATAGCGTCATTTTCTGTACTCCATACAGGGCTATAGTAAATTTACCCTCTTTTTCTGTGTTTGTTTGCAGAGTGTAACTACAGGTTCACTATATGCTTCTTGTGGTTTTTAATTTGGTGTCTGCTTTTCTCAAAGCATTGAGCAGGTAATTTTGAAATGTCCATAAAACGTTCATTTTAAGCAAATAGTTGGATTTCAGTCTTTGCTTACATGTACAAGTTGGAAGAGCCAGAAGTGCAACACGGCTGCTGCAAACTGTGTTCTGTGCCCTGGAGCAGTCTTACACTAGCCGGGTAAGCGGTTTATTTGATTATACAATTTAAAGCCCTTTCTGATTGTAATGAAGTGACAGTATCCTTCTGTAATAGGAGAGTTTGTTATAGGAAATTTTAGTGAAAGGGTCTTTTGTTCTGCCTTTACTAGTTTTAAAATCACTTTTTATTAAATGTGTTTATGAGCCTCCTGTCAATTTACTTCATGCACAGTCTGAGTGTTCTAACTAGAGATGAAACTCTGGTTCTGATTTTTGAGCCTTTTCAAAGTAGGGAGTGTTGGGTTTGTCCTTTTTACAGAGAAAAGGATTAGTCAAGATAGCCAGTTCTGAGAGAGTCTTCAGGTCTGGATTCTATGACTTTCAAAAAAATTTAGTGGTTTTGCCTTGGGGTTTAATATGCTAATATTTCAGCTTCATTAATATTTGAGTATTTCTATTTTAATGTCCTGATAATGTCATTTCTCTGTCTATAGCCTGTCATTCTTCGTATTCTAGTATTTATTATGAGGACTTTCTTTCTACTCCCAGTATCTTCTTCCTTATGAAACTTATGTTTCATCTTCAACTATATATATATTTAGACTTAAGTCATCCCTTAGATGAGTAACTATATCTCGCAGGAACTTGAAAGCACTTGTATCTATTTATGCAAACCTGAATTTGATCCACTGCTTTCTTTGTGAATAAGGAATAAGGAACAACGACTTAGGTTGTTAGTCATGAACGATGTTGTTAGTTATACAAAATTAGCTGGACCCATTTCTTTGTTGCTATTACACAAATACATCAAAGCCTTCACATCCATGAATTTCTTAGCAACTCATGCTTTTTGTCTTTTCTTGGTAAGACTCCTGACTGCTCAAATTTTTTGCTGGGTAAATGGTATTGAATGAGAACCTGAGATGCTTAGATAACCAGACTGATTGCTATCTCCAGTTTTATAGGTGTCCCATTAATCAGAACAGTGTATTCAAACTCCAGGTATGGATGGCAGCATAAAAAAGGTGAAAATAATTGGATTTTGAAGGGTGGGGAGAGATATGTTCACACTATGCTCAGAAAACGCTCTGTATCATTCGTGGGCACTTCCAAGTCAAATTTTCTTCCCTCATTTTTGCTGATAATTCCCTTTTAAATTAACATATCTTCTCTCCCCTACTTCATGTAAATATTTTTTGTACCTTCCCAAAGCTTGTTAGCACGCTCCTTTTTAATAGCTTCTTGTGACTGTTTCCCCCTAGTTTTATCTCTTTCACAGAAGTAATCAGAATTGGCTGAAGCTCCCAGTACACACTGACCATTCCCACGAAGGTAAGGAAATAGATTAATTAAAATATCAATAGCTTTTAATGTTACCCTTCTTTAAAATCGAAACTATCCAACTTAAGCATTTCAGTGATACTTCTTATATTAGTCAAAGTAGTAACACAAAAGAACTTTTAAAAATTACTGAAAGAAAGATTTCTACCCAATTTTAAAGATGCAGAGAGGAAGGCACATAGTGAACTCTGAAAAAAAGATCCTTTAGTATTTTTGGCTAGAAAAAAGCCCACTAATTTTAAATCCCAAAAGCACCACAGCTAATAAACTTTGGAAAAGCATTTATTCTGTGTAATGCTCAGACTCGAATAACAAAGGTCATTTTTCTGTTTAAACATCTTACTTGAGATTGTGACTGGACATTAACATGATACTGTGATTATTACTAAATAAACAGTTTAATCAGGTTTTATAAGCATTTTTTCAACTCAAGGATATTTATTCTTATATGTAATGCTCACTTATCCACTTATTTAATTATCTGTATCATTGTGTAATTGTGTTATATTTTATGAACAAACTTTTTAATATATGTTAGTGAGAAAAAGGTTCCACAAAAGGGGAGAATTATGAGAGCAAAGAGAAGAAATCAGATTTGTGAGAACTCATACACTGCAGTACATAAAACCATGCAACTCCTTTCAAACGAGATGTTGAAGTTGAAATCAGTAGCTGGCATGACACGGAAAATCAGTGTCACCTATTAGGTCAGCAAGCCAGGGTTCTTAGAAGTCCCATTATCATTGTTGTTTCACCCTCAAAATCTGACATAGAGTGGAAATTTTATTCTTATGTTTTCCTAATTTCCTAAGTATTTCCCAAAGTAATAAAAACCACAGAGCATTTATTATGCCTTATCGCACTGTCGGAGTGCTTTTACTGGGGCAATAGCAGGTAAAATAGAAATGACAGAGGCGGAAGTCACTAAAGGCTTGGGAGATTGTGGCCACTGATGATGTGAAGACACACTGGTATGTGAGGGAAGAGAAGCAGCTGATGAATGAATGGTTAGAATGGCTTGGCTTGCTACGACCTATACTGCTTCCCAAGTATTTCTGAGAAGGCCATCAGTTTTTCCGCAGTGTTAACGGAGAGAAAGAAAAAAAAATGTTTTTAGCCTTTAAGAACAATATGAAGAGCGCCCTTACGACCTGCTGGGTACCTTGTGATACTTGATAATCATGCTGAAGGGGAAGATGCTACAGCAAATGGTTTAGTTCACTTTGTTTTTCAGTCTTCACACTGCTGTCTTTGCAGATTATTAGGCTTTTAGCCAATATGATGATAGTCCATGTTACAAAGAGAGTAGCAGTTACCAAATACTTATGCAATAATTCACTCAAGCTAATATAAATAAGGTAGACAGAAGTGGTAGCAAACAAGCAAATTAACTGACTGGTGTTATGATCATGGAAAAAGACAGCATGTAAGTCTAACTGTTGCCCAGATTTACCTAACGTGACAGGCAAGTGTTATATTCATTTCAGGGGTACAGGAGTTCAGTTTCTTTGAATTCCTTGAGCATTCAGTTGACTACAATGCTGTGAATAGAAATATAAGCACAGAACTTTGTTAGGCCTGATGATCTTGAAAGTGAGAGGATGTTTTTTGATGCTGTTGTTTGTACAGAAAAGAGGTCATAGGGGTAGCTTTGAGGCAGATGAGCACTTTTATCATTAAAGTTTCTCAATGTGAGCTTCAGTTGGAGGTATGCAGCTTCTCTATATCCAGAAAACGGCTAAAAATCAGTCAGTAAAAGCGGTGGGTGAAACAGTATGAAAGTAATATAGTAGCCTATTTTAGGTAAATGAAGGCAAACTGGGCCTAAGAATGTCTTTGGTACATCTTGTGTGTCTTTTTAAATAAAGCAAATAGAACTGGAAAAAGAAGCCAAGCACCAGGATGAACCAGACCGGCAGGAAGGAGGTCAGTGTGCAGAGGGTACGAGAAGTCAAGCTGTGTAAGAACAGCTTCCGTGCCCTCCTTGGGGCCAAGAACAGATCCCTGAGGTTCCTGAACCTCAGCTGGCACCAAATACCTTTGAAAGGTGCTGGCGCTGTCCCAGATGTATCTGTTGACACAGAAGATAATAAATCATTCCTGGTCTCATTAACTCAATCAGCAGAAAGCAAATACAACCTTGTTCATGAACCTTATAGAGGATGACCTTTCACAGAACGGACTACCTGTTCTTTCTACTTGTTTTGGAGTTTTCATGTGGAAGATTAGATCACTTACATCACTTTTCACTAAAAAAGTATCATTGCAAACTAGAGTGTCCATGCATCCTTTTCCTGGTTCCTTCACCTGCAGGCCCTGTGACAGACGTACTAAATGACGCTTGAATTTAGGCTGTAAGTAAGGGTCATAGCTGAGTCCAGTCTCATTTGCTGCTAAAGCTGGAAAGGATTATCTGAGACCACAGAGCACAGGAAGAAAATACAGTTATGTGTTTATGGTTGCAAATAACTGTCCAGTTGAACAGAATTATGTCTCTGCCTCTACTATGTGATACCACTTCGTAAAACTACTAACCAGATGCGCTGTGTTCCTTATTTTTGATGACTTAGACTGTTATGGAGGGGTCAAATTCCTAAGTCTATAGTATTTGCAGCCACAGCTGAAGTCAGTGACAGTTTTCTTTTAAGCATAAAGTAATATAATGCTAACTACCCTCAAAAATCACTTTGCTGGTGTTTCAGATTGGCTCCTAACACTGATGAAAACTTTTGATTCTGTTTTTTCTGTGCTCCGGTACCTCATCTGTAAAATGAGGATAACATCAATCTTCAGAGAGGCTTATACATGTATGTTAATGCTTGTGAATTATTCATATTCCATTTTTACAAGCCTGACAAAAAAACCCAAGGAAGTTAACAATTTAGTTTTGGATGTCTTTTTGTGGTTAAAATAGTGGTTTATTCAAATGTACCGGTATCATGCAAATGAAATTGTTTTCCAAGTTCACCTTGAATACAAAATAGGAGGATTACATTTCTTTTGAAAGTAAATCAGCTGTAAATAGAGGTTATATTCAAAGCTGGTCAGAAGCTGAGTGGAAGCAGGACAGAAACTAACAGCAGCAGAATTAATGCTAGTGTTGCTTGAAAATGTGAGAAAAGAAAATGCTTCTTGTCTGACTCCTACTGAGATCAGCAAAGTGTCACTTCATGACTGTCCATTCATTCTTAATGAACGGGATTGAATTAACAAAATGCTTGATTCCATCACTAGTCTCCCCTTTTAAAGGGAACACCCACAACATGTTGAATGTTGACTGATCTCTCAGATGCAAGCAGGCCACCACCCTCTGAAAAAATAATATAAAACAAAATATTAAATAGTTGCTCATCAAGTGGCACTCCTTATAGTATATTCTGATCAAAATAGGGGTCCTGGTTACAGAAAAACACCTGAGCTCATGTAATAAATATGACAATACAGGCACAAAGTATCAGAGTAACTGTTGCACCAGAAATCTTTATTCTATGCTAGATTTTACAACTCTACTAATTTTTTTTTGTTCTGTGTATATATTGGGTAGAGCACCACTACATAAACACACTGTCAGTTCTCCTCAGAGAACTTAATCCTATATATAACAAGAGATATTACATAAACCTTTATGAACTCATAAATAGAAGATACTTCAAAGGGAGAGACTAAAATAGTGTATTAAAAACTTTTCCTTTGTACTTCTAACCATATTGAAATTAGAATAATGGCAGAGATTTGCAGAACAGGGTGGAGAGCATAAACAAAAATCTTCCATTGAAATTAGTTAAATTCAAAGTTTGTCAAAGCATTTTAGCCACATATTATGTCTCATTAAAGAAAAAATACTTAGTGGAAATTTATCTATTTCCATAACACTTTCTCATAGACATTTTTTGAGGTCATTTCTAACCAGAGAGAGAAAGGAAGTGAGTGAGAGTTGCTGATGGAACAACCTTAACTGAAAACCTGAGGGTTCTTTTAATCCCAAGACAGCTCCATTATCTCCAAGGCCTGCCCTTCCCACTGGCCAGGGACTCCAGTCCCTCTGGTCTCACGTTCATTCAGATACTGGAACCATCCCTCAGCACTGTGACAAGTAGTAAAACCAGTAGTAAAGCTGTTCATCACACAATACATAGGGAATAAAATGGCGGTGTTTGGCTTTCCAGTAGCCAGATCCATATTCTGTGGAAGGTCATGCACTTGCTAGTTCAACATCAGTTACGTCACACACACGAGCCAGTGTTCTTACCATGTTTGTCATACGTGCATTGTTGCCTTGTTTTTAGAGCATTTTTGACTTTCCATCAAGCTTTTGAATGAGCTATTGCTACCTACAAGTTTAGCTAAAGTCAGTAGAAGCACAAGCACCCTGTCTTTCTAATTAACCCTATTGACATAATTCAGCAATTATATAAATCCAAAGCTTCTGCAAGCAGCTCTGTTTTCATTTTTCTTGCCCATGAGCTTTGCAGAATGTCAAATGGTAGTAGACCTAGTCTCCATGGCCCAATCAATACATCAGTGCCAAATGCTAATTTATCACTTTTGCACAAACATAAACCATTCCCACTTCTTTAATTCTTCAAAGAGACTGGAGTAAGAATTTTTTCCACGTTAATCAGTTCTGAATAGAACATAAACACAGAAAGGAAAAAATCTTCAAGCAAGAGTAAACAACAATATCGTATTTTAAACAGATGAAATGCCCATAGAAGACAGGGAAAGTTCAAGAAATCACCATTGGCCTAGCAACTCACTAAAATTCTGTTTCAAAATAAGATGGGAGGAATTAATGATGACCAAAATTCTGAGCCCAAATCAATACAAGAAGACACCATAGAAATTACAGATGCATATGTCCATGGATCTACTTTGGTTTTATATAAAGCAAGGTAAACTCTAGAGTAACTAATGAAGACAGACGTTTCCAGCACAGTAGAAATCCCAACTATGAAAGCTCCCAAGCCTATTCCCTCTCCTACAAGACAGCACACGTCATCTTAATAATATGCTTAACTGTGGTTGAAGTCAAGAGAACTTTGGCATAAGTTTAAAGTTGCTGAACATATGGTTGTGTGATTTACTGGCTCAGATCCTCCACTTGCAGCTGGGTAAGACTGGACAACAGATAAAGATCTTTTTCGTAATTCTAGACCTAGACAAAAGTACCAAAAATACTGAGAGTAATTAGGACAACACTGGCTGGAGAGGAAGAAATACATTTTGGTCTTTTTATAAGGAATAACATCCTAGATATAAACTTATGCAAGGAATAATATCTTTTGTGGTTTTTTTCTCACATGCAGTGAAAAGAAATAATGCTTTGTTTAAAGACAAAGAAAGTAGTCTGATAAAATGACATAGTGGAGTGACCACCCATTTTGGTGACATATAGACAAAAAGACCAAGTTTAGAGGTCCAGTTTCATGAAATGGGAATCTAAGGGAATCAAGACAAGTAAAGAAATCTGAATTTACATTTATATGGCTTGCATCATAGGATCAGGAGGAGATGCAAGTCCTGCCAACTCAGGTGGTTCTTTAAATTTAGTCCATTAGTTAAAATGTTTACAGATAAAATTCGAGGAGATGCAATACCGATCACCAAAGCAAGCGAGCTAATTGGTGATGTCAAGCCTGGGCTGCAGTAACCATGCACTGGTGGAGTTTGCAGTCCTGAGAGATATGGGTCAGGTGAAAAGTAAAGTCAGGACCCTGAATTTTAGGAAAGCAAACTTCTAGCTGTTCGTGGAGTTAGTCAATAGGACCCCCTGGAAAACTACCCTCAGGGACAAGGAAGCAGAGCAGGGCTGGCAGTGGAAGCAGGAACAGGTATCCTGGGAAGAGTATAAGGACACTGCCCGGTTGTGTAGGGATGAGGTCAGGAAGGCTAAGGTGCAGCTGGAGCTGAACTTTGCAAGGGATGCAAAGAATAATAAGAAGGGCTTCTACAGATATTTCAGCCAGAAAAGGCAGGCCATAGGAAGTGTATCTCCCATGATGAGCAAGACTGACAAACTGGTGATAACAGGTGAGGAGAAGGCTGAGGTATTCAAGAACTTTTTTGCCTCTGTCTTCACTGGCACCCTCTCTCCCCACACCTCTTGAGTGGACTGCAAAGCAGGGACTGGGGGAGAAAAGTCCCTTCCGCTTTAAGAGAAGATGAGGTTCATGACAACCTGAGGAACCTGAACATACAGAAGTCTATGGGACCTGAGCAGATGCATCTGAGAGTCCTGAGCAAACTGGCTGATGTAGTTGCCAAGCCACACTCCATGATATTTGAAAAGTCATGGCAGCCAGGTGAAGTCCCCAGTGACTGGAAAAAGGGAAATATTGCACACATTTTTAAAAAGGGTAGAAAGGAGGAGCCCAAGAACTACCAACCTGTCAGCCTCACCTCTGTGCCTGGGAAGATCATAGAACAGATCCTCCTAGAAGCAATGCTAAGGCACCTGGAGGACAGGGAGATGATTCGAGACAGCCAGCATGGCTTCATTAGGGGCAAGTCCTGCCTGACCAACTGCGTGGCTTTCTATGATGGAGTGACTACATCAGTGGACAAGGGAAAAGCTACAGATGTTGTCTACCTGGACTTCTGTAAGACCTTTGACATGGTCCCCCACAACATCGTGCCCTCTAAATTGGAGAGATGGATTTGATGGGTGGACTGTGGATGAGGAATTGTTTGGATGGTTGCATCCAGAGGGTAGTGGTCAACAGCTCAATGTCCAGATGGAGATCAGCGAGGAGTGGTGTCCCTCAGGGGCCTCTACTGGGACCAGTTCTGTTCAATATCTTCATGAATGACATAGACAGTGAGATCGAGAGCAAGTTTGCAGATGACACCAAGCTGAGTGGTGCGGTTGACACGCCTGAGGGATGGGGTGCCATCCAGAGGGACCTGGATAGGCTCGAGAAGTGGGCCCATGTGAACCTCATGAGGTTCAACAAGGCCAAGTGCAGGCTTCTACACCTGGGTCAGAGCAACCCCCAATATCAATACAGGCTGAGGGCTGAAGGTATTGAGAGTACCCCTGCCGAGAAGGACTTGGGGGTACCAGTGGATGAAAAGCTGGACATGAGCCGGCAATATGTGCTCGCAGCCCAGAAGGACAACCGTATCCTGAGCTGTATCAAAAGAAGCACGGCCAGCTGGTTGAGGGAGGTCATTCTGCCCCTTTTCTCTGCTCTGGTGAGACCCCACCTGGAGTACTGTGTCCAGTACTGGAGCCCTCAGCACAGGAAAGACATGGACCTGTTGGAGCGCGTCCAGAGAGGGGCCACAGAAACGATGAGAGGGCTGGAGCACCTCTCCTGTGAGGACAGGCTGAGAGAGTTGGGATTGTTCAGCCTGGAGAAGAGAAGGCTCCAGGAAGACCTTATAGCAGCCTTCCAGTACTTAAAGGGGGCCTACAGGAAAGATGGGGACAAATTTTTCAGCAGGGCCTGTTGCGATAGGACAAGCGGTTATGGCTTTAAACTAAAAAAGGTTAGATTTAGACTAGATATAAGGAAGAAATTTTTTACCATGAGGGTGGTGAAGCACTGGAACAGGTTGCCCAGAGAGGTGGTGGATGCCCCATCCCTGGAAAGATTCAAGGTCAGGTTGGACGGGGCTCTGAGCAACCTGATCTAGTTGAAGATGCCCCTGCTTGTTGCAGGGGAGGTTGGACTAGATGATCTTTGGAGGTCCCTTCCAACCCAAACTATTTTATGATTCTATGATTTTATGACTCTGTGATTCTATGAAAATAAAAACAAGAACTTTCTTCAGTTCACATAACTGGCAAACATTCCAGTCCTGTAAATCTGCCACTATGAAGCTAAGATCTGTACCATGAGCCTGTAAGCCAGCAATCACATTAGGCTTATATTGTGATACATTTATAATTGTGATAATCAGTTTGAAATAATACCAAATGCTGGAGCACCATAGATCTATGAATAGTAGGACAAGATTAAATAGTTTACATTCAAAATAACAGATATGGGAAGTGGAAATTTTTGAATAATCAAATAACTATATCCATAGCAATCTATGTAAATTTTTGTAATATATAATGCAATTTGAAGTATTAGCCTACCAGACAGTTTTAACGGCCAAATAATTGTCTGAACAGTCTAATCTTTAATTAAAGACAGAATACTTCATGTAGCTAGACTTGCGCAGGAGCAATCATGGTAAAAGAAAGGCTCAAAAAAGTTACTCGGTATGTAATGAAAGGGCAGATGGAGGCTCCCTAGTCATCCATGAAACATCCCGTAGGATGAATAATAATTAAAACTATGTAAAAAACAATAAACTACAGAAAAGCTTTTGGTATGCAGTATGTCAGTCTTTGCAGTGCATGCAACATTCAGCCTTGCTATCTGTTATGGATATTCAAATAAATGTCTTGAAATGAGGGCATCCTTCAAGTTATCTTAATATAGTGATCTCCTTACCACAGGCTCTCTGGAGAATTCGTGTTTTCCTTGCATATTTTCAGGCTTCCTGCATGGGAGACTGCCAAAAGGGATTACTAATGCAAATGAGATGAGGCTACTCTTTCTTAAGCACTTGAAAGCCTCATTGCCAATGGAGAACTTTTTGTTATATTTATACAGTCATATATTAACAGAATAAAAATGAAGACATTTGACCCCCAAGGTTTGCCTCCTTCTGAAGCTGGTACAGGAAATTGTCCCAATCTGGGACTTGCTCAGATGTCAGTTTGGTGCCTGATGACCATGCTTAAGGCTGCTGTAATGTATGTTGTTTTGAAACAATCATTCCAAGGATGTGCCAAGAATGCAAGAGTGTCCTTTATCCTATCCATCTTCTCTAAGCATGGATTTGACTGTGCAGGAAAAATTGCTGAGTGGTTACTTTTAGGGAAGCATTGTGGTAGCAAAATTATTCTTCTTACATGATTTAGTTAGCTTTTAGTACAAAGCATTCTAAAGCAAGAAATCACTTAAGAGTCTTTGTAAATAAATAGCACTTAGAAGAAACTTAATCGTGTAAAAATTCAATAAGCCAAGACAAAACTAAAGCTTACCTGGTCTTTCTTGTTCCATGTCAAAGCCTGACTGCTTTTACAGTTTTCTAATCTTTCTGTAAAACATGAACAAGGAAAAAAAAAGTTCCCTGTGTAAGCAACAACTTTTTTCATCCTGATTTTTGATTTTCTGATGAGGTTATGCATGACCTCCAATAAACTGCCTTCAAAGCCTGAGTATTGGGAGATTCTTTCTTTCCAGATTGTGTCTTATTAAGGGCTGGTCTTTAGCCAGCCTCCCTAACCACTGTGGGAGCAGCTTTTCTCCATGGACTTACAAACATTTGTGAATAAAAGTTATTTCCAGTGCTCTTTTGTGCAGGCTGTTGTGTTTGTAAGTAGTGATTATATCAAGATAACCTTAATAAGCTTTCTGTCATGACAGGTTGCCTTGGAAGGCTCATTTGCCTGGAGGAGCTCTCCAAATATTACCACTTTCTATACAGAATGAGCAATAGTATCAGACTAAGCCTAACAGAGGTTTCCGTATTTGAAGTACCATTTTCTTTCTCTATTTTTTATCTAATTGGCATTATAAAACTGCGTGACAAGCACTAATTTTTCTACAGTTAAATTCAGCATCACTCTTCCCATATCATTAGTGGGGTAGGAGAATAACAGGATTTCATGTCCAGCCTATCTCTAAGGAAGGAGCCATTGCCAGAACTGAGGCACAGCACAAGAGTCTCTCTCTTCTGAGCCCGGATCATTCTTCCAAAGAAACGCTCCGCTGGCCTGTGGTATCACATACCTACCTACCTCTAGCCAGCAGTTCACTCCCAGTTCATTCTCACTCTCCATGGGCCATCGGAGTGCGTGAGCATGGGGGTGTGTATGTGTGTATGTATTTGGGTTATCTTCCAGGTGCATCAGTTCCCCAGTCCAACTGACCACGTGGCTTGTTGAGTGCTCGCGCTGGCGAAAGGGAGGCAGCAGGGCTGGGTAGAAGGATGCCTCTCTCAGGGGCAGGTTGGTTGTAGGTTAGTTTAAGCCGGCCACAAAACCATACTCGTATCTTCAGAGAAATGGAGCCTTCACAGTGCCGTATGATTTAATAACGGTCTAACCAGTACACAGCCAGTACAGATTAATCCAAGAAAAGACTTGCCAGCTGCTTTCAGTGAGGTCAAGCAAATGGCGTATTTGTTTACTGCACCACTAAACATTAATTTTTAAACTGCTGATCCGCAAATTCATAGATATTGTATATCTAGAAAGCTCCCTTTTCATTTCTCTCCCCCTCCCCCCCAAAAAAAAAGGTTAGTTGAAAACATCACAATGTGTACTCTTCACTGATAGGAGATTTCAGCACATAGTGTTTACTTAGTTGTCTGTGTGGAGGCCCATCATGCATAAATCAGTGCAGAGAAATAGAGGATTGTTTTATTACACAACAAAGTTTTCCAAAAATGTCTTAATTTCTTGTTCAGGAAATGGCACCATTGTTTACTTGAAACAGACATGTTAAGTGGCCTGGAGGAGTTTTGTTTAAGGAGACAGACTAGCCATCATTGTGAGTAAGAGTGTTGCATTGTTCTTGACAATGGCAATTAGGAAGATATTTTGGTCTGAAGGCAATTCGCAAAAATGGCAAAATGCTATTCCAAAGCTTGATGAATTTTCCCAATGTTGATAGCTGAAATGAATCCAGTTCTTGGGACAAATTTCAGATTACTCAAAAGTATTGCTTAACATCAACAAGAAATCAGCTATGAAGAATCTCTGTAATTTCCATGGTATTAACTGCAATGCATTTCATATACAAATTAGCAGATCTGACAAGATGGTATGTCAGCATTTTAAATCCCTCAAATTTTGTTGTCCTGGGGTCAGAATAGCATGATGTTAGTGAGCAGAAAGACTACTCTCAGTCCTTTTCCATATAACGCCCCCACCCCAAATCCTCTCAGGTGTTTTTTCCCTGCAACAGTGTCTACATCCCTTCTACCTTCCAGCCCCTTCTCCCCAAGCTCCAGCCCTCCCACCTCCTCAAGACCTCTATGGACAATCTGCACCTTCCTTCTTCGCATTTACTTCCCTGAAATCCATTGGTTCCCAGCCCACTGAACTTCTCACCAAACCTTCCTGGTTTTCCTCATTAGTCCTGTGCTCTCACCTACCTAGAGACCCATTGTATCACAGGTGCAAAATTAAGTTCTGTCATTCCAAGGATAATTTATTTTCAGATGATATCTAATTCTCCGTGAACTGCTGCAAGTGCAAGTATAAACCAATTTAAGAGGAAAAATAATTATGTTACGATGTATTACAATATCCAATACACAATACTGAGGACATTTGTCTTGAAGGAGATGACGTGCCCATGCTTCAAACCCCTGTAGAGCAGAACTGACCTGTTCCACCACAGCACGTGACAACGTGTTGCCATATGGTAGCTCCAAGTCTCCCCGGTATGCAGATTTTGCTGTTTGCAAGATGGGGTGGGTGAGAGGGTTGTCAGGCAGCTGGTTGTGGTTCCAGATTCTCCAGCTAATTCAGTACTTGTCTGGACAGCTCTAAACTATACCAGCTGCTAATAGCCCCCCTCGGGATCATTTTCTAATTGCAGATTACCAGACACAGCAGGGCATCCCTTTCTTCTCCGGGGGTAATCCTTGTGCTGAGATGGAGGGGAGGCGATTTGTGAACGAACTACACAAGCCTCAGCTGAGAATTGCCTGTGTGGCAGAGACAACCAGTAAGTCGGTGAACGCTTGAGCAATTTCTGGTGCTTTTGTGCTCTTTCATGCAGGGAACGTGTCTTTCGCCATACTGAAACCAGCCTGTTAATTCGTCAGTGTGGGTATTATACAGCAGAATGGCTTCATTGCAATTTATTCAGATGATTTGTATCTGGGTTTACACTAATCCAGCACTGTGCTGTCCTATCAAACTCGTGTCTGTGTCATCACTTGTGCTGAACTCACTTGTCTGGTCTGTCTCACTTGGAGAAAGCCTTTATCTCGTGTTTTTCCCACACCAGAAATCTGATTGTCAGGTCCTTGGTGTTACTTCGGTGCAAAGAACACAAAGCTGTAGTCTGTATGCCTAAGGCAAGATTTCAAATGAAAAAGCTTTAACAGCAGTGGCAACCCTTAAAAAATTTAATCCTTGTTAGTGACATCTCTGTATTTCTCACCAAGATATTTTGACACTTCACTTATACTGTGGGACACTCATTTTTTCTTACTAATCTTTGGAAAGTGAAGAAACCCTGCATGAAAGATGCTGTAATACTGGGTAAGATTCCAAATTCCAAGATCGGCCCTCCAAAAGCTTCCAGGAGATCTTTTTACTGCTGATATCTATTTTAACGGTGTGCCTGTGAAGTGCCAGTTTTACGGAGCTACCTAGATGGTGCGTGAAGAATTTTTAGTACCAGTTGCTTGGCGTCGGATTTTCTTCACCTGTCGCTAGAGGGCAACACAGCTGCTCACATCATCACACGACCCTGACACACTCCCCAGCAACTCCCTGCTGAGATCCGCGGGTGAGAATCTCACGCTGAAACTTGTATTTTTGACCCTGCGAAAGCCATGCTCAGGTGCTAGCTTTAATACTATTAACTGTTGAATAGTCTTGAATGGACAAAGCCGAATGTCACGGAGGAGAGGAGGGTTAATGCTATTTACAGCAATAGGACTGACTTCGTTTCACTAGCTTCCTCGCAGGAGTCATCGTCCACCGCAGCGCCGAGCGCAGTAACTGCAAGCACTTTCAGACACGTAGTCCCTGATTTTGAATATTGATGCCAATGGGAGACTTATCGCTGACTTCATTTCATACAGGGTTTGGTGTTTGGTACTGGCTTTGACCCGCAACTGCGTGTACCAGAATATTATTTGCCCAGATTGGATTAAACTCACCTTCTGAAGTGATTCAAGAGCAACAGGTATTTTGACTTTTGTGCAGGCTGGGTGGGGGGGAAAAAAAATTAAAAAAAAATAATGGTTCTCTCACATGTAACTCAAATATTGCCAAACAGGCCGACTTGTCTTAACTCGCACCAGCACCTGGCATGGAAACAATCTATCATTTTGAACATTCCTAAATACAGTAATGCTCTCATTTAACCATGACTAGGTTGGCTACATTAAAGGGTGGTGCAATCTCCAAAGGAGATAACGCTGTGTGATCACGTGGTATCAAAGGTCATTCTGGTTGTTTCTTTGAGATTAAGTTTTTATGGCCCCCTGTCATTTTTACCGTGTTGCCAACACCCTACTCTGTCTTGGAGTCAGAGTTCTCTGATTTCATGTGATTATCTTGGGCTAGTTTCCAAGTGTGTGCATGTCGGATTACCATCTGAGTATATTTTCTTCCCTGGTGTCTCCAGATCATCTTTCAAGGAGCCTATATATATATTTTTTTTTTCAAGCCTTACAAATTCAAGTGTGCAGCTAATATACTTGACTCCTTCCTCCTGCTTCTCCGCAGACACATTTGCAGTGTAACCCCAGGGTTTCTGTCCCATTCCATGTAGCAAATGCAAATAACTGTAACCAACTATTAACATTTGTTTAACAAAGAAGGCAAGAGACATCCATATTTAGGTCTTGCAACAACTTTCTTTTGTGATAGATGAGAGAAGGTCTTGTCACGTTATAAGAGTTAAAATATGGTGCAGTCAGAGTACAGAGTAGGCAGTATCCATTTTAGGACGGATATTAGGAAAAATTTCTTCACCGAAAAGGTTGTCAAGCATTGGAACAGGCTGCCCAGGGAAGTGGTGGAATCACCATCCCTGGAGGTATTTAAAAGACAGGTAGACGTGGTGCTGAGGGACATGGTTTGGTGGTGGTTTTGGCAGCATTAGGTTGATGGTTGAACTCAATGATCTTAAAGGTCCCTTCCAACCTAAGTGATCCTGTGTGTTCTCCTCCCCTCTCCCCACCCCCCACCCGCCAAATGCCATGCTTGAAGGGGCACTATTCAAAAGAAGTCTGGTATTATATATCTCTTAACCAAGTAGCCTTGCACATTGCGTACCTCCCTTGTCATATGTTATACGCAATACGGAAGTCCTTCCCATGGACTAAGAATACTTGAGGGGTCTGAACGCAGATATCTTACGACCATTTTTACATGTATTTGCTTCTGGTACATTGGGATACTACAGTATTTTACTTGCAGTAAAATATAGTTTGGCTTTTTTTCTTAAAGCTTTGGCATAAAAAAATTGTAATTTTTAATTTAACAGCAACTTTTTATTTAACAAGAACTTTTTATTAAATACAGCATCTTCTATTTGGAATGCAGGACTTAGTATGTGGGATTGGCTCATACATTCATTTCTTTCAATATCCTTTTTCTGACATTGAGTAGCGTAGCAAACTTAAGAAGATGGATGAAATTCTGCTGCTGGTTACAATGAAAACTGCTGTTTCTCTTTCTCAGAAAAATTATGCAGAATTTGCAAGTAGTTGTATTCTAGCACTCAGCTATACCCACATTCGTATTTTAAAATAAATGTAGATGTTATCCTAATTTTTATTGCTGGAGGCTGGCTTCACTTTTTTTGTCTTAGTCTTTTTCAACCTTAAAGACAATAAAAGGTGATGAAAAAGTCTTTGTGGTGAATCCCAAGACTAGGATATCCCCAAGGCAATGCGGTTCGTGCAAAACCAAGGAAAGCATTTAATTCTGTAGATATAATCCCGTCCTTTCAGTAAGTGAATACAAGCCTATTAAAAACTCATTTAAAAAAAAAAAAAAAAAAAAAAAAAAAAAAAAAACCCCCCAAAACAAAAAAAAAAAGCCCAAAAATAACAAACCAACAAAAAAAAAANAAAAAAAAAAAAAAGAAAATAAAAAAAAACACCACCACCCAGAAAACCAACCAACCAATCAATCATGCTAGGCAGAGATGTTGTTAGATTTGAGTAGCTAAATTCCCGCAGGATTCCCTCCAGAGGCAGCAGGTTTTGTCTCTGGGCCCAGGTGCTGACACCCTGATCCCAGCCCGGGCCCAGGCAGCCCCTGAGGAAGAGCAATCGTAGGAGCCGTACATGTCAGCCGGAGCCGGGCAGCTGCCTCACACGATAAAATAAAATTTAAAAAATGTTTTTTTTTCTTTTTTAACGATCCTTCTTGTGAGTCAAAGCAATCACCAAAAGTCAAAACTTGCACTTTCGAGGCCGACCCACCCTCTTTTTTTTTTTAATTTTTTTCTTTTTTTTTTTTTTTTTTCCTCCAGACACCCCTCACGTCCCTCCGGGGAAGAAAAAAAATGAGGTAAAACCAGCAGAACCTCGCCAAAAAGGTGGCCGCGCCGTTTCCTCAGGACACCCCCCACCAGCAGCCGGGCCGCCGTTACCACCACACGAAGCCGGCCGCCGGCTCTAACCCTTTTCCCTTCCCTTCCCTTCCCTTCCCCCTACAAGGAAGGAGGAAGAAGGCTGGTTTCGAGCCCGAGGACACCGGGGAGCGCCGCGCCACCACGCCGACAGGAGCCGTCTGGCGCTCAGGTGACAGCCGCTGGGCGAGGCGGGAAGGAGGGCGGGCAGAAAGGGAAGGAGAAAGGGAGGTGTGTGTGTATGGCGTGTGGTTTTGTGTGTGTGTGTATTTGTGTGTGTGTCTCCCCTTTGCCCCTTGGGCGGGCCGGGGGGACCTGAGTGGATGAAGCCCGCGTCAGTCAGGGGCAGGGCGAGGCCGGGGCGACGGCGGGGGATGGCGGCCCCCGCCGCCCGCCCTTGGAGCCGCAGTTGTGGAAGAGCGGCGGCACTATGCGGGCGGTCGCCGGGGTAGGAGCGGGGAGGAGGCACCTGCTGCCTGTGAGGGGGAAGACGGGCTGAGGCGGGAGGGCTCCCTCGGCGGG
>VZSF01004659.1:2709440-2788977 GCA_013398295.1 Chionis minor | reverse complement strand
GGGGGGGGGGGAAAGGAGTTTTTCATTTGTTTAAAGAGATTAGAAAGTTTTGTATTTATTAGTATATAAATACTGCAATGTACATCCGTCTAGTTTTAAACAAAAAACCCCCTTAAGTAGATTTCAGAAAACTAACTTACTTTGATAAGAGGTATAAAACTAGGTAGAGAAGTTAATTCTTTAGAAACATAGTCTGTTCCTCTAATCCCATTCCATACCATCAGTAGGACACTGTTGTAGAATCTTTTGTCAAAGCTATGCTTATGTTTAAAAAAAAATCTACATCCTTCTGAGTAGATGATCATAAGGAACGCTAGTAGTTTCTTTTCATACCTCCTTCCTTGTGTTACCATGTTTGTCTTCAAAATTTTTTTAAATATAATTGTATTTGTCTGAGACATGACTTTTAGTTGAAAAGAGGGTCCTGTTTCAGTGAGGTATCAAACAGCTGTCATGTCGCTATGGGTATGCGATCTTGTCTCTGTGCGTGTCTGCACTCATCTTTTTTAGAAAGTCTCGTTGTGGGAAGACTCGATAAGGAATCTTAAAGTTATTTGTGTTCTTGGTTTCATCAAAGGCAGAATCGTATTTGATTATGTTATTCATACACACAAGAGAAGGCTAATCCCTTTAAGTATAGTTCCCTCCAGTACAAACTACCAGTTATCCACATTTTCATTATCCTGCCTTGAGGGGACTTAGCTAACACTTTATCGATAGTAGATTCTGACTTTTCTGGCATGAACTCTGCTGGCTTATCTTTGTGCAAGAAGAACAAAACTTTTGATCCAACCTGAGACTGAAATTTTGGCTTTTACGTATCTAGACATCTGAAAGTTGATAACATGAAGTGTTCAACTTGCTTGAGTTCCATTAGCATGAAAACTGGAAATGCATCATCTCTTGATTATGATTGAGCAATGCACTGAAACTTTACCCAGATTTTGCTACATTGCCTTTCATTCGCCGAGCTGTGTGAGAAAAGAGAATTACATGGGCTCTCCCTTGTTCTGCCAGCTACACGTCACAATTCACAAAGAGGTGATCAGTTACGCTTTTTGCATGTCCTTGTGCCTGCAGTATTCCTCTGAATGGAATAGGTCGGCAGTGGAAACTTTCTTACGGTCATATAAAGCAGAACTGCAATGAAAAATTTTCAATGATTCTCTAATCTTTTTTGTTTTCCTAAATGTTAAGAGATTTCTACCTCTGTTAAGAAACATGCCTTTACAGTCCTCTAAAATATGGTAGAGGATCGAAATGAATTGGGAACTTTTTTCTTTTTTTTTTTTAGTTTATTCTAAAAGAAAGTCTTGTGATGTCAGTGGTTATATGGTTTTTGTGAAAATGAAGTTTCAATTTTGGTCAACGGGCTGAAATTCTGTTCCTCTTTTCTTACATAAGCTGACAAAACCAAGAATGTGTGTATGAACGTGCATGTGTGCTTACTTGCAGGGGTTTACTACTGTTGTCCCACTAACAATTAGCTAAACTATGATAGCAAGATGTGCTTATTGATAATAAGAAACAGAAATGAATGTAAATATTATAAAATAGAGATCAATGTGATGTAGCAAATTTTTCTATTAAGCTTAGAAGCCTGAATGTGGAAGGTGATAGGGACCCGTGTGTAACTACTTCAGGACATGATTGCATGTGGTTGTTTAACATAAATACCTAAACATGCTTCATGTCGGAAGCCTCACCTGCTCTAGGCAGATCATAAAGTAATTTTGTCTGGAGGCTGCCTAGTTTGAGTTCCTGTTCAAAGCAGGGCTAACCTGAAAGTTAGATTATGATGATCAGGACCTCTCCCCCCAAGTTCTGAGTATCTACAAGGGTGGAGATTCTACAGAGTCTCTGGGTACTTGATCCATTGCTCAACTACCTTTGTTGTGGAAATGTGTTTTCTTGCATTCAATTAGAATTTTCCCTTGCTCTGCGTTGTTAGCTGTCCTTTTGCTGTGCACCTCTAAGAAGGGTCTGGCTCTGTCTTCTCTATTAACTTCCCTTTAGGCAGTGGAAGGTTGTAGCTGTATCATCCTCCAGGGTAAACAAACTGACCTCCCCCAGCCTCTTCTCCAATGTAGTGTGCTTCAGCTTCATCTTGGTGGCCCTCTGCTGGACTTCCTCCAGTGTGGTGTTGCCTGTCTTGCACTAGGGAACCCATAGCTGGATGCGGTACTCTAGTTGTAGCTTTATTAATGCTGAGTGAAGGGGAATAATAATTTCCCTCAAGCTGCTGTTTTATATTCTTGCTGATGCAGCGTGGCATACAGGTTGCCTTTTCTGGGGCAAGAGCACACTACTGAGTCACATTTACCTTGCCCACCTGGACATTCCTCCCACATCCTGCAACCCCTAGGTTGTGGAGCCACAACCTAGCCAGTCTGCAGCCTGTACAAGCATGGAGTTATCTTCTTGGGTGGATAATCCCAACATGGGGTTCTTCCACTCCAGGTGCAAGACTTTGTGCTTGCCTCTGTCAAAACTCATGAGTTTTCTGTTGAGAAATTCCTTCAGCTTGTCAAGGCCCCTCTGAATGGCAGCCCTGGCCCTGATGAAGATGTTAAACAGCATCAGCTTCGATACTGACCCTTGAGGAATGCTGCTAATAACATGCTAATAACATAAAATGACAGCAATGTCACTTGGACCACCGATTGCTCATTCCAGTCAGCTTGTGACCTCACTGTAGTTTACTCCTCTAATCCATATGTTTCCAGCTTGTTTACAAGGACACTCTGAGGATGACTGAGCACCGGAACAGGCTGCTTGGGATGGTTGTGGAATTTCCATCCTTGGAGATATTCAAATGCCATCTGGACATAGTCCTGGGCAACTGGCTGTAGGTGGCCCTGCTTGAGCCGGGGCTGGGGGGACACAACACAAGACGCAGATGACACATTAGGTGACCTCCAGAGGTCCCTTCCAACTGATTCTGTGATTCTGTTGAAAGCTTTGCTAAGGTCAAGGCTAAAGAAATAGTGTTTTCCTGGCTCTCCCTAAGCCAGCCATTTCTACATAAAAGGTAAGCAGTCAAGTATGATTTGTCACGGAAGAATTTGAGGCAGGATTTACAAAGATTGTTTATTTGATGTATGTAGACTATGACAGCAATGTACACAACAGAACCAGTACCAAGAGTCTTACTGGAAAGTGAACTAAAAGATGCCTGATCTGTTTTGTGGTGATTTACATCATTGTAGGTTAATTCAGCACCCCTCTGCCAGATTACTGGGTAGATTATGTTCTAGACTGTTCAGTCTCCAGGTCTGATATTTAATATGCATCTCATCTGCTAAACTATTCTTAAATGAGGGGAGAAGGGAGCTTAAAAAGATGTAGCCTATTGACTGACAAAACTGTGTTACGTGTTTGGTCTAATTTAGTACATAACCTCAAATCCCTCAAGACTTAAAGGCGATTTGTATGTTTGAGAGACCTGATACAGTCTTATAAGCAGGCAGTCAGAGATGTATGATGGCCCAGAAAATACCTTGATTCTTTTGTATTGTTTCACACGTGTTGTTGAGTAAGTTCGTAAAAGATGTTTGGCAGGAGCTCTACTTTCTATTACGCACACTGTCCAACCTCAGTACAGTATGTGCACTCTTTAATAATAGAGGAGGCTGCAGAGCTGCATCAGTCTCGAGAATGGGACCTGGTGTAATCATATTAATCTGTCCTGCCTAATGCCACTCCAGTGAAAAAAAGACTGACTCCTCAGCAACCAAATCTTACAGCGTGTAATATCAAAAAGAAAATATTTGATGTATGTGAATGATCTGTGGCTTTTCATTGTTCAAGATATCATGCTCTTTGTTTCTCTTCTTCAAAAAGTAAACAAGGGTGGTGGGAAAAAGACTTAAGGATTCTAATAGATAGACCTTACTAGGAGAACAAAGGCAAGTAAAGAGCTGAGTGAGAGATCCACACTCTTTAAAAGCTCTTCAGATACATCATGGATTCAGATAAAGTGATAGTATGCTGATTACAGCTTGTTTTAGATCTAGCTTTTCTGGAGGCCAGTCTGCATTTTTAGAATTCCAGTCAAATTGGAACAGTTGTAAACATCATCCTTTAAGCCAGGTCCTGCTCACTGAGCAAAAAGTTGTGTATGATTAAAGTAACGCTGTCTTTACCTAGTGAAGAGCTTCAAAGTTGACTTACTAGATTAACATAGAATCATAGAATGTTAGGGGTTGAAAGGGACCTCTGGAGATCATCTGGTCCAACCCCCCTGCCAGAGCAGGTCCGCCTACAGCAGGTCGCACAGGATGGTGTCCAGGTGGGTTTGGAATGTCTCCAGAGTCGGAAACTCCACCACCTCTCTGGGCAGCCTGTGCCAGTGCTCTGCTACCCTCAAAGTAAAGAAGTTCCTCCTCATTGAACGTTCCTACGTTCAAATTTGTGCCTTTTACCTCTTGTCCTGTCACTGGGCTCCACTGAAAAAAGACTGGCCCCCTCCTCCCTTTAAATATTTATAAGTATTGATGAGATCCCCCCTCAGTCTTCTCTTCTCCAGACTAAAAAGAGCCAGCTCCCTCAGCCTTTCCTCATAAGGAAGATGCTCCAGCCCCCTCATCATCTTTGTGGCCCTTTGCTGTCCCTTCTCCAGCAGTTCCCTCTCCTTCTTGAACTGGGGAGCCCAGAACTGGATATCTCTTTGGCAGATTCTACCATTGGAGAGACAGAAAGCAAAACCAAAGAAACTGACAAGATTTTTATTGTAGTTTTGTTGGAAATTTTGAGAAATAGCTTCTTGCAGAAGAGCTGTCCTGAAAGCTTTTTTTAGGTGAGAACTATGTGGTTTAATCATCCTACTCTGTTGCTTACTATTCAGTTGCTTTCTCTGTTGCCCTTAAAGTGGCACGTTCCATCCATTTATCTCAAGCACTTTGCTAACTTTCACTAGTCCGCAAAAAAAAAACAAAACCGAAAAACCCAAAAAAACCCAACAACTCTCATTTATTAGCATTCTGCTATCCCTGCTCTATAAAGAGAGAGGCTGAAGCATGCAGGGCGGGTGTGCTGGGTTGGTTTGGTTTGGTTTTGAAAGTTCAGGCAGTACTTCCACATGGCTGGAATGTGGATACATTGGAGGATACTATTGTACTACAGGGAAGGTGTACTCAGCAGGGCTCCCGGCTGGCCAGGTTTCGCTGTGGCTCAGATGAGGTGCCTGTTGGAGCTTATTACATCTCCTGCCTGCATTCCCTCCTTGGAAAACAGAAGGGAATGGTGCGTGCCCAGGTTTCCGTCTGATAAGCAGCTGTCACTTCAGCAAAAGAGCTCATTAGATATTAGGATTCGGCAGTGGAGAAGGAAACGCGTGCTTGCCTGGTAATAGCATTAATAGAGAACCTAGGCAATTAACCCATCCCTGACATTATTCTGCACAAACATCAGTAGAACACGTGGCTAAAATACGCCAGGGATCAGTTTAAATCTCATTACTATTCTGATACAGTGTGATCGATACTTTTAGGTGTTTAGGGGAGGCTATTGAGGGGCATGCTAACTGCAGGTGTATTGCACTTCATTGGAAATAGTTAATAATAAAAGACCAAGTATTTTACTTGCCTAGTCTATATATCGGTAGTCTGTGTATGTAGCTGAAAAACGATGTCTACCTGAGGAAAAACAGGAACTTATTTTCAGTCATTTCTTGTGATACAGTATGGAAGGACTCTGGGTTCCTGCCATCAATGGTAAAATGCACTGACAAGTTTATTAAATTTACATTAGAAACGCTTATATTCTGGATGTTTTTACTTTGTTTAAAGTACTAGAAAACAAGTTTTACTGCTGGAGAAAACAAAATTGAAATATGTATCCATAAAATGTTTGTACTCTACTGGAATTCTTATCAGGTTAGTTTCAGGGGTCCTGGCACTGTACTAAAATAGAATGAGAAGCTTATACGCAGCCAAGTGTACTTTGAGGTAAGTTTCTCAGTGTTACCCATTATTAAATGCTTGTCCAAACTAAATGTGAGTACCAGTGTATTTAAAAAGAAAGGTGATAAAGACTTTTTTTGTCTTGAAAATACACAAATTGTCTAGAGGAAAATCCACAGGGAATGTGATGTTTTTAAAGAGAATATTGCAATTATTTTTTCTGTGGTTACATGATGTGAGGTATGTTTGTGTAGAAGAGTTACCTTCTGTTTGTTCCACTTGAATGAGTGCTGCAGATGGCTTTCCTTCTGTCTCCAGTCCTTGATAACAGCTCCCCTTTCCTTCCCTCCTCCTCATCTCCCACCCCATGAATGTCTTTAGCACAGTGAATTACAGGCTCATAGTGCAAGCATGGCATGTGTAGATAATATAAGCATTGAGATTTTCAATGTTCAATTTTAGAAACAAGAATGAATGAGACATTTCCCACTCTGAGGGCCTCATATAAAGCATCCTAAAGTCACTTGTCTCAAGTTCAGAGTTTAATTTTAAAAAGGGCATTGTAAAACTTACCATGATAGTTGAACTCTTACCTATTCTTGCCTGGTTCTCCTCTGAATTTTTTCCCCTTACGTGCTACTTGCTCTTTTTCATCTCTTCCTTCATAACCATCTTTGTTCTAGTCTTTGTCAGTACTTGTGGCATATAAATATATGTTAACAAGCTTCTAGGTAGGTTTATATATTCATTTTATTATTGTCAGGGTGTTTGGGTTCATGGATGGGCTTGATCATAACAGCCTCGTAAACTGTATTCGTGGCATATTATGTGAGTCACTGTGATGGGGAGAAAAAAAAAAAAAACAGAAGGAGGAGGACTGGCTCCTTCAGGGTTTACCTAGACAAGGCTAAACTATTACTTTAAAAATACAGGCTAATACTTCTTGTTTTTAAAAACCTTCAGCTTCCAACTGAGTTTTAAATGTTGAAATGTAGTTTCATATTTCATATGACTACATCCTCTAGCAATTTAGTTACCAGAATTACTTTAAATGTGAATACTGTGCATGTCTACTTGTACAGAAAAGCCATAGCACTTCTACCTTCTGCAATAGTAGTTTGACTGCTGTAATGCAGCACAGGTAGTTTCTGTGCCAAGTATGAAGATTTTGCCTGATGATAACATGACTTAACATTGCTTTCCTGTCAGAATGGCTGTGCTTTTTTACACAAATAAATTATAAAAAGCATATAGCTCAGTCAGCATTAGATGTTTAAGAGACTGATAGGTTAAGATGTTACTCTAAGAGATGCAGTCACTGACTGAGCATGTTCCTATTCTCTTGCAGTGAAAGTAAGTTGCTTAAATCTTCTCTTCTTCACGCTTGCTGTGAATTAGTGAATTGTCTTTTGTTGCCTTCTGTGGCTATCTCCTACACCTTAAAATAATGATGAATGTGTGTGTATGTATTTGTATGTGTTGTGCAGTTTTCTTCACATACACGTGTGCACACACACGAATGAAACTTAAATACAGTTCTTGCAGAAAATCTTGTGGGAAGGTTTTTTTCTGTGAAACCTGCCACATCAGAGATTCCTGTCCCAGCCTTAAAAAAAAAAAAAAAAAAAAAAAAAAAAAAAAAAAAAAAAAAAAAAATTCAAACAACTGTTTGAAAGGAGCCTGTCCTAGCATATCATAGGACATAGATCATACACTTCTTCGCATATAAGACCTGTTATCTAGTATCGGAATCTTTATGTTGTAACTTTGAAATGGGAAGATCGGATCTATTTAGAAGTACTCCACTGTTCCTGTGAGCAGCATTTGTTTAAAACCAGTGCTCTGGGAAGAATCACTGTTCTCCTGCCTCCTCTCTACCCCTTGCTTTGTAGTTGTATAGTTGCAGCGTATTTGTCAAACTTTTCTTCAGAGCACTAAAGGTCTTAAGCCTGCAGCCATCCTATTTTCCCTCAGCAAGACTTTGAAGCTTTCCATGTTTGTTTAGAAGTAGACGGTATTGACAACTGGGTATCGTAATTCACACCAGTGAAGTTGGCAACGCTGGGGATCTTGTGTAACACAGAATCAGTAACTGAGCTGGTGGGCGCAGGTTGATCCTTATCGATCTCCATGTCCTTTAGCTGATGTTGAGAAAGTAGGAATGTAGAAGATGTTTTTAAAAAAACAACCAAGCACAAAACCACAGAGCTCAGGATCCTAAGAACAGTGCAGAATGGACAGACAAATTGCTGGGGCTTTTTCCCCTCACTTCTTGTAGGATTTTGCTTTTTGGAGTGTTGTACATAAATTTTTAGCCATGTAAGAAAGAGGTGTGATCATGAAACATGGCTTGTGATCCTTTGTATAGTTCATAACTATACTGACAATTTAATTTATGGTCTGCTGATTGCAAGGGACAAATTAAATCTGTACTCTTACTTCAAGTTACTTTTTTATGTAACTCAGTTTTGACTTACAATGGTCCTAAATAAGTATTCACTTCCTCAGACTGCTGTTTTTTGAATTATGTAGAATAGCTCAAGAGGAGAGAGATTCTCCAATAAAGAAAGAAAGAGGAAAATATAACCATTAATCAAGAGATGGCCTTTATTGAAGGGTCTTCCTACTAGATTAGGTCTCTTTTTTACCCTGTCACAGCCTGCATTTGCTGGTCTTTGAGTCATGCTCCAGGGCCTTTATTTCCCTCGGAACAGGGAAAATCAGATGAATATTGATGTTAATGGTCAGTGGTATGGGTTAAATTGCCCTTTCACTAAAATGTTGTTAATTTTTAAAAAATCAGAGACTGACTTAAAAAGAAATAAAGCTCTTATCCTATGCCTGTGTTTTACCCAGATGATCAGTCTGTCTGCATTCTCCTCTTACTTGAGGAGAGCACAGTAACACGTTCCTCCTACCCCATTTCAGAGGATGAGAGGTTTTAGTAGAAAAGTGTTTGTAGTAGCTTGTTATTAACATCCCACAAAAGAAGAGCAGCGCACCTTGCATCCCTTCTGGATGGCCTTTCTGCCTAGAACCCCTGGCTGTGGATCCTTCGAGCTACCAATGGTGCTGATTCTCAGGGCTGCCTAATTAAAGCTTTACTGTACGTAGCTATGGTATGGCATCTTGTGTTCAGCTAGTTCACACAAGTACAGATGAAGACTTACTCATAACACATTAATTAGTTGATAGGCAAGATGTGACTTCTTACCCTGAAGCATTTGTTCCTTAGGCAGTTGTTCCATGCATTATTTTGCATACAGAAGAGATATCTTTTTTTAAGGATGGGTTTTTTCTTGGAATGAAAGCTGGATGTGCATGTGATTGCTAGTTCTGCTTTCAGAACTTTTTATGAATTAGGTAGCTAGTGGAGATGGAAACAAATGATGCATAGGGCTGGCTGTAACTCTCTTCCCCTCCCAGCTGAGAGGTTACCCTCCCTGTAAACTGTTCCACTTCTGGCACAGTAACTCTTATAATCTATGCAGTGGCTCAGATGTGCGGAAAAGGTTAGAGGATGCTTCTAAGCGGATGATTCTGCAGCTTGATGTCTAGGGCTTACTTGTTCTTATGGGAAAGGTCAGTTCAAGGCAGTTGGAGTTACTTAATTAAATGACTGTAGCTGCTGTGTAACATGCTGAGCTCACGGTAGATTTAGGACAGTTGAGTTACATTTCCTGTTTGTTGCTAGCCAACGTGTTCTACATCCATGGGTCTTGCAGTTACCTGGGGCATTTAAGCAGAGCTTGAGCAGGTCTGCAGAAGTAACGTTTATCCTAAAGCTGAAGTAAAAGCAAACTGCGCTCTCAATAAGAGAATTTTGTCAGTTCAGAAGTTGTCCAGTCCAGTATTCTCTTTTCCAAGAACAGCTAGAGAAAAATCTAGGAATAGGGTATGCACAGAATGATACTTGCCCAGCGTTCACTTCTAGCAATGTGTAACCTGGCTGTTTCTAACGAAGTGTATTTCCTCATCGTGGTGGACCTGAAGTAGGTTAAAGTACAAAGCTTGCTTTGATATGCAGTTGCATTAGGCTGATCTCGAAATCCAAGAGGAATCAAAGGCCACTAGAACATGTTTTTCGATTAGACAAAGAACTGAGTTACTCTGTAGGTATTAACACTGCCTGAATTTTAGTTTATTTTAGTGTCTGTTGCCTTTCCTGAAAGGCAGTAACTAATGTTTCTAATGAGATGAAAAATCTCACAGATTTTTTAACTAACAGATGATTGTTACCCATTTTGAGAGAGAATCTGGAAGCAACCGGTCAAACCAATGTAGCTTGTAAACTAAACCAGAAACAGATGATGATGATAAGGATTGGATTGTTTTAAAAAAGTTAATCTAGCTTGCATTTTTTCCCCTCCAGCCAGGTGTTTTTTTTTTTTTTTTTAAAAAAAAAAGGAGAGTGTGGTGGAAACTGCTCACTGTCTGGATTTATAAGACTCAGCTTGCCAGTGTTGAGATGTGTATTGTTTGGAGCCTCCTATTCTTGGAGCAAACATAATGTCTGGGATCTGTCAAGGATGTTTACAGGATGTATATAGCAAGTCTCTTGATGAGGCATTTCAGTGCACTGAAACCCTCAAAGTGCACCAGTAACTTCTCAGCCGTGTAGGAGCAACAACCTGTAGACTCCTAGTTTTCTACTCCCTTCCTTGCCTTCAAGTGCCAGGAGTAATTTTAGCCTCCTCTGCCACTGATGGTAAAAGGGTAGGCCAAATAAAAGTGTTGAATCTGGATAAATTGCACTTAAAGCCAAATCCTCCCCCTCCTTGTGCCTGGCTTGCGTTTATAAGTAATAATTCTTCTCCTGATGATCCAGTGGTACTACTGTGAATGAGTAATATTTCTTTCTTTTATGTACATGATAGCTTTTCTGAATATTACTAGCAGCATACTACTTTCACACCTTTCTCAGGAAATAAAGCACTCATTTTCAGAACTGAGTTTAAAAACCCTGTGGTTAATAGAAGCAATGCTTGCTGCAAAGGAAAAAATGTCTGGCTGGTTTCTGGGAGTGAATATGAAACTAGTTAGTGTAAATAGTGGAGAAAACCAGCTCAGGTTAATTCTATGTGTCTGTGGTATTCTCTTCTCGGTGAGCAATGCTGAATAAGGTTAGTGTATATTAATTTAAAAACAGTATTCCCTTCTGGGTTGTTTTTCTTTGTTTGGATGTTTTACATTTATTTTTATTTCTTAATTTGTGTTCAAATAAACTATAAGGTGCTGTTGTAGAAACTGTGCTCTGGATTGGCAATTGTTAATGTTTTTGTGTATAAATAGAGTGTACTCAGCTTGATTATGAGAACTGGAAATGGTACAGTGTATATGTAGGACGGAAAGGGTTGTTGTTCTCATAAGATAGAAGTCCTGTGAAAGTGTCTAAAGCAGCTATGGATGCCCCACTCAACTAAAGATTTGTAAACCTTTAGGAAGATAAGCAAGCATATAAACGCTGAACTGTTTTCTCCCTTCCCTTCTCAAGTGCTTTGGTTACAAATAAACAGTAACTATGGTTTTTTTAAGAGTCGTTGGTTATTCCTACACTTCTGCTTATAAGGTACTGACTCTAAAGTGGATTGGCTTGTATAATCTCTGGAAGTAGATAGGTGCTTTTATTTTTTGCCTTTAGAGAGAGAGAGGTAACCTTATGCTTGTCAGAAGGGATACATGGGAAAAGACCAGAAGTGTTAAATTAAGCAGTGTCCCCAGCATAGTAACTGAGTCAGTGGTAGTACATATGTTGCTGAAACATTCTGGCCCTTTGTATCCCAAGAAATACCACAAATTGGCTGAGAGGGGACTGTCTGTATTAGCACTCAGAAAGTTGACAAGTAGAAATACAGAGTAGAGGGTAGTCCTAACACTTAGAAATAAAATTAAAAACTGCTGCACAGGTACTGTACCAATTGGTGCCTCTTGCTATTGTCCTCAAACAAGCATTTGCTTCCTTATCAATCATTTTTACTTACTCCAGTACTTACCAAGAAGAATGTGGTTAGAGTAGTTCTTGCGAAGTATGATCTGTTTTACAGTCTCTCCGTTAAGCAGGATACATGGGGAAACAAAACAAGTAGTAAAACCTTTGCCCCAATCCCCCAAATAAGAAGAGCTGTCAGTTTGGGGCCGGGTGGGGTGCCCATGCTAGATCTGCAGTCTAATGTTACCTTGGGCTCTTCTGGGTTTGTTCTGCTTACCGTGTTCAATATTGCCAGATATGCCTGGCTGACATATGTGATAGATCTGTATCTTTTTAATCCTTCAAAACACCTTGAAGGCTTTCTTATAAAGTGTCCTAGCTCTTCTTGGGACACCAACTTTGTTCATTACGAATACTAATGCAGGCTGAGTCTTTAGATAATGTTTACTGTCTCAGTGGACCATGAGAACACAGTGCACTGAAAGTGAGGATAAACTCACCAAAGAATCTGATGTACTACAGTTGTTCATACAGACGTCTGTCTGATCCCAGCTTCGGGTACGTAGGTTATTCTGAGTATAAACTAGACATTTAGAGTGTCTGTTTTCTGAGCAAACAACTGCCTTTTTTGGCTGATAATTAACGAAATTTATGTCCCCAAAGGGATACTTACATAATCTGGAGGGTGCTTTACTCAACAGTCTGGCTAGATTAAACTCCCATATTTGTTCATGTTTGTAAGGTGACTTCTGCAGTGCTGCTCCATCAGTCATTCTGATGAAATGCTTCTGGCTATATAAATAATGTGTTGGTAACTCAAATTCTATTAGAATCCGACTCGAGCCGTGTATGCTATTGGGCAGTCCCTTTGCAAAAGACAAGTTCCAAAATAGCTTTAGATTTTTATAGCTTGAATTGGTGATGGCAAACCAGAGTACCACAGGGTGACGATGCTGCTGATGCTTGCTTAGCAAAAGAGAATTGCTCCTGAGGTCCTTCGTTAGCTGTGGTAGTGTTTTGCCAGAAGACGGTATATTGCCCCACTGTTACCGTGAAGAAACTAACATTTTGCCTTCACGTTGAAGCTTGTGAGTGCAATACTGAGTTACGGAGGTATTTAATGTCTTTGTATTTCCATCTTCTTGCTCTTTTCAGACCTCAAGAGTGTGTGTACATACGTGACAGTTGTACTACTCTCTTACACACTGACGGTACTGAGCTTTGTGATCTGTACTTGCGTTTACTGCAGAATTTAAAAGCCAAAGAATGGTTTATGTTAGCACGGAAACAGATTTACCTCGAATGTGATACAAAAGTTAGAAGTCGTAATGCCAGGGTTGATTTCTTAATCTCACTCTTCCTGTTAGAGAAGGATATTTGCATAGTAAGAAGTAGAGTATAACTGAGTCTCAGAAAATAGGTGTCAGATGCAGCTGGGAAGATACCCTGACATAGTTCTGCCATAAAAAGAAAACTGTAAAGGTGCCTTAGTATCTTGCATGGTAACAATTAACCTAGATTTACACTAGTATTACAGGTAGCCAGTAAGGACAGAGTATCCCAAGACATAGCAGAATATGTTGCCAAATGCAGTTATGGAAATGTTTCCAACATTAGTATGCATAGTCTAAGTGGATTAGAGAGCGTATGAGAGATTATGTGGGAATTGTGGTATATCTACAGAAGAATTTACAAGGAGTGACTCTCATGCCATCCCATCTGCCCACAATATTTTGTATAAGTAATGCAGATGCTAGTTATTTGCATCACTTCTCTTTCTTCTGTCAAACCATAACTATGTAGTGGTTGCTCATGCAGTGGAAGCTGTTATAAAAATTAGCTGGTATGTTTATTTCACTACTGTTACCTGGTGTTCTCATCATAGAATCTAGGCTGAAGCTCTTCTGTTTATACTGGAATTGAGCAGGGTTGATATAAGCTATGCCTAAGGCATAGCCATCACCCTCTTATGTGCTCTTTGAACAAAACCTTGTCTGTCTGGTCACCCTTCTTATTTTGCAGTGCTTTTGATTGTATGCTTTGGGGGTCAGAAACAGGTATTTTAAAAGTTTGCATGGAACATGGTAGAACGAAGCCCTGATAGGGAGAGTTCTCAGGACTGCTGAAGTGTCAGTAGTCAATAACAATATGAAGAATAATGAGAAAGCTTTTAAGTTGTTTGCACTTTAACTTCTCTATCTTCTTTTCTTACTATTAAGGTGGCCTTCCCTACAGCTTAGGGCCACATCTTTCTAGGTAATATGCAAACCACCCTGATCATACACTATTTGACCTGTAGAGTTTGTTGCCAAACGTGGGATAAGTAAGAGTTAAAAATTAGTAAGTTTTAAGGAAGAGGATATGAACTACAAAGAGAAGTAAATTGCTGTGGCTTGTATCAAATCTCAAGAGCTGTGGGGTTTTTTTGAGGTCATTACTTAATTTGGTATGATGTCATGTTGTCTTTTTTCACAATCTAGCTTTGTGCATTTGATAGGTAACAAATGGATCCAAGCAGATTCGTATCTAAGGCTTGGATTTACACATCTGAAAACTCAATTTTCCAGCCAGTGTCAGAGCAAGTTTTGTATGAGCTATGTTGTCATGGGTTTGGGCCAGATTGGCCCAAGCAAGGAGAGGACATACGTTCAGTGCTGTACTGTTCAGGTAGGTATTCAGTTAGGTCTCGAGCCAGAGTAAGCTGTTTTCGACACTGTTTCCCACAGCCTTCTCCTGGACAAACTGGGAAGAAGCAGACTGAATAGGTAGTTTGTGTGATAGATAGGAAAACAGCTAACAGGCCGTATACAGAGGGTGGTCATAAATGCTTTTTACTCAGGCTGGCAGCCTGCCACAAGTGCAGTCCCCCAGGGACTGATACTGGACTCTACACTGTTCAACACCTTCATAAATGATCTGGATGAGGGGATTGAAAGCACTCTCGCCACACTTGCTGATGACCTCAGACTGGGTGGTGAGGTGGACAAGTCAGAAGGACAGCCGTCTTGAAGAGACTTGGACAGGCTGGAAGAGTGGGCAAGCAAGAACAGTATGAACTTTAACGAAGACAAATGCAAAGTTCTGCACCTGGGATGAAATAATCAAAGAGCCTGGTACAGGCTCTGCGTGGCTGGGGAGCAGCCTGGCAGAAAGGGACCTGGAGGTTCTGGTGGACAAGAAGCTGAACATGAGTCAGCAGTGTGCTGCTACAGCAGCAAAGGCAAACTGGATCCGGGGCTGCATCTGCAGGGGCATTATAGCAAATATAAAGATGTGGTCATCCCACTCGGTGCACTCGGGCTGTATCTGGAGTATTGTGTCCAGTTCTGGTACCCACAAGTCAAAAGAGATGTAGACAGATTGAGAGGGTCGAAAGTGGGGGGACAACAAAGATGATCAAAGGACTGGAGAACCTGCCCTGTGAGGAAGGACTGAAGGAGTTCAAGCTTTTCTCCCTGGAGAAGAGAATGCTTGGGGTGGAACCTCATCACAGGATTCTAGTACTTAAAGGGTGGCTACAAAGAGGATGGAGCCACGTGGAAAAAGACAAGGGGCAACGGATATAACTTGCACCANTGGAAGAGTGGGCAAGCAAGAACAGTATGAACTTTAACGAAGACAAATGCAAAGTTCTGCACCTGGGATGAAATAATCAAAGAGCCTGGTACAGGCTCTGCGTGGCTGGGGAGCAGCCTGGCAGAAAGGGACCTGGAGGTTCTGGTGGACAAGAAGCTGAACATGAGTCAGCAGTGTGCTGCTACAGCAGCAAAGGCAAACTGGATCCGGGGCTGCATCTGCAGGGGCATTATAGCAAATATAAAGATGTGGTCATCCCACTCGGTGCACTCGGGCTGTATCTGGAGTATTGTGTCCAGTTCTGGTACCCACAAGTCAAAAGAGATGTAGACAGATTGAGAGGGTCGAAAGTGGGGGGACAACAAAGATGATCAAAGGACTGGAGAACCTGCCCTGTGAGGAAGGACTGAAGGAGTTCAAGCTTTTCTCCCTGGAGAAGAGAATGCTTGGGGTGGAACCTCATCACAGGATTCTAGTACTTAAAGGGTGGCTACAAAGAGGATGGAGCCACGTGGAAAAAGACAAGGGGCAACGGATATAACTTGCACCACAAGAGGTTTCATCTCAATATAAGAAAAATCTTTTACAGTGAGAACAATCATTCACTGAAACAACTTCCCCAGGCATGTGGTAGAGTCCCCATCATGGAAGGTTTTCAAGATGCTCAATCTCATCTAGGCCCCCTCTCCCATGAAAGGTTGGACCAGATGATCTTTTGAGTTCCCTTCCGACCTGGGCTGTTCTATGTTTCTGCTGTTGTTTCTATGATTAAATTGTTCTCGGACCTTGCATTCTAATGAGAGTCAAGCTTTGTTCCTCTTCTGTCTGTCCTGTACCTTTCTAGGTAGGGACTGCTGCAACATGGATCAGCATTACTGCAGTTCCTACCCATGACGTCAGTGTGTAGCACGTGGCCAGCAGGAGCTTTTTCTCAGTCAAAGTGGACCTCCACGCAAACTTTTGCATCCGTAGCCTAGCCTGAGTGGTACTGACAGTGCGTCTGGTGCGTTGCCCACTCATTTCACTTCATTTCCTAGCCATAGCCTTCTTTGAAATGACAACAGCTCTTTTTCATAAATGAAGCTGTAAAGAACAAAATGAAGAAAAGTAGAAATTAATTTCGGAACAAAACACACCAGGGAGTGCAATCCAGACTGCAACATCTACAAATGATTTGATTTCTTTCCCAGTAGATCTGGAGATCAATTTCAATTCTCCATCTTAATTCCCAGCTTTTGTAGATCTGTTTAGAATACTATGCCATGAACTGTGGCAATGCTAGACATTTTTTAAAAAGACTCCTCATTCTACTAGAAGCTCTGTGATCTTGCTCTGTTCCAATATAAGTCTTGTTACTTGTCCTGAGACACATAGTTAGAAATACAAGTTTGTCTTGATTACTTGAAATACAGTTCACTCATTAGTTGAAGTCAGTTCTGGTTTGTCAGTGAGAAGTGGCTTTTTGATATACAGTCAGTTGATTCAAAGCATGGGAGGTAGCTTAGCTGTTCACTTCAGGTGCAAAAACAGAGTTATCTAGGCTTTACTGATTAAAGGAAACTTTATCTGTATGCTGAATCTTTTTATATGCAGTAACTTACTGCTGTATGGAAAGAAATCTTACATCATCACTCATAGGTACACTATCCAGTACTGCAGGCTGAGCAGACCCAGGAATTTATTTTAATTGTTAATGGCAGGTTTAATACTTCTAACAAGCTGGAAATGCCAGGAAATAATTGGTGTCTCAGTTCATGGGAGTGTTTATCATTTAGCTGGCCCCCACACAAACTATAAACATTCTAAATGCTAATGCTGGAAAGACCAATTTAAATCAGTGCTTAATGCTAGTCTATACTTAGCTCTTCCTTGTGTTTCCCATGAGTGCAATTTCACAGTGACAGTAACAGGAATGAGCACAGATGATGACAAGGCACTAGAAAGCTCTTTTGTTTTTCTTTGTTTAATTTGAAATCAGAATACAATACTATTTGTAGAAAGCCTTGGATGATAGAAGTAACTATAGCATTTTAATGGTACTTGGACTTTCATTGCTTTAGTGTATATATAGTACTGGATTGGTGCTAGTGCTGCTGTGGGGAAGTGGCTAAAGAATATGGTAGTGTTCTACATCAGCTCATGAGATGCTCCAGTAAGTCTGTTGTGCAATGGATGTGGATGTTGTCATTGCTAGTAGCTGGATTTGAAATAGCCCTTGTGATCTGCTTCCGTTCAAATAGAACCAAGGGGCTGATCTTAATGTCTGGTTATTGGTGAGATAAGATGCTTCATGTTCTAGGAACTACGATAGTGTTTAGCTGCTGTGATTGGTTTGGTACTTTATATATTAGATAAAAATAATGTACGGAGAGGTAATATAAACATAGTAAATATATTGGTTGGTTTAGTGTCCTGATCCTGCATTAAGCTCTCTCTCCTTCTAGGTCATTGCTTTGTGCTTGTTTTGGTAATCCTCAAGGATTTGAGGAAGCTAATGCTTTTATTTAGCACTTACTTCACTTGTAATTCACTGAACCCATTGGCTCTGAGGTATTTTGAAGCCTTGTCTGTATGCTTGGTACTCATGGTGTTGATGGGCAGTCCCCAGGGCTGAATGGATTTATAATCTTATAGAGGGCGTATGTCCCCTCTGTGGGAAACCATGTCTTTTACAGTTTACCTGTATCCACCTCCATCTAGGAGAGAGCTGAGACTCCATCAGGTTTCCAGTATAGGTCCTTTGCTACCTTAATCTTCTAATTTCACCCCTGTCTTTTAAATGTTGGGTGTGCTCTTTGGCACTGCGGCTTAGTCTGATGAATCCCCAGCTAGGGAAGCCATACCCTGTAGCTTCACAGTCGTCATCTTAAATTTGGGCTGTGGCAGAAAGGCTGCGATTGTAAGCAGGTATGTTCCTCTTAGTGCAGCAGTCCATATGGCAACTGACAAGCTGAGAACCAAGGGGGGATGTCTGAAATTTCCTTCTGGTATAGGAAAGGAGAGCTGGGTGGATTGGTTTAGACGACATAAGGACAAAGAATCAAAGGAGCACTCTGCGAGGACTTCCTTGGCACTTCATTGTAGGTTGCCCCTGGACACAACCATGGATAGGATGACGCATTGCAGAAATGGAAGTTAAGTTGTCTGTGCTTTATAACTAGGGTTTTTTCAGTTTCAAACATACACTACTGCAGCAAGATTTGTCCTCTTTTTTCACGGAATTGCAGGATAGTTGATGTTGGAAGGGACCTCTGGAGGTTTTGGAGGGGAAAAGGGCTAGGATGGTGAGGACTGGTGGTTCTTTTTCTTTCCTTTTTGAAGAAGGATGTGCTTAAAAGCTAGCATCTCTCGTTTCTCTACTCTGTAACTTGTCTAGACTTACAGAAGTCAAACTATTTTCTTTTTTTTAATGAAAACAGTGGCTTTGCATGCAACAAAGCCAAATGACCAGCTTCCTCACCAAAGCACTTACTGTGAACTTATTTTTAAAAGTATAGATTGCTTGGTCACATTGTCCTTTAATGACAGAGTCGATAGTGGTGTCTCATGGCTTTGTGCGTAACATATGGATATAAGGGTTGAACACCAACGTCTTCTAGAGTGACTATGTAAAACTAGGGGATCCTGAGACCGCTCCTTGTTGAATGTCTGCTCTCAGTGCTGTCTTGTTGCTTCTTGATCCTAAGCCTGAGACTGATTCAACCTGTTAAGTGAGAATTTAGTCTGGCAACTGCTGACTTCAGTTTTACCTGTCTTGCAGTTGTTTCAGTGCTTCTGTGTATGGTGTTTCTTCTGTCCTTTTCAATTTTTTTTCCTCCTATTTCTGAAGGTATTGCAGTTGCCACAGCATTTGTGTTTTCCTTTCTAGCTATGTGACTGGCTCACTGTAGCTATACCATAAGGGTCACGGCTTCTACTTCTGGGAAATTGTTATGCTCCAGAGTTTATTTACCGCAGATTTGATGATCCACAAAAATTTAGGAAATAATGTTTTTTATAGTACCACATATAGCAGCACCTACACTATTCCTTCCTCTAGGTAACAATGATGGCTGGACTTCTCTGAGACAGCTCACAGGTCCCAAGAAACTCTGTGTGAGAGCTGAGGACAGGCAGCATGCATGCAGTCTGGGCATTAGCAATCTATAGGCTGGGACAGCTGTTCTCAAGGAACTGGTCCAGTTTCATTGCTGCCATCTACTGAAACTAGAGCTTTCCACCTCATTGGCCAGACTAGTGGGAAGTACAGTTTTGCGGATGAGATCTGAAATGCCACAACATCACAAAAAATAATAACCACACCCCGCTACCTTAAATGAGGACTTCCAAAATGTTGATTTTGTTACTTAACGTTCAGCTTCCTGTGCAGCTCTTCCTAACTAATACTATTTCTGTAGCTATTACTTCTTTCCCTGCTAATTTTTTTTTTTTTTTGAGTATGTCTCTGGTACAGCTCTGCCTGGTATTTTCTGTTTTATGGGCAGTTAAGTCATAAATGTGTTTAGTTTTCCAGTGTTGTCATCTTTACTACAAAAAGTGATACTCTGTGATAATGAAAACTTCTGTTTGTACTTCAGAAAACCCTTATCATAATTTAATATTTTTGGGGGAAGAGTATCTATTTTAAATACTCTTTAGTTGCTTAGTGACTTTGTTTGACAAGATCTTGCTTGCTAAACTTGATTTGAAAAATATTTATTATAAAAAAAGACAAAATTTTTTTCCAGCACTGGTTAAATGCTTTTGAAATTGCAAGGCTCACTACACATTTCTGGTTGGAAGGCAAAACATATTTATTCCTATAACTAATTTAGCAAGTACTCATAGAATAAAAAACCAAACAGGCTGCTTTGATATGCTGTATGTAGGACTGAGTGGGTAGCAATGAAATACAAGAATTGTCGTGGTGGTCTCAATCACCAACTCTTTTTATTTGTTTTTCTCTGAAGTTTGTATGATTTTACACTTGTTTAAAAAAATGTCTTTTCCACTTCCCCTCTTAAAGGTAGAAACCTGTGGGTTCTTGTTCTGGGAAGGTTTCCAACCCATCATAAGATTGGCATTCCAGAGTTCAAGTATGTTGCTAATATGCATGGGGATGAGGTAGGTTTCAACTTTTGCAATGTCACTTACCAAATACATTTACCAGAGGCTTAGAGTGAACTTCTCTCAGGCATGTGCCACTTACTACTGAGGTATGTCATACCTCAAAGAGGACCTAATATGTGTGTATTTCTTGAGGAATTTCAAGAATAAAATTCCCTTGTTTTGGTGTAAGGGCTTTAGAAAAAAGTACATCATGGTGGAGTGGAGAATCCTACACCCAAGACCTCTCTAAGTAGAGAACTTTGTCTTCTCCACGTGAATAAATCCAGAGGCTTTAACTTTCCTGGCAATGAGTCAGATCCAGTAGTTTGCTTGTACATTATTATTGCCTAGGTGTGAAGTATGACTGATAGAACTCTTCAGATACATCCTAAGATTGAATAATAATTGTTGTGAAGCAGTAAATGATTTATTGTAGGAAGAAAATTTCTCTTGGGAAACTTAAGCTAGGAATACCTAGATTTGCGTGAGATGACAGAGAGTACAAAACATAAAGGATTTTCAGGATTAACTTGCTATGGAAAGAATGCCCACTTACTAACAATAATAAGAGGAAATGGCGATTATGAGCCTTCCTCGTGTAGTACATGTATCTGGAACAGAAAGACTCAAAGCTTCACTCTTCTGTAAAATCCTTTCTTCCTTTCTATTTCCTGTATTCTTTAGCTTTGCCTCCGTGTATTAATAATGTTCAGGAGAAGTTTAAAGTACACAATATATTTCCATGCAGTCTTTAATGTGAAGGCTAAATAATTCAACAGAAATGGCAAAATTTATACATGTATGTTAGACTGTGAATTCCCCAAACTAAGAAAAATAGATGTAGTAGGAGGTGTATCCTGTGTACAGCATAACATATTACAAGTTATTCCTATTACCAATACTGTGAGTGAGCACTTGCACGCCTACAGGCACTTGTGACATTATGTGCCAAGAATTTTCCCCAAGTTAGACTAGTTTCACCTTGTTTGACAGCGGCTATGCTCAAAGTGCTGCTGGGAGTCTGCTTTGGAATTTAACTCTGTGTGGGAGGAAGCTGATTCAGGGTTTCAAATGGGTACAAGGGTTACTGGATGCCCAAGACAGGGTTTGCAACTCCTAAAACCTGGTGTGTCTCACTCAGCACGGTAGTCCGGAGTGCCTTGGAACTGGGGCTCCATATGACAGGCTCTGCAGGCCACTGAGGGAATTGCAAACCTACAGCTACAGATGACCCAGCTTTGGTGGAAGAGAGGTGGAGGGCAGGATATGATCTCATCCAGAGTGGCCTAGCTTTCAAATCCAATATTGCTGGACTGCAGAAGGCCACTCCTTTTGAAACCAGTGAAGCACTCCTGCCACTATCACTGTCCAGCTGGATGCGCACAAGGAACCTTGACCATGGAGACGTGCACTGTTTGCTTATCCACAGGGTCAGGAATTGCTGGAGATCAGGCAACCTGGTTCACTGCCTAGGATCTAAATTTTTATATTGACTTTGTGAGAAAATGAGGCAAGATCCACCCCCTCCACCCCCCCACACCCCCCCTGTATCTGGCACTGTGTCTGAGTTTGTCTGAGCAGGGTTGATTCTTGAGCTGTCTAGGTACCATAGCATGTGTGTGTATATATATATATAGTACTATGTATATATAGTACTATGTGCTGTGCTACATTCTAGCTTGCTCGTTAGACCAAGCGTGCACCTAGGGAAGATTCTGGAAATAGAATTATTCCTCCTTTTCAGGTCCTCATGATAATCTCTGCCTTATGTTTTTTTATGTGTGGATATAATGTGCAGTTGGTGTTTGTTTTTCCTATCTGACCATAAATGTATTTCAGATGGCAGGAAATGAATTCCTCATATAGAGAAGCATTGGAGAACTTTGGTATTTTTTCCCATAATCTAAGATTCTGCTGGACTAGTCACTGGGGAAAGATTTAGCTACCCCTATAACATATTAAGCAGATAAGTTTTGCACTAGCTGTATGACAAGCTTCAATTTGTGTTCCACAGTCTTTTACAATTTAAAATTGTAGGATTATGGCTTCATTGGTCTAGTTAGGTCTTTTTATGGTTCAGTGATGCTTTCCATAAATGGTACAAAGTGAGAAAAGTTCTGTTCTCAAGTGTTATCTGGTGATGCTGCCCTTCTAACCTGTCATGATCACACAAATGACAATCTTCTTTTTTGACAGTTAGCTGGCTGCTCCTAAAACCTAAAAGTTGGGGGGAGCCTGAATTGTGTGGGTGCAGGCTATTTACACATGCTGCTGAAGGAAGACCTAGGTCACCTAGACACCTTCCCAAGTTCCACCAGTTCTAATAAAATAATGTGAGTACCTAATACTAGGAAGAGAGTGTTTTTTCAGAACTAGAAATATTTATTTTTTTTAAGTAAGTTAATTGTTCTTAATACTATAAGACATGACCAGCCAAAGTTTAAATGATTTTATTTTGTGATCACTGTTGCCAAATAGAGTGAACTTTTGCCCCAGATCCCCAGAGATGCAACAGAAGACTTTGTGTGCCTGTATGAAGTTGGACACCATTTTTATCAGCACTTTTTGTTTAACCCAAGCCAGATTAAAACTGATAATTAGAGGTAGTTCAGTCACTGGCAGCTATGTGAGACTTTAATCAAAATGGCACTAATAGACCACACAAAATGCATAAGCCTGTGAAATACTAATGAAGTCCACACTGAGGAAGATGAGGGAGATGTTGCCTGCTGTTCTGGGGCAGGTCTCGTTCTGAATTAGGCAGCAGCCTCTCTAATCCCAGGCTTGTACTCTTACTTGAAAGGTCTTATCTTCCTTAGTGTGTTCACTCACACGTTCCTCTCTGTGGAAAAACTCATTCCACTTCACGTTGACCACAACCAGACCCCCAAACACTCCTAGGGCATAAACAGAGCAGAAATACCACCTTTTGGCCAGCTGTACAAGTGACTTGAGTCCAATCTACACAATTGAACCACAGGATCTAATTAGATGGCTGTACCTAAACCATGTATATCACAGCAGGAAAACTCTCTTTAAAGAAAAACATGTCTGAACAAAGCGTAAACTACCTGTGCATTTCTGCTTGTTCCCTTTAATGTATTGAGTATACATCTTTCTGAACTTTCTGCAGCTACAGTGTAACTGGGCCATCACAAGATTTTCCCAGGATGGTAACGCTGATGCCAACCCTATTCTAAGTCGTATACTTCTGATTGCTTTCCTTTCTTAGTGTAATAGTATTCAGCCTCTTTGATTATGTGAAGCTGACCCTGTACTGATAGACCTGGGCTAGTCTAGATGAAAGGATGTGTTTATCTTGCTGGCTTATCTTGTGATTTAAATGAAAGCAACTAGATCCTATTTTCCACGTTGTTATAGTCATAGTTATATGCACAGAATGGTTTCCTGAGATGTGGTGACTTATTAGGGCTTGTGTGACTGAGAACTGGGGTAGGTTTATTTGTGACCGATATAATTGGGGCTTTAAAAAAAAAAAAGCAACAAATTACAGGAGTCTTGTGTAAAATTGCTCAGTCTCATTTCCAAAAAATGAATGGAAGCTTCATTTACACTATCAAAATACTACTGCAAAAAAGGGCATTTTTTTATTGCCCAATTGGGCAAAAAGAGTTGTGTCCACATACTACACAATGTGTTATAAGGAATTTTCTTATGTCCTTTGTACGGAAGAGATGTGGCAGGGAAAAAACCACTCCAGAAAAGAAAAGGTGGGGCGGGGGGTGGAATTTCATGTGTAGTGAACTATTTTCCACCTGGCTTCAGTATCAGCTGATGTGATGTAAAGAAGGTCAGAGGCGCTAGAGATTTCAAAATTCAAAGCAAACAAATCTGTTTGCTAATCTCAGACTTTAAAACAGCTGGATGCTGCTGAGATCTCTTTCAACACCGGTAGGGCTGCTGCCTCGTCCCAGTTACCTTTTTCTTTATCTTTACTCCCACTCTTCTGAGTGGGAAAAGAAAAAGTGATCCATTTCTCAGCCAAGTGAAGCCTGTGCTGAAAAGCCTGAAGCATGTGGAATTTGTCCAGGTTGTAACATCTTATGCCAGTTAGTAGTTCAAAAGTGGGCTTTATGTTGCCATTTCCTTCGGTGATAAAGCAAGGAACTGCAATTCTGTGTCATACATGTGATAGTTCTCCTATTTCCATAGTGATTGCTGCTATCGAAATAAATGGGTATGTGCCAAACTGTATTTCCAGAGTCGCTTTAGCACTGGTGTATTTTAGTGAAGAAGGACAAACAGAATGGGGTGTGTCGCAGCTGTGCATAATGATTAGTGCTGTACAAGCATTAGAAAAGAACAACTTATAAGTGTGGCATTTAAGTGGTAAACCAGGATGGACGCTCGGTTTCTCTGATGTACCTCCGCTTCCTTAGGCAGGGTTGTGCCTGGTATGCTACACTAGATCTGTAGAGCAGTCAGGGCTGGAGTGAGGAGATTGGCAAGACTCTGTTACTCTGAAACAGGTCCTACCTGATGGTTTGGATCTTTCTTTCAACATAGTTCAACTTAAAAACCAGGCCACGTTTAAGGAAAGAATTATGATCATAAAAATGGGCAGAGTCTGTCCACCCGTAGTCCCCTGGTATTAGGTCTCTATCATGTGGTAGCAAAAATGTTTTAAAAACAGGGCTGCTGCAGTTACAGTATAGGTGCAATTGGAGCTAACCTTAATTTTTTTATCTGGTTGCCACTAGAGCTTCTTGTGTAAGCCCTTCCATAGCTGAGCAGGGTGCTGACCCAGCCGTGCCAGAAGCGATAGTCAGCAGGTTTAAGGGGTTTGGCTACAGAAACAGCGGTCACACCCTTTCCTACAGTGTTGATCTGTGTCCTGACGCATGCTTCTTCATTCAGGGCTTCCCCTGAGGATCTCTGGAAGCCTTTGCTGCTGACTCTCTCCCTTTGGGGCACACAAGGAAACTGACAGCTGAAAGTGCACAGAGAAACTTGGAGAAAGGGGTTTCCTTTGTTTTGTGTCACCCCTCGTCAGAGCTACAGCAAAGCGATGCTGACCTCTCTAGTAACAGGATGAAGTTTGGCTGGGCAGGAGATGCCTTCCAAGGGCTTGATCAATACTTGAGCTATACTTGCCCAGAAACAAAAACTTCCCTTTTTCTTCCCCTCAACCACCTCCAGATACGCTTTCTCAAGAAATGCAGGATAGTCTGGACCAAAATAAAACCACCCCTCTGTCACTCCACCAAAACAGAGTGGTAATAAATACACTCTTCCCCCACCAGGGAATGATCAAAATACCAACTCTTTGTGATAGAGATTAGCCTAATTGTTTAATGTACTAAGTACTTGAGTACGGCAATAGCTATATAAGGAATCCTATGAAATTGGGTTAGTTTTTTTAAAATACTGTATATGTGAATAGGTCTGGGTTTAACTCCTAAGTGTCATTTTCACAGAATGTCATCTGTGAAAACCTGGTCATCTTCCCTTCTTTATAGATACTGCCCTTTTCCACCACCTTCTCTTGGTGTTTTTCTGTATATGTTTTCCCCTTCCTGTTTCTGCTTTTCTGGCCTTTGTTTTCTGGATGTCTTTTTGTCAGACACTTAAGTATGGTAGGAGCAGAGGCACTTTCCCAGTTCCTCCAGGGAGCAGTCCAGTCTTGTCTGTAGTTCAGCTGTCTCTGTGGTAGGACTGCTCTTGTTGCTTCTGAGTCTACCAGCTTTCCCTCTCATGCCCAGGGCCATGATTTGGCTGACTTATCTCCCCTCCTTTGTTCCCCTCCCGATCCGCTCAGTATTCTTCCCAAGATGTCTGTCTTCCAGAGCTGGAACTGAGGTGCCTCTACAAGACAGGTTCTGTTGTCTTAAATCTCACACGGTAATATCGCACCTGCAGAGCAGTCTGCTTTCGTGTACTCAGGTGCTGTTTTGAAAGCTACTGGCAATAGAGTAAATTAGGTGCCTTTTTTCCCCCTTGTCAAAGCTCATTCGCTGTAACATCTAGAAAAAGAAACACTTGGTTACTGGGATAGTAAATGCATTTGTGTAATGCAGCTTCTCCCAGCAGATTACTGGCTGGTGGCTTGCAGGAGATCATCAGGAGATTGATGATCTTCTTGATCAACCCTTGATAGGCAAGGGTTTCAAAACCTGGGAATAAATCTGCTGGGGGAAAGAGTGGGAAGAGATCCTTCCCGTCGCCTGTACAAACAACATGGCAGAATTGCTCAAGTACCAACTCGGAGACCATGGCTGCCTTCAAGTATGACACTTAAAATGGTGTGGTCTGTGACTTAGTGGAGTCATGTTTGGCACTACGTTGTTTGTTTCTCCTGTGATAAACAGCAATTGCTGGCCCGCTGGCAAGAAATGTTTTGCTCCCAACAGCAGTTACACCCAGCCCTCCTTGCCCCATCATGTACCGAGCCAGCTCCTGCGGGCAGAGCTCCTGCTGGACAGTGTCTGTTCCTGTTTACCTCAACATCTACAGCAGGATTTGCCACTTAAAATGCACTGATGTGAAAAATCTAACAAGATATTAGTGTGGCAAATAGCTGTGGAGAAATACTCCTTTTCCCTGCCTGATTTCACCTACCTTTTACCTTAGCTTCTACCAATCTGAAAGCAAGAAAACGTTTATCTGTAACACCAGATTCATCCAGTAATGCCACTCCATGTTCCTCACTTTACACACAAAAAAATAAAATAATTCTTTGCAGTATTTCCACTTCAGTGATGCAAGACTTGTTCTAAAAGATACTGAGACACTGTAGCTCTGAACTGGAGCCTGCAGTGATTTACTAGCCTTTGTTCTTGGAGATAAAGTAGAGATAAATTATCTCCAGAGCACATCTAGTTGCAAGTCTGGATTTGTTCCCATCCCAGCCAGGGCTTAGGAACCCTGCAGTGCCCTTGAGGCTTGGGTCACAGTGCTGTAGAAACTGCTCCTGCAAAGTAGGGTCCAGTGAACACTGTACTGTTGGTTTCTGGGGTAGAATAGGATTGTTCTTAACTCCCTGGAGCTGGAGCTTGCCGCTATTTTGCCTGAAATCTGATAGAGTAGACTGAAGGGAGATGTCCTGCCAGCTTTCATGACCTATACAAACTTACACAAAAATAGTATTTAGCTTTTTCTCTATCTTTGCCTTTCCTTAATCCAAAGTCTGCATCCCAAATGTCCTTCCATCTCTTTTTCTAAGGTTTTATATGTACCTGTTTGGTTTCCCCACTGCCTGGCATTAAAATAAAGCGATGTAACAGAGAACATAACAGAATTGTCTATGGGACCTGTCTTGATCCTGTATTAAAGTTGACTTCCCATGAAAGGGGATCAACAAGAAAAAAAATCCTGCTCCGTAGCAGCCTGAAAAACATGGAAGGTGTCTCCTGCCTTTCTTCTGAGCCGTCACTGCCAAGTGGTGATGCACAGCCCTGATGCTTATGTGCGGGGCCCTGGGTGCCTCGGGCATCAGCAGGGAGCTGACTCCGCAGCGCAGCTGAGATAACGCAGCGGTGCATTTCCGAGCCCACGGGATCGCTAACAGGCAGCCTGTGTAGTTTTAGGTTTTGATAAGACTATCCCTTATCTGTGCAGGATTTAAGCAGTGCAGCTGACGCAGTCAGTTTCCCATTACAGAAAAAGCTCTGGTTGATCTGGGTTTAAAATTGTTGTAAAGACCTTCCAGTGACTCCTTTAATCTGTTAAATTCCTTTAGATATATCTAGGGGAGAGCACAAAACAAAACAGTGTTGACCAGAATGCTCTCGTATGCCTTGTTATGTCTATGTAATCCAGTTAAAAAAACCTGTAAGTGTAAGGTGGTGGGTGTTTTGTTTTGTGGTGGTTTTTTGTGGTGTTTTTTTTCCTTCTTCCATAGCAGACTTAAAATAATATCTATGCTTCTTTATACAGACTGTTGGGAGAGAAATCCTGCTCCATTTGATAGAATTCCTGGTGACCAGCTATAGACGTGACCCAGTTATTACCCGGTTACTCAATAGTACCCGGATTCATATCATGCCAACAATGAATCCTGATGGATTTGAAGCTACAAAAGTGCCCAATTGTTATTACAGCCCAGGAAGGTAAGGGTGACTTGGGAGGGTGGGAGTAGGTAAAGGAAATGGGTGGGGAGTAATAACTGGAGGTAGCCAAGAGGCTGAATCATACTTAGTGGAGTGGGTAGCCTCGAGGATGTGTTAAGGCTAATTTTGGCCCATGTTGTTCTGAAGACACACTGTTACAGCATAGAGTTTTTGGAAGACTGAGTCAGACCAGTGTTTATGTGTGGTGAGGCTAGAGAAAATTGGTCAGAATGGTGTAATGACCTAATCTTTTAGGCAGGAGACCCAGATTGCAAATAGAAGCACAATTACCTATTTAGACCTGTAGGGTGCTACAAAAAAAAGGAGGAAAACTCCACCCATGGGGATCTATTTCAATTGGAGAATTCTGTTACCCTCCTTAATGAGACAAACGTATGTCTAAGCTTGTTGAATGGGCTTCTAGAAACGTGTTTAAAGGTGATGTTGAATGCAGCTCTAGTACGAGGGAGGAGTTACGCAAGCAGAGTTAGCTATAATAGGTGCTGTGCTAATAGTAGTGCTAGGAAAAAAACTTACACGGAAGAAAATGTCACCTAGCATCGCATCCTGTGCTACTTTTGCATTTTTAATGTAACTATTCCAGAGACCAAAAAGGGAGGAAAAGTTTAACAAGCTAGAAGAGGGGAGAGTGAGAAAATGGGAAGAAGTGGAATGGAATGGGCAGAAAAGGTAAACTCATGAGCTACAAGTTCTCTTGGATCCCTGCCCATGGCAACGTCAGAAACAAGTGAAAAGGTAGTTTAGGTAGTTCAGCTTTCTCGGTGAGTGGTGTAGGCCCTCCTTTTTATGGGGAAAGAAATGTATTCCTCAGCAAATAGATACGGCTTGTATGGAGGGTGGGCTTTTTTATCCCCCTGCTGTCAAATAGAGTTTATCTGAGTTTAAAAATTAATAAAGCTGACACTAAGCACTCTCTCTACTCTCTGTACTGACCTGCCTGAGTGAAAAAGGAAGGAAGCGTTTGCACAAGCTGGACCTTCGAGTACAGGGAGAAGAGAATACATCCTGTGTTTTGAGTAAATTTTTTTTTGCTCTATGTCCAGAGTGACAGCTGTACAAGGGGGACAGCCATGCAGTAGTTACCTTGGTCTTCTATAAACTGTGAAAAACACATACAGAAGCACAGGGTCCTCCTTATCTGGCTTAGGATTTTCTAATTCGTGTATGTGTAGGTGTATGCATGCTATACGCGTGATAAACGTTATTCACTGTTTCCACCCGAAATGCAATAGAAGCATTGTTTCATTGCGTCCTGTGAAAATTCCAGTGCTGCCAGAAAGCAAATTAAAGTCCATCTTCTTAACACTTGAGAAGATCTGCAATGGTCATCTTGCTTGTTTCCTGAAGACACTAGCACGCTGCAGATCTTAAGTACTGGGAGGACGGTGGTGTGGAAGTGTCTGTAGGCAAGACAGTAATGGGAATGTCTTCTCTCTTTCTAAGGTACAATAAGAATGGAGAAGATCTGAACAGAAATTTTCCCGATGCCTTTGAAAATAACAATGCTAGCATTCAGCCAGAGACTCAAGCAGTGATGAACTGGATAAAAAATGAAACGTTTGTTCTTTCAGCAAACTTGCATGGGGGTGCCCTGGTTGCCAGTTACACCTTTGATAATGGTAACTCAGGTAAGCTAGTAACAAACTCTCTTCTCCACAGCTGATTTGGTTCAAGAACATCAGCTGTACCAAGGCAAAATTTAAAGGGATTTCTGCAAAGTTTTTCCAGCTTTTGATCTGGGAGGATGGGCAGACTTTGATAAACCCTGTCAAAATTTGCTGCCTGATGCAGTTATCTGGGGGACGTTTGCCCTGTATGTTTTACCAGCGACGAGAGTTACATGATGGCTGTCTTTATTCTGCAGTTACCGGCTCTTTGAAAGGCTATAGCAGGTCTCCAGATGATGATGTCTTTATTCATCTGGCAAAAACTTACTCTTTCAACCATGCCAGCATGTACAAAGGGAATGGGTGTGACAAGAGACAAACCTTTCCAGAAGGCATCACCAACGGGTATTCTTGGTACCAGCTGGAAGGTAAGAACGTCAGTGGGTTTGGGTTTGAATGTTTTTTTTTTCCCCCAGCTGTTTCAGATACGTTGTTCTCACTTTCTCCTGCCGTCTTTGAGGACGAAAGGGCTGTGATTTTGCTCCGAGCAGAGAGCTGGGGAGGGGAGTAAGCCAAGGCGTTCTCTGAGCAGGAGCTGGATGTTGCAGAGTCCCTCAGTCAGCAGTTACACAAGTGAATGAGGCAGCTTCTGCTCTCTGGCTGCTTCTGTGCCCTTTCTTACAGCCCGCATGGCTGTATACATTACACACACACACCCACCCCACTGGCGTGGCAGCAAGGTCTTGTCCTTTCAGAAAGAAAACAAACCTTCTGTTCATATATCATCATATTTTTTTTGACTCCTGAAATAAACGTTTTCATTACTGTTTATGTGTAGCCAAATAGAATATGGGTCCTGCGTACTGTGGCACTGTGTGTTGCTTTTACAGTCTGAATTCAAAGCCTTAAAAGGCTCTTAGGGTGGCTTTGGCAGTGGCAAACTCTATGCCAGCCTGTGAATTTATCTGCCCCTGTTTAGTTGGGAGCACTTGAATGAATGTCGAAGACCCACCCTTCCTCAGCCATAATAATCATCATTCCCAAAACACAACTGGGCTTGGGAAAACAAGACTCTACATGTAACTGGAGTAATGAAGTTGGTTTTCCACAGAAGGCAGTAAATACAAGTGTGGCATTGAGGAATAATTTATCTGATTTACTTTTCTTACAGGTGTGATGCAAGTACCAACATTTTAACTCCCCTGTTTTTCTTCTGGCTTGAACTTGGTGCTTCTCTGCAGCTGAACACTTTTATTTCACTTTTCAGGTGGAATGCAAGATTACAACTATGTCTGGGGACAGTGTTTTGAAATTACGTTGGAGCTGTCGTGCTGTAAATATCCTCCAGCAGACCAGCTGGAAAAGTTCTGGAGAGACAACAAAGTTGCTCTGATTGAATATATAAAACAAGTACATCTAGGTGGGTGCGCGGATGGGGAGGGGAGCTAAAGCTGAGGCCAGGCCGGTGGGCAAAGTGGGAACTCTTCAGCGGCCTGGGTCAGTGCCAGAGCTCACAGGCGAGGAGCTTTGGCGTGAGCTTGGGAGCTGTTGCTTCCGACCAGCAAGTGCTGCGAGGCCAGGGATGGGGAAGGGAGGAGCTTACAGGGGTGGGCACCACCTCACCCGTGAAAGGGGCTTAAAATGCACCGGGACAGGCCCCTTGGGGCCAGCTTACCGTGCACCCCCCTCGGGGAGCCGCTTCCCTGAGCAGCCCGTTACTTCGGAGGTCTCCAAACGTGCGCATGTGTGTGCGCGCAGGCACAGTGCTTCGTGGGTCTTTGCTGCTTGGATTTTGTCGTTCTGCAAGGCATTTCTAGGAGTGATCTTGACTCCACAGCTGGAAGAGAGAGACGCTGCTTAGTGGAGTGGCGGTACTTTACAATGAGTTGAAGGGTTTGCATAAATGCGTTGCTTATCTTGCGCTGCCCGGAACGGCTGACTCCTGTTTTATCTTTGCTCAGTGCTGGTGCTGCCTTGAAGGTGGTGTGTGAGAATTTAGGGAAGCAACCTCATCAGCAGGCATTGTTGGTATTCTGCCATTGGGAAGTCAAGAGGCTGTCTTATTTTAAATATACAAAAAAAGGGGGAGGCGGGGGGCAAAAAAAACCCCAAACCAGTACTGAAGATCGAAGCCCTTCAGTAAAAGACACATATAAGGATATAATGATGCTTTCAGCAAATGAGATTTAGAAGCAGAGATTACAATGCTGCTTTCGAACAATGTGAGGGTAAAGCATTAAACAATAAAGGATTTTCTATGTTAATTCCCTTTTGTAGATAGAAGTGACTAGTGATATTATTAGATGTGCTCCAAATCACTGAAATAACTTTTGAGTGCATCCAGCAACAAACAGTCCGTCTTTCTCGGAGAAGGAACACACACCACACCACAGTTGTGGGTTGTGATCTTTCTCTCCTCTCCCTTTTTCATAGGTGTCAAGGGCCAAGTTACTGATCAGGATGGGAATCCTATCCCCAATGCCATCGTGGAAGCCAAAGGAAGGCCTCATGTCTGCCCTTACCGAACAAATGAACACGGGGAGTACTTTCTTCTCCTTTTGCCCGGGACATACGTGATCAATGTAAGTGTGCGGCCTCACTAAATTATTGTTTCTAATTGCATTGAGTTCCCAAGCGCAGTGAGGCTGCATCCTTAGAGACAAATAAACTGAACTACTGCAAGTCATGGGCAGGAGCTATAAAGGCTCTTTAGCAGTTTTAAAAGAAAAGAGTATCTTAACACAGGAGTCAGCAGAAAGGAGGTTTTTTGATAAAGTAAGATCTTGAGTCCCCAGAATGTCCAGCGATAAGCACTCATCTGCCCTGGTGGCTGGTGGAGCCAGCTGGGATGAGCGTCTGACCGTGGTGACACCAGCTTGAGGTGTTGGAAACAAACCTCAGAGCTCTTGACGGGTGAGGAGGTGGAGGCTGGGACTCGGGCAGCCACAGGCTGACAAGGCCATCAGTGACAGTTACTTCCTCGGCTGGAAATGGCTTCTCGGCGCAGCCTGTCAGGAGCTGGCATGGGAGAACATCCATGCAGCAGCGTAGGTTCTGCCTGCTGCCAGCCAGGGGCTTATGCTTCATTGCAGGATTCCCTCTCTTGTGCCAAATGCGGGTTTCCCCCCCCCCCCATTATAAATAAATATTCAATTACTTTCTCGGGTTTTGGGGGGGTTAGTCTTATTGCTGTAACATCAAAAACTCGACTCTCTTCTCATTCTGTGTTCTCAAACTTACGTTTAGAGCACTTTTTCCTACATGTTGGAAGTGTCAACAAGCACGGGAGATAGGGATTGTTTCACTGCTGAGCTCAACATTCCAAACCAACATAAGAAATCTCTCGTGTTTGCTCCTAGGCTACTGTACCGGGATTTAAATCGATGCTGAAGACAGTGGAAATACCTGACAATACCGGTAACTTCAGTGCTTTGAAACAAGACTTCTCTTTCTCAGAAGTCTCTATCACGTCAAAAGCTGCTTCGTGTCCCAAAACTCCCCTCTACCAAGAGCTCGAACGGGCTTCGGCTGCAGTAAAACCAACTGTACATATCTTGGTTTTAATGACAGTTATGCTTGTCCTTCTCAAATAGTCAGGAATGATGCGAGATGGTAAGGCAAAATCTTCCTGCACAAACGTGGCTTTTCAGACAAGGAATTGTATATGCAAAAGAATGTATGTTTTTATAAACCAAATTCTCAGATTTACAGTCATTTTTATTATATTTTGTAAAATACTGGCTCAACAATCAAATGTTTTACTTTAATTATAATAGACTATCATATTTTTCTATGGAAGTATTTTACTCTAAAGAAATTCTGTACAGCCTATGGAGATAACTGTAGGGTTTTGATGCAGAGAATATAAATATGTGCTTTTGCCCAAGTTCAAAAAAAAAGTTGAGGATTGTACTGCAAATGTTTCACGCAAACTCAGGTTCCTCACTGAACCACCCGGTGCCATGCCACACAGCTGTAACCCTCAGTTCTCATAATAAAAGCCACTGCTGCAAACGAGGAATGGCATTTTTACACATGCTCTTTCTTACCCGGACAGACGAGCCTGCTGCGGGCTGAAATAAGGTAAAGAGCAGTAGCACAGACATGTCGCAAGACAAGAAGGGGGAAAGGAAGTGCGCGTATGTGCGGAAGGGCCACGCTGCTGGAAGCCTGATGGTAATCTGTAACTCAGGTCTCTGGAAACAGGGTTCCCCTGAGGCAGAGCTGCTGAAACCAAGGTGGAAACAGCCATGGAGGGCTTTATACTAGTGCCGTTGTCCATGGAACAGAACTGCATCCCATTCAGCGTTTTTTAACCCAAATGGATTTAGCGATGGCTTTAGTGTGTTTGGGCCAGGTGGCAGGCGCTGGCAGGCACACGCAGCGGCAGCTGCACTCTGGCTGGGCTGGGTGCAGAATGAGCACATTCCTCTCGCCTGGCCAGTTGCAGGTCATTTTCAGGGCCCTTTGAAGCTGTCCAATAAACACAAAATTTATCGGGAAAGCCAGCTAGTACCATCTCCCCTGTTTCTTTTAAAATTTTTTCTGCCAGTAATTTTCTTAAGCAATTTCAAAAGTAACCAAAAGAGCTTATCTTTGGAAACATCCATCTTTTCCTGTGTACAGTAAATAAAAAAATGCAGGAATGCAGTTAAACTTTTGCTGCCTTTTTAAACATACCGCTTCTGCTGTCACACCAAGCCCTGCCGCTGGTCCCTCAGCTGCCCCGGCTGTGTGCAGCAGATGAAGCTGTCACTACGCTTTAGAAATGGCAGGAGGGATGCCCATTTGGAACGAGGGCTGTTTGTGCAAGATACTGTTTTCTGAATGCTCTCATCAGGTCCATTTGAATTTTCTACCTTCTCTTCCCCCTCTTAACTGCTGTGGATTGTTTGGCTGGCGGAGGAGTAAATAATTACCCACTAATTATGCCACTGATACTTGGTTCTGATTCCATCGCTGACAGCAAGGTGAACTAGAGACCCCTCAAGTTTGAAATCCCCCCAAAGCTCGGCAGCTGTGAGAGGCCCGTGGCACAGCACGCCAGCAGCTGAGCCAGGGCAGGAAGAGCTTGCAGGCGGGTTCCCAGGGTTAGAAACACGTATGAAAACCAAGCAAGCAGCAGAACTTCTCTCAATCCCCTCACTGACACAAAAAAGGAGAACCTGGGAGCATATAAACAAATCTTTATTTAAAGCTTTTAAAGGGAACATATTATTTAGTTTCCTCAGAAAAGCTGAAAACCAAAAGACAAACCGCAATACACGTGACAACTCTTCTCGTACATGGATTTAGGCTGTGTGCAATTTGAGGGGCTAGTGGCGTGTCAATGGTTCCTGGCTGGGCAGTAGGCGCAGGGGGTATCTAGAAGGTAAGCACCGTAGCAAGGCCTTGAAAGCACGATCACCTAGTAGTGGCAAAATTGTATAGTTAATTAAATTCACTACAAACCAAGCCGCCTAATAGACATTCCAGCTACATGTTGCCAGACAACAAAGTAAGACTCGGCTTTTGGAAAAGCTGTTTGGTATTTCAGGTATTGTGTAATGATCATGTTGACGTCTGTTAATTTAGCTCAAACCCAAGAACTGTCCTTTAAAAGCCAGGCTGTTAAGTTACAGCAACATCTGCTCAACAGGGGAAACGACACCCTTTTAAGTATCACCAACAAATTTTACACGGAGCCTCTGTGTACACTAGAGCGAGGTGGTCACATGAAGCTTGAGTGCATCTATGCTCAAGGAAAAAAAAAAAGCACACATTAGCTAAAAGCAACAATTTTTCATTTTTGGCAAGTGTAATCCACTGCTAAAATTGAGCCCTCAAGCCCAGGTTTCAGGGGGTTTTTGGGTTTTTTTGTTTTGCTTTACATCATTTGCGCAACCTTTAAATGACACATAACTCACGACAAGACACTGACTGGGGTATGGATGAGCTGGAAAAGTTCCGTTCGCCGGGTAGGTGATTCCCCCGGAAGAGACACACACCTGCCAGCCGGGAGAGCCGATGCACTAAGGAAGCGCTGGCCAAGGGGAGCTGGATGTACAGTAACGCAGGAGGCGCATTTCAGAGTGCAAACATGCTCCATAATGTGCTTCACTGACTACGTGCAAAGCCTCTGTCCACCTGCCGGCACCGCGACTGGGAAGAGAGTGGCCGACAGAGCTCAGAACGGGCACAAACACTGCCCGCCCTCGCGCCAGTCCCGTACTCCCCGACATGTTCCACGCTCTTTCCCACAGGGAAGCACCACAACAGCGAACATCCCCTTTTAGGCCTAGTGTTACACAACAAAATGTCCTGTTTCCCCAGGATAACTGCTGCTGCACCATACGCGTGGCAAGTTAACACACTGACTAAATTAACTGCTTTAAAATGATAAACTTACTTCTAAAGTTACGCCTTAACGCACCAGCAGCTTTAGATGAAGATGAGGAAGAGAAGTTCTTCGCCCCTCTATTAGTCACGTTTATTCATTTCAGTTTATTTAGTTTCATTATGCTTCTAATAATTTTCTAATCTCTCTTCTGTAAGAACACAATTTTCTGAAACCATTATTCTTGTTGACACTTTCTGTAGGGATAAGGAATCATTTTTCCCTCATATTGGTCTTTAAGGGGAAAAATCTGCCTGAAGTCTTGCATGCAGCTTCGTACCCAGACACACAGACATTGCAGAGACGGCGACCTTTAAACCAATTTACAGCAAACAGAACTCAGTGATAAAATCATCCCACGCTGTTAAAATAAATGTAAGGCTTTTCAGCAATTCCAATTTTATATATTTTCCAAACCAACCTGCTCCTGAAGCAGCAGCCACAGCTCCCCGCACAGCAGGGCACGGCGCACCCATCTTCCAGCGCCGAGCCAACACTGAGGGCGTGCTCTGCTCATCAACAAAAAGCATAACCTTTGCAGTGGCAACGTTCAACATCATCAGCAATCCGGCTACTTCTACTTCAGCCGTGCAAATTTTTTAAAGGACAAAAGCAACAGACTTCTAAATTAATAAATCTTAAGTGAAGACTCAGTATTAAAGGTTCTCAAATATTTTCGGATTCAACGTTTCTAGCCTTTTTGAGAAATGTCAGCCACTGAAACGAAGCAATTTGCCCATCTGCCTCGAGCGCTTCGCTTCCTTGGGTGAAGCGTTGAATTTCAATACTAAACGATAGCTACACAGTGAGAAAGTCATATTTAAACAAAAAGTGAGTTTATTGTACTTAATAAGAATAATTTTGAGTTCTTGTAGTATTTGCACGTAACTGTTGTCTACCTGAAGTGCACAAAAGAACAAAGACGATTACTTAAAATTCTGTCCTGTCACGTTTTATCAGCACCTTGGTGGCATGTTCAAAGGCAAAAGTAATTACCATCCACTGCAAATCAACCTTGAAACCTCTCACCACCTCACCGCGTCTTACAGACCGTCCCCTCTGTTCCCAGCACAACAAAGCAGTCAGGTAGCTTCTTGGCCTTTCTCGGAAATGCGAAAGCATTCCAAAGGAAAACAAACACCAGCAGAATATTTTCACTCCGCTAATGCACCAGCCTCCATCTCTATTTAATAAATGCTGTTCAGGTTCAAGGCAGAAGTTGTTTAAGGGAAAGAAAGAAGAAAACAAAGCCATAAATCTTCCTATGCCCCTCTTCATCTGAATATTATCTGAATATGTTACTTTATTCTGCTACAATTTCTTAAATATTATTCTTGTGACTGTGATTTACCAAGTATGCCTATTTATATATCTACACACGTACCAATAGACTAATTCAATAAATTAAAGCTCAAAACACTAACTGTAAGCACAAGAATATTTACAAACTGCAATAAATTAAAGATTAAAATGTGGAGGATATTAAATAAGGATCTCAAAAACCTCGCTCATCAAGAACAGTTGTCAGCTTTTGTGCTAAAAGGTTGCTGATTTTTGTGCCGCTACCCAAGGCCAGAAAGGCATCTCCAGGCCAGACAGGGCAGGGTGAGACCACCGGGCTGGTCACTGCCCACCCACAGGTACGGAGCACGGGTCGGGGGACGGCACAGGGACAGAGCTTGGGATTCCAGCCTTGCGGATCCAACAGCCGCCCTGGCCGCAGCTGGGGCCGCCGCATCACCTACACGCCCCAAGCCCTGGGCACACGTGGTCTGCCAGCGTCTCCTGTAGGAACTGGAGTAGATCCCGACACTCATCGCTTCCTTCCTTATAAGGCGTACTTTGGGGGGGGACCCCAAACCCCTAAAGTTTTGCTAGAAGTTATTAAGAATAATATTAAGCCAGAAAATATAATACAGACCAAAGATTCCCTCTGACACAGTAGGTTGGCCATGGACGCAGAAATCAAAATTACCCATTTCCTCAGCACTGTATGGAGCGGAAGGTATTTCCAGGGCTGTTCTCCACAACAGAAGACATGCCAGGGAGTACAACTTTAGATCATAAAAGAGAAAATTCATTGCGCTGTGTGCTCTCACTTCATTTTTTGCCAAAGCAAAAAGCATTAGTGGGAGATAAAATTGTTTTTGAAGAAAAATCCCAACGCTGACTCATTGGGATGAGGAAGGATCATTGCTCTGACTACACATGCCTTTTTGAGAGTGAAATACTATGTTGGGGTTTTTTAAATATGGAGATCACTTAAGGGGATTGATTGGAAGGGAATGCCAAGAACAGGATGGTACAACTTGTGCCAGCAGGAACTAGGTAAGAACAGCTCTCTCCTAGGACTGTGGTCACACAGCCATCACAGTGGCTGCAGAGAAGGTAACATCTCCCTGGAAAAGCCCAAGCTGTAGGAGACGATGTGAAGAATGAAGCTTTTTAAGTACAGTCCCCATGTCATCAACGCTTCTCTTGAACATACACATCTACAGTTCTCTCGCGGCTGCAGATTCCAGACTGATATGACTCCTATTTGGTTCTGACCCACAGGTGCAATGGAAGAGCCTCTGCAAACTTCACTGCATTAATTTATCAAATAAAAAAATTAAGACAAATAAATAGGAAGTAGTGTGAATGAAGGCAGGTAGCCATCACTGAGAATCATCCTCACTTGAAAAATTTAAGTATCTGCCCAAAGGACTTCTCTATCTCAGGCTGAAGGACTATCAAACCCTATGAAAGGTTTCTGCTGACCGAAGAACTTCAAGAACTTCCAAGTACCTGCTGTGTCACTTTACAAATTGCAAGAGACAATCTGCAAGTCAGAATATGAAATATACACTTAGTGTTTACATTTTGTTTAGTTCAAATTAATCATGGTAAAACTTCAGCGATACCAGTATCTTTTAGTAGCATTTTTCAAAAGCTAGCTCAAACGTATGAACAAAACAAGACTGATCCGGTCATTCAGTCTTTACCTAGGAAGGTATTTCTTTGCAGGCAAGTAACAACCAAGGGTTTACAGAGTCCCTCCTTTAACAGCTCCACATCCTTTTCCTAGGTAATTCCTTGCATTCCAGGCATTTGCAGCCCTGGCTGACAGACACTTTATACGACAGTAACTATTTCAGCTCTGACGTGAAGGTAATGACAGCAGTGAAAGTCCTCACACCAGCACACAGGCATCAACGGTTTTGTACTGGTGTTGCTGAGGAAGCTGTTGAACCTTGGCCTGCAGGACAGCAATACAGCACAATTCCTGTATTTAGGCTACATCGCCATTCTTGGCACTCCCCTGATGCCGAAACTACTTATTTGCCATTCTCTATTGGCGAGATGATCAGTAACTACCTGTAAAATTAAAAGGTGATAAAAAACATCCAATTCCTCTTGTAATCTGGTTTTCCAAAGGAATAAATACAACTCGCCAGTACAGAAACTTTCCATCTGAAAAACAGCCCATCTGAGTAATCTAACTGCATCCTGAAGGCACCTCAGCTTACAAAAATACACTCACACTACCCGAGTCAGTTCGTAGACTCCTTAACAAAGGAACTGCCAAGTTTCACAAAGGTTTTGACAAAGTGCAGTGAGGAGAGGAGAGCTAAAAGCCGTAAAGGGTAAGTCCAATAAGACCAGTTTTCAGTTGGTCAAACATCTTGCAAGACATTTTCGGAGTTCTTGTGATACAGACAAAACCAGCGTGAGTTGGAAAGGCTAGTGAATTTGAAGAATGTCTGTGTGAACTAGAACTACACAGCTCATCTGTTTCTCGGATAGAGGTGGACTTTTTTTCCTTACTATTTTTATTCAAGCTGCGTGCTATGCTGCTGAAGTCAAAAACAAGTGCAGAAAAAAAAATACGACTGTCCCCTAATATTTCCTGACTTGCTATTACGTAGCATCTCCTTCATTTATCTTGCCTGTTCAAGTCTCTTCTCATGATTCTAAAATAATAACCAGGATAGTACAGACCTCCAAACCCATAAAGCATTGTAAAAGTCCGTTTCTCAGGACGTTTAAGAGATAACCTTAGATTTTCTATCACATCTTCCCCCAATTCCTGGTAAGATCTCCCCTGTAATTTGGTTACTTGGAGGAATTTAAGTTTTGGCAATGAGGGAGACGAGAGTATATTTTTTTTATTTTATTCACTTATTCAGAGGGTTCTGATTGAGCCTAGTGTCTTCACCAGGTAACAGATACTGGAATCTGGAGAATCTTTTATCTTAAGAGGAGGAACTCACATGAACAAACTCTTCAACCTTTCTCTCCTCTCAAAGCCATCGAATTTGCATCTTTAATGTGTGCATTTAATGCGGTAAAACAAATGTCACTAACTTGTATGGAACATCAAACACCTGGAGAGGCAGGTAGTTTACAGGAATTAGTTAATTCTATTGAGAGGGATTTAAAATTTTCAAGGTGACTTATGAGTACTAGGCTAACCTCGTAACAGTTCCAGTGCATTTCTTTCAGGAATTACTTTTCATACCACGTGTAAAGAGACTCAAAATATTAATTTTCCAATAAGCATACAAAAATAGTTTCTTACTCTCTCAACCAGTTTATGAAGTTCCTTTCGTCGCTTTCCAGTCAACATCCATCTAACTAAAATAAGTTAGTACAATCATTTGGATGGGCTGTCTGCACACCGGACAGGGTTTGTTCCTCTTCTTAAGTTTCCTTGCACACGTAAAGCATGACATGAGGTGTCCCGTTTTGCCGTGTACTATGCAGCCATTTTTAGGTCTGCTCTGACATATGACACAGGGCTCTATGCTGGTAACAGGCAGGCTGGATTCCACGCTTTCCTCTTTGTCTTGTGTTTCTCTTTTCTCAGGTTCCTTATAGTCCTCTTGGCTGCTACAAAACATGCTGCTCGATGTCGATGGCTGAGAATAATCTTCACTTTCCTGAGACTCAGACATTTGTACTGCTTTATCCTCGTTCTCCTCCACAGCCGGCTCTTTATCTTCAATCATTTTCACTTTCTTGCAGTCAGGAACATCAAAACCTTCCTCAGACTCTAGGGGGAAGGAGGTTTCCGATTTGCTCTTTTCCAATTTATCACTTTTTTCCTCTGGAAGCCAGCCCTCACGAAGGGCCCAGCATCTGTGGCAATGGCGTGGTAATGGAGGATTCATTTCGCTACATTCAGGACACTTCCAATAATCCTTTAGGGAATTAGAGATTGGAACAGCTTAAGATACTTGGAATGCCTACCATTGAAGCAGTAGAGATTATAAACAATTTATTACTGCCAAAATAAATAGTTATCTTGAGCTATTGACTTGTTTATAACTTTAAAATTCCATTTGGTGTTTGGTCCCACTTTATGGCTCTAGATTAAAATAGTCTGATTTTTAAAAGACTCTCTGACTTTCTTCTTACAGTAGATTCAAGAAATAAAAATAGAGGTAGAACAATAATCATTATTTCTTAGGCAAAACTGAAGAAACCAGATGGCAAAAGTCTTCAGAGACTTCTTGCTGATAAAAAGGGCACAATTCCCATTATTTTCCACACCAGACTTCTGAAATGGAAACTATTCAAGACTGGAGGGACATGTAACCAGTGGGATGCAAAGCTGCTGGTGTGCAGAGCGGCCGGGTGGGGGCACTCTGACACAGCAGGATTCCAGAGCAACCAACATCGGGCGCGGGGGGAGGCCGGGAGGGGAGAGAGGTCTGCACCACCGCCTCCGCTATGCTGAAAGCAAGCCACCATCTCATTAAAAATATACTTCATTTTTAAGGAGAAAGACCCTTCTTAGAAATAACGCATGCCACAGGGGGAATAAAACCCCAAAACAAAACTTACTTAGAAGATTCAAAGCACTTTTTGTTTGAGTCCTGAATAACATCAGGGACATCAAAAGCTTAGAAGACCAATTTTAATTCCTAAAAATAACACAGACATATTTTTCCATACATAAGCAGTGCTATTTTTCAGATGGTGGCGAGCCCTGTGTTCTACACACATAGTAAAGTCCCTCAGTCCTACAGACCATCAAGGGACTGAAACATTTCAGAGAGTCTTGGACAATAGCTCTATTCAAGCTTCAACCGTGAAAAGCAAATATAAAGACACACTGCGTTTTAATTCCCGTGTGTGCTTTTTTCACGTCTACATACTTTGCCTCAAACCCCTGAATTTATTCCCACACTTCAAGAATGGTCTCAGAATTCAGAAAAACCTTCCATCTTCTAATTTTACAGTACTGTTCCGAAAACAGGTTTGCCTTCGCATCTGTGTGCTTCTGATTCCTTCATTCAGGTTAGACAATAAAACTAGGTATTATGATTTAGAGGAAGTTTTTTAAATATACATGACTAAGATTTCTTTTTTTTCATTTTGTGCAAAAAGTCAGATTTAGGGTCCAAATAGTTTCCTTCCATTAAGTCTGTGAAACTCCAAGTTATTGTGTTGGGGTTTTTTTAATGGATTAGGAAGCTAATTTAAAAAAAAAACCACAATGATCAAGGTTCCTTAAGAATCACACGTTCAATAATTTAAATATTGTCTTGGAATCTTCAAGCATAAGAGAAAAAAATCTATTTAATTCTTTAAAAATTACAGGTAGCAATAAAATTTATCTGTACTCCTTGATCTACTCTGTGAGTTCACCCAACTTATGATGCTTTGCCAGTCAAGTTGTTACTCACAGCGAGAGAAATCTCTGGATCTTCATCAAATGAATCAGCATCACTATCTTCATCTTGGTAAATAGTCAGCTGATATACCTGGTTTAAATTTAAAAAGAAAAAAAAAGTATTGATATAACTGGGTTTTGGCATTCAATTAGAAGTCTGGTAATTTTTCATCTGATAGATTTTCAGGTAGACTTTTAGTCAAATGTACTAAGTAGCGTATATACATTCATTTACATTAACAAGTAATTCCACAAAATCTGGTGACTGGTTTGGGCAAAGAGAAATCCGTTCACACTTGTAACTTTCTTCAAACTTCCCAGTTTGAAGAAAAGTGTTGACTAGACAGATAAAAGGTACCACTTTAGAAGGGGAGAGAGATGATCCTTCCTCTCCACTCAACACACCTGAGGCCACACCTGGAGAGCTGTGTGAGTCCAGCAAAGGGCCATCCAGATTATTAAGGGACTGGAGGAACTCTCCTGTGAGGAAAGGCTGAGATAGCTGGGATCATCCAGCCTGGAGAAGAGAAGGCTCAGGGGGAATCTCATCAATGTGTGCAGATACCCGAAAGGAGGGTGTAAAGAAGATGGAGCCAGGCTCTTTTCAGTGGTGCCCAGCGAAAGGACAAAGGGCAGCTGGCACGAATTAAAACGCAGGAGGTTCTGTCTGAATGTCAGGGGCCACTTTTTTTACTGTGAGGGTGACTGAGCACTGGCACAGGTTGCCCAGAGCAGCNCATTCATTTACATTAACAAGTAATTCCACAAAATCTGGTGACTGGTTTGGGCAAAGAGAAATCCGTTCACACTTGTAACTTTCTTCAAACTTCCCAGTTTGAAGAAAAGTGTTGACTAGACAGATAAAAGGTACCACTTTAGAAGGGGAGAGAGATGATCCTTCCTCTCCACTCAACACACCTGAGGCCACACCTGGAGAGCTGTGTGAGTCCAGCAAAGGGCCATCCAGATTATTAAGGGACTGGAGGAACTCTCCTGTGAGGAAAGGCTGAGATAGCTGGGATCATCCAGCCTGGAGAAGAGAAGGCTCAGGGGGAATCTCATCAATGTGTGCAGATACCCGAAAGGAGGGTGTAAAGAAGATGGAGCCAGGCTCTTTTCAGTGGTGCCCAGCGAAAGGACAAAGGGCAGCTGGCACGAATTAAAACGCAGGAGGTTCTGTCTGAATGTCAGGGGCCACTTTTTTTACTGTGAGGGTGACTGAGCACTGGCACAGGTTGCCCAGAGCAGCTGGAGCCTCCATCCTTGAAGATATTCAAGAGTCATCGGGCTACAGGCCTGAGCAATCAGCTCTGCTTGAGCCAGGGGAAGGCAGGGGGCGGGGGAGGGCACACTAAAATGACCTCCAAAGGCCCCTTCCAACCTCAGCCACTCTGCAATTCTCAACACTGCTGTGGGGAGCAGGAGCACAACCTCAATCCTTTCTTCCTCCGTCTTATCTCTGGGTGCAGCTCCGCAGCGCTATAACCCGCTGTACATCAGTACAGTCTCATTCAGCCTCTCAAGTATCACAGTCACGTATGCCCCTGGCAACTTCTGCCTCTGCTACTCACCCATCTTGCCATGAGTTGAGTCACCTCTTTTAAGTAACAGAAAACTACCTCAGGAAAAAAACAATTTCCCACTTCATTCCTAACATTCCATATATCTAGATCTCTTGAAAATCATGGCAATCACAATTTTCCTGTCTTCTGCTTCCTAAAGAAAATTTCTCAATTTGAGTTTCAGCATCTCTGTGAAACATTTATATTTGTGGCGGCAAATCATTCAGAAACATCCCTTTGCAAAGAGTTACTAGTAAAGTTTTTATTCAGTATCAGAAGTGCTGTCAGAGCTCAACACATATTCCTATAATTAAAAATGTAGGTATAGACCCAAGTACGCGTGCTGCCATCGACTGCAACAGCTAGTCCAGACTGTCAAGAGTCTGTTTCAGAGCCTATGGAAAGCCTTAGCACTCTTCTGGTTACTGCCTGGTGGGTGTGTGATGGTGACACAACTGCACAGGCACGTAATTTGATTTAACGAACGACTGGGTGCAGTTTGTCACACACATACGCAGTCCTGAAATAAACCTGAAGAGTTACTTTGCCTTGTTAGAATCTCAACATGAATATTCCTGTAAGTTTCCTTCCCCCTCTCACCCCCCAATTCAAAAAAACCAAACAAAACAAACATTTACCTCATCATCTTCATCTGTGAGCTCCTGTCCTTCTTCATTATGGCTATAATCTTCTGAATAAATAGACTCAACTTCAAACTCTACACTGAACTGGTCTGAAACAGAACTGTGGTCAAACCAGTCAGAGTTTTCACTTAACGAACTGGCATCAAGATCCTGAAAAAAAGAGAAAGTACACATTGAACCTCACTAGTCCATATCTATACCCATTACTGTTAAGGCAGCTCATAAGATAAAACCCAACTCCTTAGTTTAATTACCCATGGAAGAAATGAGACCCACCGCTGTTAGACAGAATGCCTTTTACGAGGCAAACGAGTTAAAGGTGGGTAAAAATGAAGCTAGATCTGAGAAAGCATTTTGACAGCTCTGTAACAGAGGCTGCAGTCAACCCACAGCCAGTTTGAAGACTGCTGCTACGATTTTGGAAAGGGTCTGCTAAAGAGTGAAAGAACGGATGCAAGAAGATGCTGTCTTTTGACTGCATGTCATTAAATCTTCTATTCTCATCAACTTTTTCTAACCATCGAGACAGGGGCTAAACAATTATCAACTAGCAAAAGTGAGGATACAGTATTAGCTCTATCAGATCAAAATACAGTATATGACTAGGAATAGTTTAGCTCTTCGTGACCTAACCACAAATAATTTGCCTCAGTGTTTGCTGAAAACGAGAGCAGAAAACAGTAAAGATTTGGAAAACTAATACGTTATCATCAGGGCACCGGTATGTACAGTTACTGAAGACGTACTGGAACTACCAGATGCCCAGAAGCACCAACTATTCTGCATTATGGAACATCTGTGTTTGCTTTTCTTCTCTTAGCATCTTACGGAACACTCATTTTAAAACACAAAATATATATCACGTTTTTTCAATACTGTGTCAAGCAGTAAGAATGTTTTCTAAAGAATATACAGAGTTAGTATTTAAAAAAAAAAATTCACTTCAGCTTTGGCAGCAGATCTATGAAAGACCCCACTCAACCCATACAGCAACTTTTCTTTCAGCCCTTTTCTCTCCTCAGACACCACTGAAGGCACTGCTGCTTCCAATTAAGAGTGTGATATTCTAAAACGCGTATTTGCACTTGTGGTATCTGCAAAATTTGTACCACAAAAATACATATTTTGACTTACAGGAATGGAAAGAGAATCTGTTGAATTGCTGCTATTGCTTCTTTCACGGCACAGACCACTGACTACACACCATGAGAGACTTTCATCAAACGTCAACGAAATGCTGTCTGACTTGTGTCGTTTTCTTCTGTCACTATGCAGATCATCTGAAGAATTTTCTTCTGGGCACATTCAAGAATTTTTATTACTCCAAAAACATCTAGGCAATGTGCAGTTTTGAATATTCTTAACAAAAGCTAAAAATATAATTTACTTATATATGAATTTAAGAAAAATAATGTCATGCAGTATTATTTTATGGAGAAAAAAGTAAAGGCACCAAAAAAAATTTTTTTTTTTTCCCTTCAAAAGACACAGTAACACTGAGAACCACTGAAGTGTGAAACATTCCTGAAACCAGTATTTCAGGGGCTGGCTTTCCCCACTTGTCCCATCAGTACACCTTGTAAACAGCTTGTAAATCGCAGTCTCCACATGCAGGAAATAAAATAACTGCAAATTTGGAAGCATTTTTACTCCACTTTACGCATGGCACATTAAACCCCTGGCAATTTTATGGAACACAGTTTCAATCTTAATTGTCTTAGCTCCCTCTACAGTCAGTAGACAGAAAGGCACTTCCAGAGGGCTTCTTAGTCCATCGCAGAATTTACAGGGAGACAGAGGAAATAGCTCCCACCTCACATGCATACAAAGGACCTCGTGCCAGGCAAGAAAAGTTCAGGTTCGAGTTTGAGATACCTCAACAAATTTGTCAGTTAACAGTTGCACTACATGTAATTGCATTTACTCAACTGCAGTTTTGTAACAAACCATCATGACTTTCACCACAGATTACCAAGAAAATCTTCAAGGCATACTATGTCAAAATTGAACTCTGAAAGCATTGCTTTAAGCTGCGTTTACTCCATTTGGTTTGAAGGCAAAAAGACAATGCTTTTTAAATACATCATGTTTTGAAACAACCACCTACGGCAGCATAAGGAGTAGGGGGACAGCGTGTTAGGGGTAGGTAAGTCAAAATTCAGCTCCACTGACTTTTAAGAGCATTTGGTAAGAAAAAAACCTTTATTTAAAAAGCTGTTGCTAAGTCAGTATTTAAGTGCAGTGGAGTGAAAATACCCCAAGAGGCCTGACAACTTGGTTCAAAAGACCTCGGTAAGAGCCTGCTGCCCCCCTACAGGTGCCTTTTGCACCCACCCTCTATTGCCCAGCTTCTCCCTTGCCTCGCAAAACACATCCTGACAATCCACCAGTCTTCAAGTCTTGAATCTTTCATTGTAAAAGAAAAGAGAACAAAACACTTGTACATACTTTGAGACTTCTCTTACTTTCCCTTGGTGCTTCTTGGCTCAGCCCCTCTCTTTTCTTTTTCCGCCCTGAGAGCCCCACCAAATTTGGTGCCCCCAGGCCCAAGGGTTGCTCCTGTCCATCGTTGTCCTCATTTAGTTGTCATGGCTCCATGCTGTACTGATACTGTATCACCACAAGGTTTCTATACACTATATCAGCGGCTCCAAAGGAGCCGCTACCATCCCAATTTAACAAGAATAGTGGTTTAAAAGGAAGATTTCCTATAAATTAGAAAAAAAGTGTATATAAAAACACTATATTAAAAGAACTTTTAAGGTTGTAACAAACTAATAAACGGATGCAAAGACAGAGTTAATAATCAAACCTACAATAAGTAAGCACGACACAGGACCTTATGTGCTCTGGGTCATGCCTAAATATTACAGGTTATGACGTTTAACTGAGACTTTCCATCCTTTCACCAGTTTTTGTTACAACATTAAAACGTTCTTTTAATTTAGTGCAAACCGCTCAGCAACGTAGCACAGTTTTTGGACTGACTAACATAACAGTGGCCTATGATGAACACAAAAAAATACTACACAAAAGCTGAGGAACCGAAAAACGTTCCTGAGCAACTGAAGATAAGAAAGTTCTATGCAGCAACAGAAGGTTATCATAGCTGCCCAGGTAATTACAACTGTCGAGTCATGAGGTAACAGAAGTAAGTGATGGAACAAACTAATGTCAGGAATTCCACAGAATAGTATTTAAGTAGAACTTTAGAGAATGCTCCCATTGAGAAACTTAAAAGTTATTCAGGTTTATGACCACCAGCTTGTTGTTTGCTCATTATCAGAAGAAACATGGCACATTTTGAAAATGTATTTGCCTGTGATTATTGAATAACCACAGAGAGAAAGAGAAGACAAGTAAGATGCTTAAGTCACCTGATGTTTTAAGAAGTGCTTAATGAATAGTCAGGTACCTAAACATCCAGAATCATCCCATGTTACTACCCGACCTTTGACATCTTCCATCAATTGAAATGCAATGAAAACTGCTTTTAGAGAGCTAACAAAATGTAAAATGTTGTGGCTGTCCAGAGAGGGAACTGAATTTAATTTGATTACTACGGTTATTACAGTCTTCTCATCACAAAGACAAAACAACTGATTAAGTTCTGCCGATGTGAACAAGTTTAACAGCTCTGTGGAACAAGTTATTCCATCGTTTTACTAACAGTTCTAGAGATCCAAACTGTAACAGGACACTGAAGCAATGCAAGGAATTGTGTGTTTCTGCCAGACTGAACATTTTGTTTTGGGTAAGTAGAGGAACACGAATAGTATTTGCGAACGTCTTTCAAAGTCAGTAAGGCAAAAGAACGTACTTTTTTTCCTAAGTGGCCATGCTACTACTGAAAGCTCTGCATCATAAACCTGCTCATACCAGATTCACTGTGTGTTCTCCTCCTAGAAGATGTAGTTGGTCGGGAAGTCACGTTCGATGCAGTCTGCTTCTCTTCTAACTCTTGCTTAGATTCCTGGTTAACAGAAATACCGAGTAAGCCTGAGCATGAATATGAGGTAAGAGGCTAGAATCAACTAATTGTATCTAAACCAATGACACTATCATGCAAAACTAAACAGAACTTACATTTCAGAACATTCATAAAATAAATAAGTATCACCTTTAAAACATTTTCTCCTTCAAGGTGAAATCTGGCATCGTCCTCAGGTGTGTCAGGAAGCGCAGAATCTGAAACCAAACCAAAACAAGGTAATACAGCAAAAAAAGTCAGTTTCAGGCTAAAAAAACATTACAGTAAAAACAAGGGAGATAAGTTAACTGCATTAACTAATTAATAAGCAGAAGTTAACAATACACAGCATTTACAAAGTAAATTATCAACAGAATTTAAAAACCAGACATTTTGCAACAATGGAAAAAACAACCCCGTCCCTTTGCTTTTCAGGTGTGTGCAGCACTTTCCCTGTAACATTACCAAAGTGGAAAAGTGGAGAGGAAAAAGAAATCTTGACCACAAAATAGCTCCGAATTTTATTATAAATGCCTTCAAATGAAGGCCGTGCACTAGCTGTGATTCTGCAGATATGACAGAATATAGGCAGGAAATATTTTACACTTCTTCCTCTCCAAAGTATGTTTTACCAGCTACCATCTTATGGGAACAATGAATTAAAAACACACTAAATAGAAGAAAAAAATTAACTGCTGTTAATTCTATATGTTTAGCTAAGACCAGACAGACCCCGAATTAATAAATTATCTTTCAATAAAATAATTTGACAGCTAATTTTAAGTTTGTAAGCATAACAATAACGGATAATAAAGAGAGCATGTTCCACATCTTCAGGCAAGCTGAACACTTGCCTTCAGCAAGAATCGGAAACAAAGGGTGTCTTAATATGGATTTAGAAGCCAATTTACGAAATGGCTTCCATTCTTTAACTTCTTGTTCTCTCCCTGTATTAGCCAAAAATTACAGCTGTAGTGAGCATTTTCATACTGCAGAAGAATACTGTATGTAACAATTCTCCATTTAAGGAGTGGCTCTCCTTAAAGTTACCACAAGGCTACTCTTGTATACAGACCTTTTAAAAGAGGAATCAGTGCAGAAGAGTACTCTGCTTTTAGTTTTGAAAATTAAGACAGAAGACTAACAGAAAGGATAAAAAGCACTTGCCCTGACTTCACTGCAGGCAAGTTCAATAAGCTAATTTTTTATATTATTTTTTTTTTATGTTGCTGAAGGCTTTATCTGTAAGAAAGGCAAGCAAACAACTAATTTTTCAATTTAGTCTTCTTTGGGTTCAGCTCCGATTGTGCTTGTTCTGGCTCTAGCCTGACAAAACTACCCAAATACTGTTCAGGTTTTATTTTTCTTTCTCCCTCTGAAGAAACAGTGTTTGCTTTGATTCACTATTTGTGATCGCTCTGGGCAGTAGGTATAAAGCCAAATAGCTAATTCTGGAGAGATGGATGTTATCTGATCACTACATGCAAGATGCACTCATGTAACTTATATTTTCCCTACTCCTCTTTCCCAAAGGAAAAGGTTCTCCCAAACTAGCTTACCTTGTTGATTGATTGCTATCAGATTTCTGGAAATCATTGAATATAGTCTCCTTCGATGGGGATAAAGAAAGAAATGTTGCAAGTTAGCTACATGTGATTATAAAAGAGAGCTTACCATCTCTGAAGATACAAAGAGTTAAAAAAGGCCGTACACATTACGTTCTCGGTTACTTCACAACCAGACCCTCAGAAAAGAATCCCGTTTTACCTGTGTTCTTTTACTGAAAAGCTTGTTACTCCAAATAAATCCCCCAGGAGATCATTTGCACAGTGTACAATATGTTGTTGTTTTTCATCATATAATTGTTTAGACATAATATATTGTCCAAGATAGAATATTACCTGTAAAATAAATGACATACACAGACATTAAATACCCAGGTTCTCTTGTGTAAGTTTAAGAAAAAAACACATGAAATTCACTGAAATTTGCGTTGCTGACATTGATTGCCTAAAACTCCCCTTAAGCTGCGATTTTCACCTATCCTTGCCCATGTACTTTGCTATTCTACTGACCACCAGACACCTCTATTCAGATTTTGAGAAACTTGCTAAAAGCCAACTAGCAAGTCAGCAAGAGAATAAAAACAGTGCCTTGTCTCAGTATCTTTTAGGAAAGCTGTGAGCTACACTGCCCCCATTCCCTCAAAACAAAAGAACAATCTATTTGTATTCACTGTAATCTACCTTTAGTAACTAAAAGCTCTCACCTCCTTCATAGTAAAAGTGTCCTTTTCTGCACCAGCTAACTTTAACAACTTCAACAATAGTGGCTTTGGTTTAACCTGTGTGGGGAAGAAAAACAGTAAGCACCAATTATTCACCAAACAAAACGCTATTTATACCGGTTAGCTTCCTCCTTCTGTATTAGTCTGATATACACACACACAACTACACGGAAACCTACCCACACCCAAGTTTTTTTACTTAGCAAAGTTAAACCTTAAAAAAAAAAAGAATATAATGAGAACCAAATCATACTAAACTTCTCACACGCTGTACTTCTTAGCTCAACCCCCAGTCTCCCATTGGTACATAGATTCCTCGATTTGAGCTATTTGGTGGTTTCAAGTACAGGGCTGGGTCCCAGGGAACCCAGCTTCGCTCCTTGAGTCATTACAGTGATTCCCAAAGGGAAGGGAGGGAGGCAAACAGACTTTATGACTATTTATCAGGTCCACAGTGCAAGTCACAAAGTAGAACACAGGTCTGCCTCTTTCCTAGTCTCTTCCTGGGACAGTTTCTGGGGCCGCTTTACCTCTGAAGACTTTTCTTATACGGGATAAGCACACTTTGTCCCTTCCATTGTATTTCAATCACTCCTACCTCCATAATGGCCTCCCAACCCCCACCCTGTGCCAGCAGAGCTCTATCTGCAGCTAGTCTGTGACAACTGCTGAGGCAGAGGAAGAAAAAGTTTAAAAAACCCCAAACGAACACCAACACTTACCCCCCCCCCCCCTCCCTTTTTTTTTTTTTTTTTTTTTTTCCTTTTCCTTCTGGCCAGAGCAGTGTCCGGATTCACTGCGCTGTTCCACCAACAGCTGTACCGGTAACCGCTGCAGAAGATGAGAACAAGTTGCAGGGGCTGCCACAACTGCGAAGAAAATGCCTGTGCAGCCACTGGAGTTCCCAGTGTAATATATTCTAGTATTGCCACTTAAACAATAGCATAACCATTCTAAGAACAGGTTAATGTTTAGCTATCCTAATTCCCTAATACGAAAAAAAATATAGAAAAAAACATTTTATAGGAAAGCGTGAGTAAGATATCATGACAAAGAATAGATGCCTAAGGAAGGAAGGGCATGGGAGTGGGGGAACTTGCCTACATTTCATTTCCATTATCTGCTAAAACCAACGTTAAGTTTTAGTGCATTAACACAAGATTAGTTGCAAAAATCGCACACAATGAAAACAATAAACAAGCTTGTGGACAACGTTACATGTCTATTGACCCCTCCTTCAGTACTGAATTATTTAGAGGCGGCAGCATAGATTAGTTTCATAAAGGAAGCAAACAGTAACTTAGTAACGACAGCTGAGCACAGGAAGGCAAAGCACAGTTTCAGATCTCTGCGTCCACAACTAGACCCACGGGTTCACATCCTTTTACTCCCCTGCCCTCTCCTGCAAGTATAAAATTCTTCCACCAAGCAGATCTGACAGCAGACGGTAGTATCCCAATATGATGACATATAAAAAGAAGGAACAAACGCAAAAAAACCCTCAACTTTGAGCGGTCTGCAGTTCTGTTACTTCGCTTTTTTGAAGTTCTGCTATCAGTCAACACTTTTAAGCTTTACCTTTCTATAAAGAGTCATCTAGTTCAACCGTCATTGTACACATGCCGGTTTTAACTTGCACCTCAGGTGTAACCCATAGACTTCCATCTTCAGGAAAATTTACGTGAAAAAATCAGGACATCAGACTGTCACTGTATCACGGAAAGCCTGGGTATGCAAAGCCATAAACACAAATGAAGACTCTTATTGCAACTTGCTTATGAACACTAATAGGGAAAGTGAAAATGCCAAATTCAAAAAACTTTCAGTTGTAATGTCAAGATTATTTCACAACCAGCAGACGTTTCGTATAACAGAGAACTCCCATAACTCTTCAGTTACGAACTGTTAACAATTTCCACCACGAAATACTTGCCATGATCAAATCAGACCTGAAGATCCTTTTTATTAAAAGAAAGCAACCTGACTGTCAAAGGTCTCCAGGAAACAGAGTCTAGACCTAGACCACCACCCTCAACTCTCAACCACGAATGAGAAACATTAGTTGCACTGTTACAGGATCAAAGACAGACCATCTTCACCGGATTTCCTGGCTTTTCTCTAACCATCGCCCGCTAAGCAAAGCGGCCCTTCTGAATTAGCAGGTAGAAAGTCTGCAAAAAGCATGAAAAACTCGCGCGTGCAGCAGAGCTACTGACCAGCGCCTCTTGCTCCGACGCGGTGACAGAAGACGCATCCGTAAGGGAGGACATCTTGGTATTGCACATTTGCCTGCAAGGAAGGGGAGAACAACCTCAAAGCGTGGAACACGGCTACGCAACCCCGGTTCCCCCCTCTCCCCGCACAGAGAGACCCCCCGAGGCGGGCGCAGGGCCGCGCTCCGCCACGCCGGCGGTGCCCACTCACCTCGGTGCCCTCATCCAACCCACACGCCGGGCTCCGGCGGCGGGTGTCTGGGCCGAGTCGGGCCGGGCCGGGCCGGGCCTTATATAGCGCTGCCAAGAGGAGGCAAGCCGGGGCTTAGCTCCTCCGCCGGCCGCGGCCCGACATGCCTGAGCATGACCAGGAGNGGGGGGGGGGGGGGGGGGAGCGGGCGGGGCAGCCCGACGCTGACTCACCGCGGCTGCCACAAGCGGGGGGGGGAAGACGACGGCGGCGGGGATAAACAGCCCCGTCTCCGTGCTCCCCCCCTCCTCCGTGCGGGCCCCGCTCCCCCGCACCCGCCGCGGGAGGAAAAGGCGGCCCTCCCGTCAGTGCCGCGCCCCGAGCGAGTCCCCCGCCGNCGCCGCCCTTTTGGCCGCCGCGCCGCGAGCCGTTGGTCTCCCCAGCGCCCCCTAATGGCCGCGGGGCAACGGCCGCGCCGCGCGCGGGCAGCGGGGCAACGGTGGCGGAGCGGCGCTGAGGCGGCACTGCCTGCAAGGGCGGCTTGGCAGGCCCCAGGGCCTTGGTTAGGGGGTGGCGGGGCAGAGCCTCGCGGCGGCGGGCGGAACGGGGAAGCGGTGCCTGGGCTGAGGGACGGGGAGGGTGAAGGCCTGGCGGCGGCAGGTGCTGGACCGGGGGCCTGCGGGAAGCAGGGGGCTAGGGCTCTGCTTTGCCGGTGGCTTTTTCTTTTCTCGTCGGCCTCCCTGCTCTTCTTGTCCACCGTCCCTTTTATCCCCTCCTGACTGAGTTTACGGCCGCTCCACGAAAACCATCGGGTTGTGGGGAACAAAACGTTGTGGCTTGAGGACGTGAAGCATTGAGGACGCAGGGCTGGAAGAGCGGGGCTTGTTGCTAACGGCAAGCCTAAAAGAGTGTGAATGTGCCCTATGGATCCTCACTTCTGCTGAAATTAAAAAAAAAAAAAAAATCATCATTTGCAGGTAGCTGTTGAGCATCCCCTCAGGAACATCCAGCAGTTCTGAGGCGCAGCCCTGCCCGCACAGGGAGGCCATGCAGCCCCCGCAGGTGGCAGCCGCCTGGGACCCCGGCTTTGTGAGCTCCCGTCCTGAGCCATCAGACCTTGTTTGGGGATAAACAGCTTTAAGATTTCTCATGGCAACCTTGTACTTAGGTCAGTCCAGCTGCAGCATATGTTAATGATAGAAAACTTCACTATGTCAAGGATAGTAAAGGCAGAGACTCTTGCTTGTAGTGCATGTAAATTAAGGGACACAATAATAGAAATGCTGGTCACCTGGCTAATAGGTAATGACACCTTTGGGTACTAGTTTGATTTGCAATGCTTATTTCTGCCTTTTAAGCTGTTTTTTTCACTGATAAAAAGAGAGGAAACTAGGAGCAAACTTCACATCCAAAGAGAACTGGATGCTGTCATATCGTCCCATATTCCTGTCATCTCCTGTTCTATAATTTTTAGCATCTTTAGAGTATTTAGAAGTATGTTATTTTGATAGGTACTTATTAACTGCTGCACTTCAAATAGAACTGGTTAGTTTTCAGTCTGACTCCCTTTTCCGATTCTCAGGTTTTTTCTTTGCCCATGGTGACATTTAAAAATTGTATTTGAGTAACGAAAAGATTTGTTAGAGAGCGTGAGTGCTGCAGACAGTGTTTAAAGATACGCTAGAGCAGAGTGAGCATAATGCTATTTTTCCATGACAACTAACTTGTCCAAACAAGCAGTGGACAACTGCCTGGACTTGTCTGTTGGCCAAATATAGATTCTCAGCAGTCACGGCACCTTGTAAAAATTCCAGCAGTGGTTTAAACCTAGATAATTGTGTAATGATGGATTTTCAAAATGAGCTTGTTATCCCTCTAGAGCATAAAGCTCAAGGTCTAGTGAGGGACACCCAAGAAGCTGCCAGAATTTTGCAAAGCGTGCTCACCTCCTGTTAGTACCGGAGTTTCAAAGCAAACAGAAATCTGGTTTAAGTGGAGTGTCCTGCCACTGGCAAAGTCAGATATCTGCTCTTTTCCAACCAGCACCCCAGTTCCTGGGATCCTTATCTAGCTAGCTTCATCATTAGAAGAAAATTAAGTCTACACAAAAATGCAAGAGAATAGAAGCGAATGGCTGCATTATCAATGCTCAGCCTTGTCCTGATGTGGCATGAAAACGATTTAGTTCCTACACGAAATGCATTGTATTGAACCGAAGCAAAACAAAAATAGTGTCTATGTAGTTCTCCCCAAAATATATCAAATTACTGATCCTTGTCTTGAGCACAGTATCATTTTGCTAAGGCTGTGTGGAAATTAAGGTGCTTTTAAAATTAGGAATACATTTTCTACAGTCCAAGACTTACCAAACTGGTAACTATGACTCTTTTTCCACTTCTCAACCAACCAGTAAATGTCTTGTGATCAACGACTTAGAGATTAAATTGGGATTCTTTAAATAATAACTTCCTTTACCGATTCATTAACTGGCTAAGGATTAAAAAAACCCCAACAGTTTCTGTCTAGAATTTTTATCAGTCTTCAAGGACAGTCTTTTCTCTTTTCTCAGACAGACTAATCTCAAGTAAGGGGAGGCTGTAAGTCGGTAAAACACGCTGTCTGTGCTTGCTTAGGGATGACGGGGGATATTTTCTGACATGCAGTGCTGCACCACTTCTGTCCCGTTTGTCACCAGTTTGTCATTAATACAGCACATGCTAGGTCATCAACATGCAAGATTATTTTCCTATGCTTGATAATTCTGGACGAGTATAATTAAAAAGTTTTACTTGACAGGTGACCAACAAGCTTGTATAGTTACGAGAGCTGATTTCCCCGCTATTTCAAGATTGTAAAAAGAAAAGGAAACATCGCTAGGGTAAGGCCCCACCTGTGTATTTTTTTTTATAATGCGACAGAAAATATCTAGAGCATATGTAGCTCAACTGCCTTAACTGGGGATACCCACTTTACAGTTAACTAACGTGGTATGAGACCCCTTTTAATGTAAATTTAGATTCTAACTGTAGAAAATGAGTTATTCAGTGCTTGCAAGCTAAATTATTTTCTGAGATGGACCCGGTCCACCTATACGCGTATGTACCGGAGGAAAAATGGGTCGCTGTGCTGCAGGGGTGCCCAACTCAAGTGAACAGCTGGGCCATTAAAGACTTCAATTTCAGGTATTTGTTCCTCACCGTAATTCTTTCTGCTGCCTAGTCAGCATCCAGCACAGAGGTGAAATGGTCCAAAGTTCCCAGATGCTGATCAGAGGAATGGGCGGCCAGGGTTTGTCAGGGCTCATCTCCAAACTGTTTCTTGCTTCTTGGCTATCAGATGGGTTAATGTCACGTGCTATCTACCAACTGCTCCCAGCCAAAAAAAAAAAAAATTCAAAATGAGCCTGTGTGGCCTTAAATTGTGCTGAGGTGTCCTTTCCAAAGCCTTAGGCTGCAGCTCTATTAATTAATCTAAGCTCACAGTCCAAAGCTGTGACCTGTCTGCGCTGCAGATTGCCAGGCATGGCAAGGTAAAAGGACAGAGGAAAAGGGATGCTGAAATGCAGCTGGGACACAGGTGGCTGAACGGGGGGCTTCCTGCCAGGCCCGTCTGCTGCAGCCGTGACTCCGCATCCCGGAGAGTGGATCAGAACACTTCTGTACAAATACGAGAGAAAAAAAAAAAATGTTGTTTTCTTGACATTCCTGTTTTGTTGTGTGTAAGAAAGCACGCTGGTGAGAAGTCCTCATGCCAGTCAGTCATACCACATTCGGTTCAGAAAACTTACGCTTCATAAGCTAAGACCTACCCCAATGGAGACGTCTGTCAGTACCACCACCAGAAACTTCTTACTATAAGTCACACCCAAATTCTGCTAAATGAACAGAGGACGCAGCCTTCCTGGGGGCAATTTTGAACACACAGCAATGACAAGCAGGAATGAAGAGCAAAGCTCACAGCAGCAGTGGGAACCCAAAGACCACACGCGATGCTATTGCAGCTGTTTAACAGGGAACACTAGGCTGTACGTTGCTGTTAAATTTGTGTTTTTCTGGTGTGGAGGAGCTGTGTCTTTGAGCTGCCCAGGGCTGCGCTGCCTTTCCCAACAATCCCAGCTGCTCTGCAGACTGGGTAGCAGGGCAGGCGTTCTGCAGCTTCACCTGCCTGCGCACCCTGGGCTCAGCTACCTCCAGTATTTTACGGGCGTTTTGGATATGAGGTCGGCAGCTTCTTACACTTCTGTAACTCCAGGTTCAACCTTGTTTATTTTGAAAAAGGTAAAATTGCTGCAGGTGGACTGGTAAAGATGGTCTCCGACAAAATGTTTTTGTAGCAGCTGTTCATGAGCTCTTACGTCCGTCCCTCCCGCAGGCACTCTGTCCAGGTGTGCCCTGCTCTTGTGAGCGTTAAGTACAAGCCACTTCGAAACCACATGGAGCTGGAACAATCCCACATCAGAGGACAGAAGTTCTTCTGCTTTTGTTTAGTTGGTGTATGTATTCCTTCGCGCATCGGGGAGACAGTGGTATTCTGTCTGCTCAAGTCTGATTCCTATTTGGTAGCAGTTCAATCAGCCACAAGCAAAATTCAACAAAACAATAGTGTACGCCTTGTGAAGGGAGGCCAACTGGCAAGAAATGTAAAACAATTATCTTGAACTTCTGCTTAGAAGTGCTCAATATCGAACACGGAATTAAAGGTTTGGGTGCTTTTTTTCCCCTCTAGTTTTCTGTTTAGTTCTCACTTTTGGAGCTCATGGAGGGATTCTAAAGAACTGAAAGGAAAACTCTCAGGAAAAGGCTCTTCTTACTCCCAGTAGTTTTGGTTAGGAACATCACTGAATGAAGAAACATGTTTTTCTTCTGTTCTTGTTAAGCAGGGGTGAAGTACGTGGCTAGATTGTAACCCTTTCCTGCTTAACTAATCTGTAGCTGTGAAAATTAAATAATTCAGTGATCTTGCTTTCTGTAGGAGTACTTGATTGCATGTAATTAGATCAGAGAAAGCCTCAGTTTAACAATGGTCATCTGCCTTGTTTAAGCAAACTAGGATGACCCCAGATCAGTTTAGAACTGTTCTATTAATTCAGTGTTCATTTGTCATTCAAATGTACTATTCAGTCTAGCACAAAACACATTTCTGTTGAAGGGAGTGGAGAAGGGTGTGGGGGGTGTGCACAGGCCAACAGGACGCAGGTGAAAGACTGAGATGTCTTTCAGAAGCTCCTGAGGAAACACCCTGAGATGTACTCGGGGACAACCTAGATCCAGGAGGGGCTGAGAGCAAACAGCACACAAGCCAGATCCAGTCTGTTTGGGATGCCATGTATGGACAGAACTGCACTTGCTGGTGAGGTCGGGCCCGAACTTACTATTGAAGTCAGGCTGTGGTTTGGGTTAGAGGGGGGGAAGACAAAAAGTTGATTTCAACTGGCTGTTGTTTGAACTGTTTGTTACTAACAACAAAACACAACAGGGTGTAACATTACACAAGCAGCTACTTAACTCAGACCCATTCTATGCACATTTGATCATGTATCTCCTAGAATTGTCCCAGCCTTGCTAACCCATTTGTCCACATCTCCCCTGGATGCTCGCAGCTCCCATGCTTGCTTTCTAGCTGCCTGCTGTACGAGGAACAATATCCTTTCTTTTGGACCACCAAGTTGCTATACCATCTGCCAGTGCACACATTCTCGTGGTCTGCTCCACAATTTAATCTTGGTTGATGCTGCTGCCTTGCTGACTGGTGCATGGTTTTACTTTATGCAGAATGAGCCATCCGTTCCTGAGAAAAGCCTCAGCACTCTCCTTTGGCTAAAACGATTGATCTTACTTATGAATTACAAGGTCACCTTTCTGCTGGTATCAAATGGCTCTCTATTTTGGGGAGCAGAGCTTTGGCAATGCAGCTTTTAACACACAGCTTGCAGCACGTACAGTTACACAGCAATGCCAGTAGCCAGACAAGTAATCTGGAGCGTTTAGTAATACTAGAGGCATTACTAGTGTCTGGGGTAGCCTCAGCTTGAAACCTTGAAGGCTGATTTAAGTAGTTTCCTTCCAGGAGTCCCTTACCACCACAAACAGGGCTATGTTATCAATCTTGGATGTGTGTTCCAAAGCCCTCTTTTGAAGTGGATTTGCTGAGGGGTTTCCTAGAATTTCTCACTCTCAGTTTCCTAGAGTTTCCTTCAGATTAAATCTCTTCCAAATCAGGTGTGGATGCATATTCCTCCTGAAATAAAATGTACCTTGTTAAGTCATCCTTCTGAAGAGCCGCATTGCTTTCCTGGCTACCCAATCCGCATTCTTCTCTATCTATATGCCCTTTCTTGATTGAGGTGGATCCTGATCAAATGCCACCTCACCATCTAACTGCTGGCACACAACTACTCATTGCCAAGCAAGAAGAGAAGTTTTGCATACTGCCCCGTTGCCTGCCTGTGAATCAGTACTTGTTTAAACACAAACAGGAAACAACAGCATTTAAGCAAGGAACACGCTCATGCCACTGAAATAGAAAGGTTCTCTCTGTGGACCCAGGAAATAGTAACATCAGCACAATGTATGGGAGCGAACTGGTGCCGTTTTACTAGGGGGGAGCTATGCCTGTGCTAGTTCTGACATCTTTCAGTGACCACAGTGGACTTTTCTGATCGATACACAAAACCGATGTTTTGTCCATCTGGTAAAGCCCATAAACCCTGATGTGCACAGAAAGCCTGGAGCATCCTGAATGGCAGTCAGCAAAGCAACCCAAACCCCACTTGAGACCCAAGCCAGGCAGAGGACTGAATCCAGGGGCTCCTAATAGTGAGTTTGTATGCCCTGCATTGCCTCCTTTGTAAACAAGCAAACCCAAATTGCTGCATAACTTTACATCCAGACAGCAGTTATTCAATCCTCTTGCCCTTTCTGCTTCAAAACGGCAGCTGTATTTGGTCTGACTGAAAGACTTTCTTACAGGAAACAGAATAAAAAGGGAGGTGTTCTAGATCAAGAGCCAATGCATATATGTACAAGAATGACAGGCTGGCAGAGTAGAAAATAAATTCACCGACGAATGCCAGACAGCTACAGACACACTTGTACGAAGTTTTCCTTCTACCTAGCTGGCTAATTAGTCTGTGAGACAGTGCTTTACATCTCAAACATGTTGAGCCTTACACAGAAAGCAGGCTATACTGGAGGAGCAGTCTTTTTGAAGCATATAGTCTTGCGATCTTTTAAGTTTGCATACCATAATGAATATGCAGTAAATTTTTTTTTTTAATTATTTGTTATGTTTCCAGTGGTATTTTGGCGTTCTGATTTTTAAAAAATCCAAAGGGGTTTTTACACAACATATACAGAAGTTCTTCTTTAACTGCTCTAACATCCAAACAACCTAGTTGTGATATAATTGGTGGGCCACACATTATACTTCCCTCTTGAGTGATCTTTTCCCAGATCATTCTTCTAGCAATAGTTGGAATTGCAGGGTTTAGATTTCTGAAATCTCTCAGAAATTGCATCCTTCATATTTATGTATGGCTGACTGTGTGGCTGATTTCCTCCAGTCCACAGGTATAGCTCTTCAGTGCTCGCATCTCCACAAAGAACATAAGTACTTATCTTGCTCTCCATTGGCAATAACCTGCCAGGATTGTCCAAATACCTTATCGATGTGACATAATCATATTAAAGAACGAATAAGGATATGATAAACGCTGCTTATTCACTGATGTTCCTAATGGCTGTTTGACCAGTTCCTTCCATTGATCCTCATGGTTTGTCTCTTGCTCTCACAAAGGCTACCTAAAACACAGAAAGCAGCTACTTCGCCTCAGCATTTAGGCTCCATCTGCATCAATTGTATTGATTTCCCATTCTTCAGCTACTCGCAGTACATCTCACAGCCCCTTTTTCCTATTCAAATGAAAGGGCTGGGAAAGTAGGGACTAAAACTTATCTCCCAGAATTAATGGACTACTACTGTCAAGGGAGACCAAAGCAGGAAATATTTCTGTGCTCTAACAGAACAGGCAAATCAAGATCTCAGCGATCTAAAGATCTCTGCAAAAATTATTTGTCCTTCAATGGCAAGAAAACCCTTCTTCTGTGGAAAATTTTAAGACCAGGTGCAATTAAGCACGGGCACCTAGACTCTTCCAAAGGCCTGGACAACTTTAGGGAGCTGAGCTGGCTAAGAAGATAGCTGGGTGTTCCTGGGTGGAGTTCTGTGACCCACGGGGATGCAGCGGGCAGTTCTGCTGCAGCAGCCTTGATGATTAACATGCTTGTGCCAAGCTGGGTGCCAAGGCCCTGGAACATGACAGTCACAGAACGAAGGAAAAAGCTCTCAGACATGTTTTCCACTCTGGCAGCTGCAGTGAGAAACTCGATGAAAGCAGCATTTTTACATGCTGGAGTTCAGGTGCCAGCACTGTCTTGAGCTTCTTTTTTACATTCACTTCTGAATTTCTCCACTTTGTCCCCTATGGTGTTTTTCTCCCTGTACTTGCATATTCTTTGCCTCCTTCTCTATGTCATTGCTGCTTCTCAGGTTTTGTTACTAGTCCCATGTTATATTTAATATATATACTCCCTAGACTTATAAAAAATAGTTTCATACAAAGAGCTTGCAAACTGTTCTGCAAATACTCTTATGTGTCCTAATTTTTGGTAATTACATATGAAAATGTTTGTAGAATTGGGCTAATAAAGAAGCATATAGCAAGAGGGTTTGCTCCTTTTTTGAAGTGTTTTAATATCCATATATTTCATACCCTGCCTTTCTTCTTTTAGTGTAGAGTTGCAGTTTTTCATAGCTTCTACCTGAAAGCCAGCTGGTACTGGTTTCCAGTACGTGGCATGTTTTAGCCTGAGGAGGACTCTGATGGGTCCAGCTGCGCTGGAGAAACTTGAACAAGACAGGTAGTTCTTGTACGTGACTTGTTTTTATTACTAGAATAATTTATTTTTTTTAACTAAATATGAAACAGGAAAAGCAAGGGGAATTCCCCACCCCCAGCTGCCCTACAAATTGAAACCTCTTAAGTCCAGGTGCGCAACACAGATCAGGGTAACACCCCCAGTCTTTATCAGGAAGGCAAGGTTTGGAGAGAGGAAGTATTAATCCAAACGGTATATGAATCTTTGAAGGATGTGTGTGCCATTAAGCTGGTTTTTCTGCCACCTCCCCTGGCTCCATTAGTTGGTCTGACTGACGTTGCCTCCGCCCAGGAGCCTTCAGCCTTACACCACGCTCCGCTTCTAAAGAGGTTTGTCAGTGAAGGTTTGTTGGTGATTGTGCCATCTGGTGGAGAAAAGGGTTCTTTCCATCTCCAGCATGCAAAGAGGCTCTCGGAAATAAAAGGAGAAAACTTGCACAAACCCATTGATGCTACTGGAAAAGCAGGACATAAACTAAACTCTGATTGCAGATGAAGACACCATGCAAACTACTGTTCTGTGCTTTGTTTGATTCCATTGAAGTATTAATATCTCAATTACCTCTTGCCTCCAGAGAAAGCAAGTGCATGGACTTTTTGGTTGGACTCAGCTGGTTTCACAGGGTCCGTCTTAGGATTTTAGTTAGATCACCCCTATCATTTAAAAATAATCTTTTTAGCTGTCATAAGTTTGATTCTCTGCATTTCCTTCGCAGTTTCTTCTGCCTTTCTTTGTGTACCTGGAGAGAGATGCAGGCACTGGGCTTTGACTTCTGACCCACCTTACTTATCTGAACATTGCGTTGTTCCGATGTGAGCAAAGGCCAGAGTGGACACGGCATGGTAGAACACTTTGTGAGAAATACAGCAGGGTAGCGTTACTCACAAGGGAAAAATACCCAATCCACCGTTGTGGGTCTGTAAGATACTGCTGCATCATGACTTGGCCATCAGGAGACGGGCTGCAGTTTCCTCACATAAGTAAAACAAGCCTCACACAAACAAATGCACTGCAGTGAGATATTTGAGAGCACAGACCTTCTGGCTTTCCGCACCAAAATACAGAGTTTCAGGACGATTCATGAGAATATTTGTTTTCCCCAATATCTACTGAAGAAGGTCTGGTAGAATACAGACTACCCCTTTTGGCAAATAATTGCCTATCCTGATCTTTAACTCATTTGATGTGGGAGATGCCACAATGTCTAATTTTCTCTTTCTTAGCGGGTGGGGTGTAGGTGAAGCTGCAGAGAATCACTGACTTGGGCCTGTCTTACCCTCTTCCTGATCCCTAATCAGCCGCATGATCCACTATACCTGGTCTGCTTAAAGAAACCTCTTAAGTGCTGGGGCTTACTGAGCTGCACAGCCACACTGAAAGGGTTGTGTTTAATGGTGAGATGGTGAAGATTCAGCACGTTTCTTAGGCAGGCATGCTTCTTCGCAGAGATCTGTTCCCATCCACCTCTTGCTGCCGCTTCTCTTACACTGGCACAAATATTTGTGCAGCTATGGCATAAATTGAGTATTGTGATCTAGCACACCTGAGAAATAATGTTGGGTTTTTTCTTTTCTGCAGGTTATTTGTTATTTTTCAGCTGGATTAGTTCCCTGAGGTAGTCTTGAGTAGCTACACAACTATGGTAGCAGACAGGTAGGCAGGGGAAAAAGCTGGATCTGCTTCAGCTAGCTTAGGAAGCAGCACTACCGAAGCTGAAGTTTACCAAAAGCTTGGCCGATTCCAGAGGACACCACCACAAAAGAGAGGTTTCCCATTCCCCTCCTCTTCTCCTCACTGCTGGCTGCAGGCTCTGGTGGTGAGGACTTCTTTGGAAGCAGTGTGATGTTGGATTGACTGGGTCAGCTTGCATGGTTGGTGATGCAACTGAGCCCATCAAATCTCTCACTGAAGTGATGTCCTGAGCCCATCTAGTACTCTATTGAAACAATGGCCTTGCCAGGAGCTGTGCATTCCCAGCCAAGTCCTTCTTTGAGCTGGCTTTGTCTCATTTGAGGACAGATCTAACTGATTGAACAGGAGGATATGTACTTGTATTTGCCGCTGGTATGTCAGCTTGTTTTAGAATGCAGTCGGATGAGCGCAGGAGACATCACAAGGAAAGCAGCAGGAACACACAGCTTGAAGCAGAGAACTGGAGATGGAAATGGGGAAATCACCCCTTCTGAAGGCAGAGAACCATTCGGCAGTCTCTCCCTTATCATCTAACCACACCTTGCCATTACTTGCTGTATCAGTCACCTGGGCTGATAAGCCCCTCCAGTATCTCCTGTGATAGAACTGGGTCCAAATTCCCCCAAGTTTCCCGCAGGTGTTACTTAGGGAGATGCAAAAAGTACATGCTACCACGGATAATTGCTTTAGCTAGCAGCAGCCAGCTTTTCCTGTGCTGCAAGGGAGCTGAAACCTTTCTTTGCAAGATAAGTTGGGTTGATTGTGCCGATGAAGACACTTCTGATGGTAATTTGCAGGCCATTCTGTTTTATAGCTCATTTGCTCTGTACTTCAAGCTGAACCTGTTCTCCTCTGTGAAAGCTTCTTTGGAAATGTACATTTTGACCTCTGTAAAGAGCATGTCTCAGCTGTGTATTTTGCATTACACTTTTGCAGGTATTAAGGGAATTTCCTTTGTGGTAGCAAATACACACATTTTACAGTGAGAACTCTTTTTCTTTTTGATAAAAGACTGAGAAGTGAGACCCTCATTCATCTTGCAGCTAATCTTTCCATCACTTTCAAAGCTTTTTCCCCACACAGTTCCAAAATTATGATCTTGGTATTTCTCTGCCTACTAACAGGCATGATTTGCTGTTGTTATTATAGCTTTGATCAAGGAGCTCGAGCAAATAAAGTTACTCCAGCTTGATACATCACCTCCCTCTGCTGTTGACCGTATTTCTTAGTAGAAGTTACTGCCCTTGCAACACAGAAAGTCGGAGGGATCACCGCCCACATCTGAGTGGGTTCAGTTCACAGTCTGGCACGTTAAACTGTTACTCAAACGATCGCGTCCAAGGAAGACCATGGCGCGGGCACACATTCCTCTTTGCCGACGCAGATAGGAAAGGCCAGTCGTCTCTGGAAGAGGAGAAGCTGCAAGTCGCTGGGGAGCAGTACTCTCACGTCACTGTCAGCATGTCACACGGAATAAGAGCAAAGAGTCTTTCTGGTCCTTGCAGCCATACATACAATTATTTTATGCAAGAGCAGAAAGGTGACTGCAGTAAAAGTAAGAAAACTCTATGGTTTTATCTGTGCTTTATATATCACAGAATCACACAATGTTAAGGGTTGGAAGGGACCTCTAGAGATCATCTGGTCCAACCTCCCTGCCAGAGCAGGTCCACCTACAGCAGGTCGCACAGGACGGCGTCCAGGTGGGTTTGGAATGTCTCCAGAGTCGGAGACTCCACCACCTCTCTGGGCAGCCTGTTCTAGTGCTCTGCCAAGCTCAAAATGAAGAAGTTCCACCTCATGTTTAGACGGAACTTCCTATGTTCAAGTTTGTGCCTGTTACGTCTTGTCCTATCACTGGGCTCCACTGAAAAAAGACTGGCCCCCTCCTCCCAGCACCCTCCCTTTAGGTATTTGTAAACATTGATGAGATCCCCCCTCAGTCTTCTCTTCTCCAGACTAAAAAGAGCCAACTCCCTCAGCCTTTCCTCATAAGGAAGATGCTCCAGCCCCCTCATCATCTTTGTAGCCCTTTGCTGTCCCTTCTCCAGCAGTTCCCTCTCCTTCTTGAACTGGGGAGCCCAGAACTGGACACAGGACTTAAGTTGTGGTTTCACCAGGGCAGAGTAGAGGGGGAGGATGACCTCCCTCAGCCTGCTGGCCACACTCGTCTTGATGCAAATCAAGCATATATATATATCTCTCCATTTTTACTGTCTTTTGGTTCCAGTTTTCAATGCAAGCAATGCCTCTTTGGAGCCCGGCATCTCTGGCTCCTTCTGCTACAACCCAAACCTGTCAAGTCACTTTTGCAGAAAAGTCTTTCCAGGAGGTTGTTTCCTTTCAGCCGTTCCTAGCCCCAAAATGTTAAATCATTAAGGATGTCACATCCTAAAATAATTTCTTTAGATATCTTTGTACACATTGATTTACATCAGTTTTTAAAAGGAAACTCCGGAGGTCAGGGGACCATTTATCTTACTTTTACACCCAATGAAAACACTGAGAATACTTAAGATATTTAAATCCTGGCTTGCTTAGGGACAAGTAACTGATTAGAAAATTAACCAGCCTTTATATATCATATCCCAATCATTTCTGATTTGTGTGACACCCTGTGGATTATTACAGGCTCTCAAATGAGTAAAGCTGTCTTCACGGAAGCAGAAACAGCTGATGTAGCAGAGACTGGCTCAGCTAAATAGAGCACCCTGGAAAATGGGAGCAACGTACAAACCTTCCAAAGATCTTCCCTTTCTACAGGGGACAAGGAGAATAGAGTTGCTGGTCCATGGGAGGCTGCAGAGGTAGGACATGAGCCACTGAGGCTCAGAGCCAGTCAGTCTCTCAAGGGCTTCAAGACACTTACACACATAAGAATACGTTGTGGAGTGCTTGAGAAACTCTTGGAGGGCATCTGGCTGAGAGACAGGTAGTTGTACGTGAAAATAGGTCTTTCTTGACGTTTTGGTCATGTGTGAAACCTTCTCCTTCCAAACCTGCCTTCCGCGGCAGGGCGAGGACATTACAGCTGGACTACTACTGCGAGAGGTGCCTCCCACCTTGCCCCATGTCCCCCAGTCCTGTTTCTAGCCACATGGTGTCACTCTTCGCCTTGTCCCAGCACCCACACTTGCCTGCCGGCACCAGTCCCAACCAGTGACGGCCATTCTGCCCAGCGGAGGGTCAGCTGAGCCACCCAGCTCTGACAGACCAAGGGGCAGAAGGAAGTGCCCAAGCTGTGTGTTCGTAGGGAGGAGCAGGACATGTGCCTTCCTTTAGGCGGTAACATGCCATTCCACTGATTCTGCCATCTCACCTCTTGTGTGCCAAGAGCACGTCTTTCACTGCATCTGCCAGTTTCCCCACAGTCTCCGATTTTCAAACTGCCTGTATTTTAATTTCCCTCTTCGGCATCCAAGATGGGGTTTGAATGACACCCAAGTAGAGCTGGTTCTGTAATCTCGCATCTAGTTCTACAAAAACAACTTACTGCGGGCGATGAGCAACCCCAGCTCAGTGCCATCCTCCCAGGCATCCATCCACGCCGCTGCCGGCTGGACCTCATGGAGCCTAGAGGTTTGGGAGTTCGGAATTATGCTTTACATGTCCACCCCTGATAAAGGCAAAGCTATCCATGAATCAAAATAGCCTTTATGGGAAAGTTTTGCTTGGGCTTTGTCTGGGAAAGAACTTTCTCCCTCTTCTTTCCTACCTGTAGACCAAAGTCTTACGTACACTGCACCTAAAGAAAAGCTGAAGAAGGGGGTCTCTGGGGAATGATGCTGGCTGAAAAACATTGGTACCTTGTTAATCCTGATCAGAAGAATCATCTTGCCACCCAGGAAAGTGAGATCGTGTATTTTCAGAAATGTATCATAATTACCTGAAGGATGTATGACCACCACTGTCAGTTTCTCCTCTCAACTGGAAACAAATAGGAACCCTCTTTCTGACTAACCACCACAAGAAACACATTTAAGAAGTAAAGCACTTTGGATTCCAGAAGACCTTAACGTTGACTTTCCACTCCTTGGAGAGAAGTGCTTTATTTCACAAAGGTTGATGCTGTATAATACCAGTGGCTTTTTCCATTCAGCTCAGAGACAGAAACCTGAGTGGAATCACCATATGCATGTGTAGATAAATTATAAGATCTTAATCAAAAAGTTTAATATGCAACTCCAGTATATATTGTACAACGAAACCTATTCAGTCACTGCAGTTAGTTACACAACAGAAGTTTCCCCAAAGAGTATTAAAACCAGAGTATTATGGACGGAGTAAGGAAGCAGACCAAGGACTCTAGTTTCTTTGTTAAACAGCGTACCTAATTTAGTTGGAGACCAAAAAAAAAACAAAAAGAGTCAAACTTGTCAACTATGCAGCTTCATTTCTGGAAACATTGAACACATGCCATTCTCCATTAAGTACAATTGAAAGGGAAGAAGTTCACACTGACAAATCTAGCCCTGCTATTCAGATGCCTAATTGTGGAGTTAAGCATCTAATCTTAGACCTTATATTTAAAAGCCTGTCTAGATGTATATGTGCTGTATAGTCCTCTCAACTGTCTCTTAATCCACGGTCTCTTTTTTTGTTTTTTTTTTTAAAATCACAGCCACCTCTGTTCTGTGGTCCCAGCAGCCATGATTATTCCATGTGCCTCGCTCGATCAGAACACAGCTTCTTTAAACAAGTTTGCTTCTCAACCTCTGCTTTGTAAGAAGGTAAAAAATAAAAACCGTGTTCTGCGCCAAGTTCATTAAAAATTACATTTTTATGCTGTGCTTCAACCAGAGATCTCCTCCCTGCACTTCCTGGATGTGGCACAGCCGTCGATAGTTCTAAAAATAATCCTGCTCTTTTCTGACGCACCGCCAGCCTGCGTGTGCATCCTGCATGTGCTCGTTACCCACACAGCTGTGCCGGACTTCTTGGAGTTCCTGAAACATAACCATGTGCCTTCAAATAAAAGGCTTGTATTCATACTCCTGTGAAGCTTCTAACAAACCAGAACGTATCTTTGCAGTGCTAATCTTCAAGCAACCTTTGGATCATCCCCATTACTTGCTTCTAAATACATAATTTACTTTCATTATGTTATGTTTAATCTCTCCATGTCAGTTCCTGCCTTTCCATTATAAATGCAGCATATTGTGCCTATTAGGTACTGAGCTACTGCAGCTGGGAAGACACATGCAACTCCTGAGCTGGCAAATGACCTCTTAACTCAGGTTAACCTGACTCATCCTATATTTTAAGCAATTTTTTTTTTCCTTTTTCTCCCCCCCGAATTGGAAGACAGTCAAGGTAGGTAGTCAAGGCCAGGTAAAAAAAAAAGCAACACTGGGTAAGGTCAATATATTTATGTGAGCGGCGAATACAATTTCTGTCTCAGTTCCAGAATTCCCTAAAATATAGCATAATTATACAGAAAGGGCAGACCGAAACAGGAAAGGGAGCTTTCTTATGCACCCACTGAAGGGAAATGACAAAGACTAAAATTTCAAAGGACTAGTTAGCCTTGCAACTAAAACAATGGAAAGGGATCACATTTCCCCTTTCTTTAGTTCTTGTTGTACTGCAGATTGTAACTACGACCCTTTGGGCTGGGTTGGACTCCCTAAAGCAGGGCTGACTGCAGTTACCCAAGGCGATGGGGTGCGCTCTACTCCCCAAGGTCCTTTAGACCTTTCAGCTACTGCAAGAAGACAGGAGCGTGATCCAGGCCAGTTAGATGAAAGCAGAAATGGTAAATTCAGCAAGACAAGCTCTGCAGGGAGAGGTGATGTGTTTTCATTGGACCAACTGATACAGCTGAAAAAAAGCAGACCAGCTTTCAGGAACACAAACCCTCCTTCACTGGGCGAAGGGGAGGTGGAACAATAGCTGCCTTCTCTCCGGAAGGTTAACCATCGCTGTGGGATGAGTCTGGCAAAGGCTTTATACCGTCTGAATCCAGCTTTTTTTCTTTTTTCATGGCATTTATATTTTCAATTTTTATATTATCTAAAGCTAGTTTAAACTGAATTTGTCAACTACTGCAGCACGGCAAGAATTCATACAATTCAGCGCTTGCATTCTTTGCGACACCTGCCTGGAGATAAACCCACACCTCTCCCTGCTGCTTAGCGCGGGTCTTTTTGATGTCTGTGTGTCTTATAAATAGGATTTCTCATTACCCAAGATTGTATCAGCTTCTGCTGGTAGTTTTTCTCTTCATGTTCTTAACCTTCTGCGGCTGACATCCCCGTCATCTTTGCAGCAACTGAGCTGTCAAATGGAAGGCTGAGACTGCGATCAGAGAGTGCACCAGCAGGAAGAGTGCATTTGTATGGAGCAGAAAGCTGGTGCTTTTGTGCATCACCCTGTTTATAACAGTAGAGAAACAAACAGAAGAGAGCTGCATCTTTACTGTTAGAAGAGTGAAATTGTTGTGCAAAACAAAACATATCTTCACTATATAGCCAGTCTAACTTTCGTTTATTCAACGTCCTTTCTTTTGTTTTCTCATTAAACAGGGAATTTGGATGGTGAATGGCTAACGTAAAATTTTAAGAGGAAAAAACCCGTAACACAAGCGAACACCTATATAACTGGGAGCAAAACAGCATCTTGGGAGAAAAATCTTATTATGAAAGGTGATTTGAGGGACACCAAGGCCTGATCTCCGAATTCCCTTAAACTGCAAGCCTCACGCTTTTTGTTTAAAAACAAGAAGATAAAAAGCTCTCTCATCTATCAGAGTGAGCCTTCTTTTTCCATCCCTAAGCACTCCGGTGAATTTCAGGCTAGCTGCTTCTAAATCACTGCCAAATACATTCACAGCATGCCAGCATTTAGTAGCGCAGTTTAGTAGCAAGCTCCTTCTCAGCAGCCCAACTGTATAAATACATACAGCTAGTTACAAAATCTATCGTTACCTTTTGATAGATTTTACAGATGCGACAAACTAGACAGGGGTTGGACGCTAGCTGTACTCCAAAATGTTATAAAACGCTCTTCTGAAACTCCTATTATGCAAGACATTATAAAAACAAGATTTTTATCTGAATACACCACCACCATTGACTCCCCCTAATATTTTAAGAAAAGTTTAATAAAAACTACGGGTAGTGCAAACAAGGCTTTAATGTTGCTGTAGCCCCAGGCCACCACTGGGCATTCATTTCACGAAATGAGACAGAGAGAGGACACATTCCTGCTGAACTGCAGCTCTGTCTTGAAGGTAGACTTCCTGCAAGACAAACCTCCTTTTCATACACCTAACAGCAGCAAACCGCTCTCCTTCAGCCGCGAGCCCATGAGTAGCCATTCACCCATCAACAGGAAAGCTCCTCCGGCACAGCACCCCCACAGCCTGCAAGAACTTCGTTACAAAACCAGACGCAAAATCTGTCAAACAAGGGCAGAGTTACCAAAGTTAAAGCTAACACAAAGCTTTGAACTGAGTATCTGTAAGTGAAGGCATACTTTCTATTCCTTTGGGGAAAAATGAGGAAAACCCGTGTATGTTGTTCTAAAGTGTTTGCAGGGACAAGGCAAGCAAAGATAACTTACCACCAGTCCCTCATTTTGATCAGAACCATCTGATTTTTAAATGCCACTCTGGTATCTACACTAGCTTTTCCACTGGAACTACATTAACGTTAGCTTTTTTAAGTAACGTTAATACAAGCAGCAAAGCACTTGATGGCAGAAAAGGACCAACGTCCATCTTGTTACCATGGTTTAGTCATATGTGGACTATGAAGTAAAATGAAAAGCTGAAAGCAAACACCGGGGTTTGTACAATACGACTCCAACTGCAACGGCACATACAGGGTGATGACTACAGATTGTTAACGATGCCAAGTCTCCAATTTCTCTTTTATGAAAGCCAAACCTGAATGAAATACATATAATTAGCAGGAAAACATCTTTAAATGATAAATATATCACTTATTACAATATTTTAGTAAAAACTGGAATAAGCAAGCTTCCCACCAGGTAAGTATCAGTCATTTTTATTAAACTCTTTCACCTCAGGATTTAAAAGTTTAACTAAGTAAATTATGACAGTGCTTGCAATAAAACCATCTAAACTGAAAGTCTACCATTCCTTCTCTTTGTTGTTTTAGACTGTCCTGAAGAAAGATATGGTTCCCCCAACATATAACTTGACGTATACTTCCTGTGAAGGAAGGAGTTGGCTGGTGCCAGTTACCCTGCTCTGACATCATAATAGGTAACTTTGTTTTGCTCCTGCCCTCCTCCCCAGTACCATTGGGAGGGCAGGGACTTCTCTGCTAAGGAGTGGGGGGAGAGCTCTGAGCGGCGAGGGAATCACGCACAGCCTTAGCATTGGGAAAAAAGGAGACCAAGGAACCTTGGCACTGGAGGCCTCTGAGCAGGACAGAGAAGGAAATGGAGAACGGTCTACAGAGCATTCAGGAAGGACATAGGTGGGGGAAAGAAACAGTGAAGAAAAGCCCCCAAGCAGCTTGTCCCTGTATTTGTGCCCCCAGACATGCAAACACCTTGCAACAGTTACATAGACAGAAATCCAAGTGGCAGCATTTTGTCTTATATGCACCTACCCAGACCCCTAGAGCATACGCAATTCAAGCAGAGGACGAGAAAAAGACAGGAACGACTGTTCTCCCCTGCAATAAGCAGGTATTGGTCAAGTGATTAAAAATTTATTGCCACCCTACACATGGTATCCAAAGAAACGATACATACAAAGATCTATTTATCCCACAATTACACAAGCCTCCTGGATTTAATATTTTGAACCATATAACAAAGTTCAAGATACTTTATTTGTTAGATACAACAGGTAAATCTCAAAGGAGAGGTCTTGCACATATGAAAAAAAATGTCACTTAAGTGACCTCCACAACTTATACATTCCAGCAACAGACTGTATTTATAATGTGTTGATTTAATGATACTGTTAACTTTCTCTTGCAGATCCGCTCCCCTCCTTAGGGAGTCTTTTGTATTTTCAGACATGGTTGTTTTGTTCATTCTACCACTTTATATTTACATCAGTTCCATCCCAAATTTTGCTGTCATACAGGCTTCCAATTCAGTTGTTTTTTAACTGTAAGAGTCTTTCCGGTCTATCTACATTTTAGAAGAACTTGTGCACAGCACAAATTAATGCAAATGGCTTTCTCAGTGTACATACTGAAGGATATGCATCCAGAGATTGTCCTGTCTGAGCACATCTTTCAGTAGTCCAGGCTGTATTTTTAAACTAATTATAGATTTATAAAAACGTATACAAAAAATTATCCTTGGACCAGTACAACATCTAAGACACATTTGGTGAAGATGTAAAATTACTCGGGTATCTCTAACTCTGAAATAATATAGAGTATTATGGTGTAAACTTAGGTTACACAGAGAAATAACATTTTCTTAAATCAAGAACTCTGTAACAAAATAAATAATTTACAAGCTTGAGAAGATCTGCGCTGTTTCTTACATGAAGACTTGTTACCTCTATTATAAAAAAAGCTTAGAGGAACTAAGTATCATTTTGTTGGTGGTTGTAAAACTTAAATACCTGGTTTTGTTCACTAAATTCCCCTCTCTAAATCTGCTAGAGGTAGACGAAGATAAAACAAACCCCAAAATGTAAGGATTAAGATACTGCAAATAAATTCTAACCCTGCAAATCTAGCGAGCATATGTTCTCACCAGATTTACTGAAAGCAGTTATTTTTTCCTTTTTTAAATAGAACAGCACTCAGCTTCTTCCTTCCACGTTGTCAAAATCAGTGCTTGATACTGGCATAAAATAATTTTCAAAGTGTTCCCAGATTAGAGCAGAAGCAGGTGCCACCTCACTCTCTTCAGTCACTTTGATAAGTTTCCAGGGACCGTCTCTGCTGAGGAACTGGTGCCTACCCAGCTCTACCCAGGCAGCCCCTGGGATCTCCCAGAAACAAAGCGGACAAATCTGCAGATCCCACCTAATTTAGATTTCAGGGAAAGGTGCGGGAGCAAGGGAGGTGGGGCTGAAGGCAGCGAGAGAAAACTGGGCAACCTTCACGTCCATTACAGATGGTGACCTTTCCAAAGATTTCTCTGAGAACATTTTTAGCATGGGTGTCTCTGTGCATGGGCTGCAAAATATTTGGCTATTACCACAAAATCAGAGATTTTTATTAGGCTCACGAGTATTTACAAGCTCTCACATAAAGCCTTGGGTTTGGCATAGAGAAAACCATAAAGCAGTCACAGAATTTTCTAAAACACAAATGACTTCATGAATGTCCTGATGGACCAAAAAAAAATTAAAAAAATTAAAGGTTAACTGTTTAGATCTGATTTCCTACTTTCCTATAGCTTGGCCTGCGGCTTCAAGTTTTCCAATGTCTCCTCTAGTCTCTCTCCACCTGTAATTTTACCTACTTTCTTTAGCCGAAATCTATCAATGTGTTGAAGCCAAACATACATAAGAAAGCATACAAAAAATAGGATTGAGGTTGGCAGCCGTTTCTAAAACTACTGAACAAAGTGTATTTCCTCTTCATCGTTCACCAGACAAAAAGGAGGAAGCATCATTACATACCAGAACATCTGCATAAAAGTGCCTCCAAGTTTCTTCACAACAGTAATACTGGCATGATCACAAAGACAAGATTCCTTTTCTTTTTCTCTCTCTCTCTGTATTATAGATGTAGCCATCATGATCTCATTTGGTATGCAAAAAATATAATTACTTCAGTACAATTTCCACAGCAATTTGAAGTAGGCCTTTTTCTCTTTTGAGTAACCATTTAAATTTAATGAAAACGATAGGACAGACTGAGATGGCAAACCCCAGCATTTTACATAATTCAGTTCGTCTGGTTTAGTCACAGAATAACGACCCCGGCGGTTAAACTAAAACCACAGATCTAAATGAACGAGGCAATTTTGTGCATTCTAGAATCAATGCATATTTAAATACTTGTTTTCCTTCACAATATTACTAATCTCCAGAACCCCTTGCTTTACGGACGCTGAACCAGTTTACTCTTACTGCTTTCTTGCTCGCTAAGCTTGAAGTGGGTGTAAGCTAAAATGCCCAACAACGTGCACAGAATCCCAAGGCCTTGATTAACAGACAGTGGATCCTTAAATAAGAGGCACCCTCCCAGCAGGGTGATGCAGAACTTGAAGTGTCCAAACATGTTATACCTAGACATCTGTTAAGGATAATAGGAAACATCAGTATTATTATTTGTAATTAGAAACACCCAGGAACTGCATTAATCGCATGCAAAGCATGCAATGGCATGTCGCGTTGACCGCAACTCATGCAACTTTCCTGCACCTTTGCAGCCGTGAGATTTAACCGCCACCGAAAGCCTTTCACCCATCGCACACAACAAACTGACTGACACGCCAACACTTCCTCAAAGTAGCGCAAGTACGGGTAACTATGCTTTACAGGTATAAAGGTCATGCCAGTAAATTAGCCACCATTATCTATACAACCCCCCACAAAAGAAACGAAATACACGAAAACAGGAATGCGCTTTTCCAGCTTCGTCATTTGGGATAAAGCAGGCAGGTTATGAAATAGTTTTCCCACAGTAAATCAACCTGAGTGAACGCTAACATAATTCATCTGGAAACAGAAGAAACATCTAATGTTACAAAGGATACGTGACAGGTGACGTATTTCCAATGATCCAGTAAATGGACAAGTTTACCATAAAGGCGATTATTCCAGACAGCAGTACCATTATCTGTGAATTAATGGACACAGTCAGTAATCTGACACGCTTTTGGACGTTTCTAGATACATTTCAGGTTATTTAGTTAGTTTCCTTTACTTTCAAATGCAAAATATCAGGCAAAAAAACCATAGGGAGAGCAAAAATAGAAACAGCTTCAAATCAATACAGACATTGGTGATGTGTACAAGTAGCTGAGGCTATGACATCCATAAATTTATACTAATATAACCACAAGACTTTTCTCTCAGTGAACACTTAAAAGTGATTTTGAAAATCTGGCTACTCATATACATAGATTGTAATCTTTACCTTTGAGACAAAGTCTTACTTACGGCCGCAACAAATACTATTTTGGAAAAATATCCGATTTTATTATTGTGAATACTTGCTACCCCATACATAAATTCCAGTGCCACGAGAGCTGACCCACCACTGAGCAGCGGTAAGAATATGCCATTGGCTCTTTTTTGGACAGGAGGATAAAGAGAGAAACTATAGCCTTCTGGGTGAAAATGAACTAGCAATTCTAGAGAACAACCAATGTTGGCATCCTTCCACAGAGCAGGAGTTGAGAGTGTCAAAAGTGAGCATGCTTCTCTCTTTTCTGAGTGGACAGGAAGAACTGGAACTAGGGCACTTACATATTTTTTAATTTAATACACTAGGGGAAGCTTCTGGATTTTGTCAGATTTTTCCTGTTGTTCAGATGCCCTCTAAACAGAAACAAGAATAAGGAGGCAAATCAATTGACAGACAGACTCCTCTGGGAGGAAGTGGGGCAGACACAACCAGGTGTTTGGGTTTTTTTCTTTTGCACATGCCCCTCTCATCTCATCATTGTAAATAACTGTACAAAAATCTGTTTCGCAAAGAAACAGCTCCTACTATTAAATTTAAGCGACGTCAGTGATGATTATTTATATTTAAATAAAGTCAATAAAAGCCTTACCACAGCAGAAAGCGTCCAGGGCCCAAATATTCCTCCTTCCCCAAAGACTGGCTCAAAGAAGGGTATGATGAACAACAACATAGCTGAGGACATTGGTGCCTGGTAGTACAGTAACTGCATAGAGTTTACCTGCAACTCATGCTGCTTAGCTCCTACCCACTAAAATCAAAAAGAGAAAGCTGTTAAACATGAGGGGAAAAAACCCAAACCATAAATGGAAAACTTTGAGCAAGAGTAAACTGGCTACTAACACAGAAGGACTCTCAGGTGGACAATACTACATAAACAACTTGCTGAGTATCATCTTCTGCCATTGCCTAACTGGAGGCCCATATGTTTGTCTCTTCCGAGCCCACAAGCCATGTGAGGAGAAAATCATATGCAGGGGCAGTGAAAAACACGCACACACACACACCCCCCCGAGTACCTAAACCTTCATTTTCCCCACAGCCTGGGGGTAAAGTATTATACTTGAGGGAGAACAAAAAAAGGTAGCTGAGCTGGGAAGAAAACGCCAGCTCCCTTTTATTCGCAAGACAAATTCCAGATCCTACCTATGATGGAGCTGAGTGCCTTTGCCTAAGCAGAGATCTGCTTTTGCTCCTTTCTTCTCATTTTCCTCCACACACAAGCTAAAAAATAATAATCAACGAAAGTTTGGCTTTCTTCTGCCAGTTTATTCCAAATTTACTGGATTTCACTTCAATATTGCCTATGATTACCTATACCTTGCACTGCCAATGCAGCACGCTCTAAGAGACGACATTAGTTATCTATGCTTATGAAGAGAGATGTTGCAGGCAAAAAGATGCATCTCTATGTCATACTGAAGAATGATGTTTACTTTAATAAATCACATTAATTGGTAACATGGATTCCAGCATATAAACTTCCTAAGTAGGTTGGTTTTGGTTTTTTTTTTTTTAGATTACAGAGTAATTTCACTCAGGTATTGTCATTTCTCCAGTACACACACCACCACTTTAAGTGCAGCATCTCTCCTCCTCCTCCTGCTCCAAAACAGGACAAGAGACCATCACTTATCACCTCGCACACTACGGGTCAAAGAGCCTCACCTATTTTGGAGGCACAGTACATCTGTTACAAGAAATTCACGTTTAAATCAATGATGACTATAACATCAACATGACGGGGGACTCTAATTTGGGAGCCTTTTACAGCAATGGCTGATAACGAACTGGTCCTGAGCTGTCAGTACGATGTTACAGCAGAAAGGGGTATGGCAGTCCTCGGATATAACTATTATTTTCAACTATAATCAGCCAGAAAGCTTATGCTGTGCATATATATTAACGCATCCTCTACAAAAGCACCTGCGTATAGCCGAAACCGAAGAAGGATGCTGACAAAATGTAACGAGCTCAAGGATAAACCATGGGATTAACTGAAGGGCTGGGAAACGTCCTTTCTAGGCAAAGCCTCAAATGCAAGGCACTTGCTTTGGCGAGGAGAAAAAAAATAAATCGGTGGTCTTGCGGAAAACAGGGGAGTTTTAGCGACAAAGCCATCTTCTTCACCCCTCGGAAAGACGCTCACGGCCACGTTAAAGACGACACCCCCAGTTTTTAGCAGCGAGGACGACCAATTCCCTTAAACAAGGCAGGAAGGGTTGCAGAGGATTATCACAATTTGGTGCTTTTTTTAAAAATTAATAACGAAACATAGAGTTTTGTTTTTTTTTTTTTCCTGGAAGGTAGGGCGCTGTTCAAAGGCGCTCTAAGCGAGGGACAGCAGCGTGAAGACCCCCCCCACAACCACCACCACCCCCCCCTCCTCCCCGCCATTACCCACCACTTGGTAGAGGGAGGTCACCAGCACGCCCAGGGTGGCGAACGCCATCCCGAGGACGCTGAACTTCACGTCGTAGTAGGAGTTGAGGAAGACGCCCAGCGTGATGGGGACCTGTGGAGGTGAAGGAAAGGGGCGGGGGTGGTTTTTTTTTGGCCGGGTTGCTGCCTTCAGGCGTCNCCCCGCTCCCCTCAGCCCCGCCGCCTCCTCACCAGGGTAAGCTTGATGCGGAGAGGGAAGGTCTTCCCGTAGGCCAGGCTCTGGATGACCACGATGACCGGCGTGGTCATGGCCTTGGCCAGCTGGTAGGTGCCGATGGTGTTGCTCTG
>VZSF01004659.1:2637291-2708729 GCA_013398295.1 Chionis minor | reverse complement strand
ACACCACCACCTCCTGGCCAGCAGCGTGGGCAGAAACACGCCGCCTCTGCCAGGGCCAACGGGTCTCCACAACCGGAATGGGTATTTCCATAGGCACAGCCCTAAAAATACGGGTACGGCAACAGCAAGGGGCGCTCCCAGCCCAGGCGGCCACGGCACCCTGGGCTGCATCAACAGCAGTGTGGCCAGCAGGGCCGGGGGGGAGAGGGGGATTCTGCCCCTCTGCTCCGCTCTCCTGAAACCCCACCTGGAGTCCTGCGTCCAGCTCTGGAACCCCCAACATAAGGACATGGACCTGTTGGAGTGAGTCCAGAGGAGGGCCATGAAGATGATCAGAGGCTGGAGCACCTCTGCCACAAGGACAGGCTGAGGGAGTTGGGGTTGTTCAGCCTGGAGAAGGCTCCAGGGAGACCTTATAGCAGCCCTCCAGTACATCAAGGGGGCCTGCAGGAAAGATGGGGACAAACTTTTTAGCAGGGTCTATTGCGATAGGACAAGGGGTTATGGCTTCTAACTGAAAAAGGGCAGATTTAGATTAGATCTCAGGAAGAAAATTTTCAGTGTGAGGTTAATGCGGCACTGGGACAGGTTGCCCAGAGAAGCTATGGATGCCCCATCCCTGGAAGTGTTCAAGGCCAGGTTGGATGGGGCTTTGGGGCAACCTGGTCTAGTGGGAGGTGTCCCTGCCCATGGCAGGGCAGTTGGAACTAGGTGATCTTTAAGGTCCCTTCCAACCCAATCCATTCTGTGATTCTATGACTCATACACAGCACACGTGACAGAAAGCTCTTTGTCAAGACTGGGTGAAGGCACCGAAGCCCTTCCATGCTTAGCACTACAGCTTCGGCCTCTGCTCTCTCCAGCTAAGGGAAAAGCAGCTGAATGTTTGTTTACACATGTAAAGAAGGGCAGAATAAGGTTTCTAAATAAATTACAAAATCTCAACACTTGTGAGTTTCAAGGTTCACCTTTCCTCTGGTTCAGTATTACATGGGCATTGCGGCAACTACACAACGTACCCGAGACCAGTACAAGCCCTGAAACAAGCCCCTCTCTCTCCTGAAGGGCTGGTGGTAACCCTACACTTTTGTTCTTCTTTTCTTTGATGTTCCTTTCCTCCGGCCCCCGGCCCCTGCTGCCTTCTCCCCTGCTTTCCACATCCATGCTCCTGCAGTCTCACTTTCCTCTCCACTGTACCCTTGGCGCATTCTTCTCCTGCCCAGTAATGCTTCCAGTCTACAGGCTGCTCTTTGGCATGTAGCCAGGCGAGTAAGGAGGTTCATACAATCACTATATTTACATGACATTTTAGTTTAGAATGAACAAACATTTTCTGTTTGTGAAGCACTTTTATTAGAAAAAAGAAAACACATTATGAAAAAGGTTATGTAACAAATATCATCTCTGAAGTTGGTCGGAATTTTTCAAGTTGAAGTTGAAATCTGAGGGTTGGGGTTTTTTCCCCCAATGATCAGAACAGCTTATCTGAGTCATGATTTTATTCTTTTTTATAACCAGAATGTCCATGTTCAGAAGTTCTTGCAAGTATCTACGTGAAATCCTATGGCTGAATTTCATACCCCAAAGGATCGAGATCCTGGTCCAGAAGCATCAGAGAGGATTCCCTCAGTTTCTGTAGAAGCTTTCGGAGTTCTTCTTTTGAAAATACCTAAGAATTAAAAAAACCCCAAACAAACATAAAAAACCAGCCACATAATGGAGTTATGTTTATTTGCAATGAATAGCACTGACATAGATGTAAATGGTGGTTTTGTTTTTTTCCCCCATTTAAGATGGTGCAAACATCAGACATTTCAGAATGGCATTTAGCAAAGGACTAGAAGCTACTAGCAGCATCCAAAACCTGAAGGTAGTCTCAAGATAGCTCTGTCTCATAATTACGACAGAGATTATTGGTAAACAGCCAAGTTTAGTCTTCCTGTTGTTGCTGGCAGAGATATTAAGATAATCCAGGTGAATGCATCACATTATTTTTCTCAACCTATATGTTTCTTTTCAGATTTCTAATCCTTGGGATTTTTTCCAGGGGGAGTGTTGTGGTTTAGGGTTTTTTTTGTTGTTGCGTTTGGATTTTTTTAAGCGATTTAAGTTTTTGGGGTTGTTTTTCAGGCTTTTGGAGGGAAAGAAAGTCAGGTAAACCAAGTACTCCAAACCAAAACCTACTTATACAGTGTTCTGAAATGTAATGGGGGAAAAAAAATAATAATTACAATTCTGCAGTTCAACTTAGAATCATCGAATCGTTTAGGTTGGAAAACACCTTTAAGATCATTGAGTCGAAATGTTAAACTTCTTTCAATAGCCCCCATCCAAAAATTAGTAACTGCACTACTCAGAAGAACTGCGTGTCAAGACACTGGCATCACCTTCAGTGTTTTGAAGTTAACTCTTTGATTCCTTAAGTCAGCATACAAGGAAATCCTTTACTACTGCAGTGAATGGGAAGAGGTAAAGAAACTTCTTCAGCTCAGGAACATATGGCGTCTTCCTCTAGATAGAAGCTTTTTCCACAGTCAACCCACAGAGCTTTTAAATGGAAGTTAAGCTGCCTGCAGCGCTCAGTAACTCACCGTATAAAGCTTGTGTCGCTCAGAAGCAACTGTGTCAGCCAGCCGTAGGCACTCCTGATACTGCCCGGTACTATGTAACACTGTGTGCAGTAAAAAGCACATCATTGGCAGACACAGCTTCCGCAGCAAAATCATCTGGTGGGTTCGTTCAGGGTCATCCTCAGCATCCTTGCCACAGCAAAACAGTATATTAGTATTATGAACATTTATCTTTAAAAGGCAACTCAGCATAACCACGTAATTAGTAGCGTCAGAGGCAAAAAACTGGACTAACCAGCCTAGACTGGACTGCCAGTTCTGATTTATACAGTAACTGAAGGGGAAGCAATCTGTAGCTGGTCACAGCAAGGCCAGAGCAAATTGTAACAGAGTAAACAGACACGCATCGAACTAAAGATGACAAAGGTACAACTGGGTACAATCGGTGCTTTGTGGTCTACGCCACGATATAAAAATGCATTTTACCTCTCTAACGTCAACCATCCATCCTCCATCAACAAAGAGTAACACATTGTACATTTTCTCTTTCACATCAGCTGTAAGAGCATCCAAGAGGCCTTTCCAAATACCATAGTCCATCTGGCAAAGAAACAAGAAATAAATTACGGTAGAACAGGATAATTTCCAAGGCTATTTTAACAAACACTCTTCACCTAGCATGCAACAGCCAGCGCAGCCCCAATTCAAACTAGAATCTTCAGCCAATTGCCAAAACCTAAAAGCCTGCTGCTAAAGCTATTTCCATCCTTGCTTAATTCCCTGTCCGGAGAGTCAGACAGGTTGTTCGGAAGCAGTCGAAGCCACTAGACGAAGATAATTTTAAACAACTTATTCTGCCACGCTTATAGAACAAAAACTTGTATAAACCGAGTGCAGTCTATTCATACTGGCCAGCCAGGCAAAAAGAACTTTGGGCAAAACAAATGGAACTGCAACATCTTTTAGAGAAGAAAATGTGACAAATGGAAGAAAACAGGACAGCCTTCATCCTCCATTCCCAGGGAAGAGTTAATAGCAAAATAAAGTACTCAGATTTATCAATAACACTGACAATCAACACTCATTATAATGAGTATTTACTATTACATTATACAATACTATATGTAAAGCTGAGTCACGTAAGAAAAAAGCATGATAATTTATTGTGCAGTGGCATTACTATTCTATTTCATACTCCCTTTTTGCAACATAAACCCAGAATAATTTACAATAGAGTTCTTGAGCAATATGAATTAGCAGTCTTTGACCCTGTTTCATTAAACTAAGACTGCCTCCTAAGCAAGAACGTGCATGTCTATAGTAAATAACAATTTGAACTTTTACCTACCTCGTACTTCTTTTCTTTATGTTCGTGGGCCACTTTTTCAGTGAAACTTGCTTGTGGTAACAAAGAAGGCTTCTGTGGAGCTGAGTTCATGTGTTTAAACCATTCATTAAAGGTTTCGTGGGCTTCCTGGATTGCATTGGAAACAGTGTTTGGACATTTTTGACTCTACTATTACAGGAACGTCATTAAAATGCACAGAACTTAAATCAAACGGACAAAGCTTAAAGTTTCACCACCAAGGCAAAACCACCATTATTTCTAAATAATAACTTGGAATACAGCATAGCTGAAACTCACCAAATATGCCCGAATACATAAGTGTTCCCGTATAGCATTGTCATCTTCAGCTGGAAGTGGCATATCCATTCCTTGTTCTTCCCATTGGTTATATATTTCTGCTATAGAGTCCTGGGGAATCTTCACAAACACATCTTTTGCAGCTTCATGTTTCTTGGATGCTATGAGAATGTGAACCGAGTATCAACAGCTTTGCAGTTTCCATACTTTATAAACTGACAGACCCATGCCTTTTAATAGACTAGATTCAAAGTTATATCAAATGTTGTGCCCGGAGCCAATGAAAACAAAAACAACATTTAAAAAGTCTACAATATTTGTGAAGTTTAGTACCCAAGAACTTCCTCATGATTGCATTGCTTTGCTTAAGTGCTTCTGCCCTCTGTGCAGGATCAAATACGAGCCAGTCAATTACGTCAATTTTCAGCCGGTCTGCCTGTAAAAACCAACATATAGATTCACTAACATTTCAAGCATACAGCTGATGTTAGACACATCAAATCCGGTCAACGAAATATGCAAGTTTCTAAAGATCTTTGGACAGCGTTACGACATAGTAACAAGGATCACTTTATTCACAACTTTAGTATCAAAAACTTAGAAAACAAGCTCTGCAATCTAGAATTACCAAAAAAATCCATTTCTAAGTATTCCCAAGATATTCAGACCGATGGACAAGCATCAGCTCTCTCAAATTTTTATGGATTGCCATGTATCTTCCTCAAACTTTAATATGATTCACATGACAAACATGGTTTAGGGAGCCCTTGCTATAATCTTGAGGGGTGCCATCAGCCTGCAACCAGAGTTTTCCAGCTCTTGTGTTAGATAAACTACGTATTTGGCTTAGAGAGTTTAAACTTGGTACTGAACAGCAAAAAATTGCCACAAGTTTGCAAACTATCAGTTGCTTTCTAAATGATAATTTGAATGCAAGTCATTAACAGTACCACATTGTCACTGAGGCACGGAGCTGGATCCAACCAACACTCAATAGTGATGACAAGGAAAATTTCAATAAAGGTAATGTCTCTTGTAGCTCGAATATGTCACTTTAGCACGTAATGAGGTACCTCTGAGATCCAAAGTATTAATCTTCATAATTCTTAGAAGTTACAATAATATCCTACTCTCAACTAGAACGTATTTTGTTACAGTCATTTCCCGGGCTTTATCTTCACTGTTATTTGCATACAGACATGCTGCTGAGCAATACACACCACAGCCCAGAAAGATCAAGGAGATGTAGAAACAGAAATTACGAATTTGTGCAATTCAAGTCCTCATGCAGTCACATGGAAAGTGTATTTCCCTCACAGCCTATTTCAAGGCAATTTTGACCATTTCCATTTCTCTTGTTGGAAGAGAAATATAGATCATATATGATAAAAGACTCTATCCGATTGCAAACTGGAATATCTGCCCTACAAAGTACACTCACCTCTGTTGTGCCTGTATCTAGCATATGGTCGTGGTGACTGAATTCACCAGCATCCTTCTTGCGGATGTTTTCAACAACAGTTTTTGTTATGGTTGCAACATCCAGACCTAGGTTAAGAGAGAACTATGTAACAGCGATCATGAATTCAAACTTGCCACAAAACAAAGTTCAGATTCCAGTTGTTGACCTTATTCCTTACTACGAGTAATTCCCATCGGTCTGCTCACACTCACATTGTCAGACTAAATTATAAGCTTTTGAGATATGGAATTTATTGCAGGTGTTTTAGAAGAATGATATTTGAGATAACAGAGAACATCGAATATTGGAAAAAGAATAAGACTATTAACAAGTCTTTCAGTCTGTGCTGAGGACCAGCATGTAGATATATTTGCTAAGACCACTGATTCCTACAGTTCTGACAGCAAGACTATGATTTGACAGGGATGTTCCAGGAAAAGCACAGAATAGATCTTTTACAGAAGCTGTTTGAAGAAAATGTTTGAAGAAAAATTAGACACTAAATTCTGCAGTACATCTACTTCACTGTGAATTTTGAGTGGTACAGAGGCATTGTCAAATAATGGACAGTATGCTGCTTCACTATAGTCCCTTTTAGTTTGATACGTAGGCCTGGAAGGAAGCTTACAATTAATGCAAGCAACCCACCACTGCTAAGAAAGGGCACTATAAATAGGACCAGAAAAAAAANAAAAAAAAAAAAAAAAAAAAAGAGATACTCATAACCTTCCTAAATCCACATGCAGGTACGTATTTTCATAATTAGTTTTCTGAAATAATACAATCATTCAAGCGTCAGAGCATATATTTGAGAACACTCAGCTGGCATTTACTTCCTGCTGTGTTTGGACATAATCCAGAAGCAGAAGTGGTATTTATTTAATTCGGAAAAAGAATTGCAATTCCAGGTTAGTTAAAAATACCTACTCGAGGAAGCGATCAGCAAATTAATTTTATTTAATTGCAAAAGTGAAGGGACATAGGAAGGAAACAATATCATCTCCATAGTTAGGTGTTGTGGTCTGGGCCAGACTGGCCACTGAAATGAATGACAGATGATCTCCGACTTCTCTTCTTTCAGAGAAGGGAGAGCACCTCCCTTCAAGGGGAGGAGGAAGACAGAGAAAGAGACTTATGAGTTTAGAAGAAAGTAAATTACTTTAATGAAATATTAATAAAAAGAAAATAATGAGCCCTAGTAGGAGGCGTCCTTGCCCATGGCAGGGGTGTTGGAACTAGATGATCTTTAAGGTCCCTTCCAACCTAAACCATTCCATGACTCTATGATTTCTATGATTAAGTATACACAATATAGACAAAACCAGTATTGAGCTCCCAGGATGAGGATCACATCACTGGCAGGCACTGGGGAAGTCCCAGACTGGACTCAGTGAAGCACCCAAACTGCATTCAGGAATGCATGGATTGGGATCAAAGGCAGATGAACAGACAGAGTCCTTCCCGGACGCCGGCCATGGAAGAAAGAGGCTGACCCTTTGATCCCTCAGCTTTTACACTGAACATGATGCAGATGGGATGGAATACCCTGTTGGTCAGTTTGGGGTCACCTGTCCTGTCCGCTCCTGCCTGCAGGTGGGACCCCTCTACGTGTTTCCACTTCCAACCCTCCAACGGGGCACATGACAAAGCTGGCTGCCCTTGGTTGTTATAGCAATGAGTCTAAGCAAGAGCCTCTCTGCATCCCATCCCTTGGCAAAAGTTAGAAACAATTAGGTCTTATCAGTCTCTGGGAGCGGACTACAGTCTTAAAAACATGCCATTAATGTCAGAGAGTTCAGTCAGTTAGAAGAGGCTTAACTGCTAAGTAAAATTACTGAACAGAAAATTGGTTCTTTTATACCTCAAACCAGGACACTAGGTTTTGCATTAAAAACTACTGAAAGACAAAATAACCCAGGTTATAAAATGATAATTTGAATATCAGCATATCTCACCTGCATCTTTTGCTAATTCAAGGCAGTGGTGGCGTTGATCGCTTTCAGTAACATCTTCCAGAAATAAAGCATACTGAGCTACAGCTAGCTCCGAGGGCAAGTGGCTAACATAAAAGGCTATTAAATCTGTATGCTTCTCAGATATCATCCGCTGCGGGATAAGAAGCAAATATTTAGAAAAACATAATATATTCCCCTGTGTAAACACATAAATGTGTTTGCATTTATGTAAAAACATCTTTTATGTAAAAACATAAATTGGTTACACCAATTTCTGCTTATTTTGTTCTGATATATTAAGATTCTACTTCTCGGCTTCTAAACAAGGATCAATAAAACCGCCTCTTATTTAAGCACTGCTGACAGCAACTCTGCGTATTAGGCAAGCTTCCATGTATCTCTTGAGAAGAGAGCATTAACTGCGTCATAGCTCTTTCCATCCTGTAACCTTAAGTCTCCTTTTATTCCTCTTTCATGTCTAAATTACAGAGAAAGCAAACTATATTTTTGAAAGCTTACCTGAATGTAGGTCTTTAGGACTTCAACAGAAACTTCCTCCTTATTGCAAACAAATATAAATTCAATTTAAAATCAAGTAATATAAAAAAACCCCCAAAACCCAAAAACCCCACAACAAAAAACAAAAAAACCCCCTCCAAAACCTCAAACAAACAAACAAAAGCTTCACAGGCTACAAGGTTACTTGCCACACAAATACAGGCTACCCAGAGGACACAAGGTTATTTGCTTCTCCCTGCTTCAGTAATCTACACATTCCAGGCACAGCTGGAAGAACTGTTACTCTCGGAGAGTCATTAAAAAATGTGTCCTCTGACTCAAAGATATAGTATTCCCAGGATTTTCTTTTTCAGTAACTGCGCAATATAGTTTTTGGTCTAACTGGAAAACTACTTTTAAAATTGTTTTTCAAATCTTTCGCAATATTTTTAAAAATTAATAAATTAAAATGTCAGGGGAACAGATGGCTCTTGCAGTGTGCTACATGCTGTATTACAGACAATTTCACGTTTCTGTGTACAGAGTATAAATATCACCTGGCTCATCTGTAATACCCTATACTAAACAACCAAGGTATAGTCTGAGCACCTGAGACTGCTTTAGCTAAGACTCAAGTGTTTGTTACTGTGCAGAACTATCACTTTAGTTTGACATGCGTAAATGAGAGATTTTCACCCAAGCATATACCTATATGAATTGTATTCAAACATCAAATAAGAAACATCATAAAAGCTTTGCCTCTTCTCTCTGAGGTCTACTGAGGGTCGATGAAGTAATCTTCCAGTAAATTCACCTAACTCCACAATTGCGGAAGCAATAATCAACAGTTACTCACAATCCCACACGGGAATTTATGTAAAAAATGGCACCTTTTTGTCCCCTGTGCTAAACATATGCTGCTAAAGACTAGTTTTACCATACTTTAGCTTAAAGAACTACTCTATCAAATTTTGAGTCTGGCTAAGAAACTTACATGTATACACACACAGTGGTTCTCCTTAATTAGCTAAATGTTAACTGACTTCAAAATAAATTTCAACAAGGGAATGAAGCAATGATTAGAGGCATGAAAAAACATAACAAGTCAGAGCTGTATTTAAATCATCCAATGAAAACACACACTCATCTTTTGCCAAAATAGGTTACATTCAGAAACTTACTCGATACATAAGCACTTCTAATTTTTAAAACAGTAGAAAAAGGAGAGCTTCTAATTACTTGTGACTGCCTCAGAAAAGAGTAATTGCAGACTATGTGATCCATCTGCGTATTTAGCATAAATAGGCTAGATAGCTAGTAGGCTATACTTACTATGTATTTGCGGAAAATAGGAAACTTTCAGCTAGTACCAGTTACCTCAAGCAAAAACATTTATGAGTTTACAGCCATAGGTACAATTCCAAGGACTGTGCATAAGGTCAGATTAGATTCAAAGCATTTTGGCTGCTATGAATAATCCTAATATTGAAGTTTGAGTCAGGTCCTTCTCAATAAACGGTGTATGAATAAAATCCATCATCTGCAAAAAATCATTTTCAAGCTGAATTGGAGGGGAGGAGGATGATCTTTTCTGATTTTGACTGTTGTATATTTAAGCATGCAGCTCCTCATCAGCCTGGTAGTAATTCACCATCATTGTATGTAGTTTATATATTTACACACAATCATTTCTGCTTCAAATACTAGCTACTGCTATGACAACAAATGAAATACAAGTGAACTTACCTTAGTCTGCAGACCCAAAGTGCGGAAAAAAAGAATAAGGTGTGTCATGAAACGAAGGAGGTGTCCTGGGAGCACACTTCTGTCTTTGGAAAGCCATCTGCTGAATTCTTCCATCAAACCTATAGCCACCAAGGAAATGTCGATATCACCAGGAAAAAACACTTCAGAAATATTTAAAAATCATGTATTTATTCAATAAATGTAATTTAGCCTCAAAAGCCCACCAAAAGAAAACAGCAACATTTTTGGAAAGATACAGCTGTTTGGCTTAAATATCTGCTGTATGTAGTTTGTCATTTCTCAGAAAAAGTTACAGCAATAGTCTCACATATATTCTGACACATTTACAATATTTCATTACTTCTTTGAAAACTACCTTGTATCTCGAACTGCAGAAAGTCTCTACTGTTCTTGGTTAAAGAAGCAACTTAGCTTTTAGGTAGAGTTTGCCTACTCCTAAAATCCATTCACATATAAGGTTCTGGAAAGGTCACTAGAAATAATGTAGTCAGTTGACATTTAAAAATCACTTAGAGAAAAGCTCACCATCCACATCTCCCAGTATAATGAATTTCTGAATCACATGATAGTGTTCTTGATTCTCCTCTATAACCCTCTGGGGAAAGAAAAAGAAAGTTCAAACTTCGAATAAAATCTTATAGCATAATGTATAAAGAAAGCAAACTTATAAATAAAGCAAAGGTTCCTTAGGGAGAAAAGCTATCCTGTTGCAAAGGGTATTCTGCATAAAGAGCAGGAGAAAAGGCACTTGCTATCTCAATGTCAAATTACAAGGATATTGACAAACTGAAAGAAAGAACCAGAATATAGATCTGTAGAGTTAATACCTTCATGGAAGAGAGCCAAGAGGGAAGAGGAGAATAAATAATAATGTTACAGAGAAAGGATTCTACAAAGTCACAGAAGCAGCAACAATATGTCTAAATCCTGAAAGTAAAGGCCTAAGAAACTTAACTTGAGGACGAAGAGATTTTTTTTCCCTGCAGAGCAATTAATGCATGAAACACAATTCAAGTGCACCTGTAAAGTTGCTTATATGGTGAGGATGGCACTAGAAAGGCAAAGGCAGCTGGGTGTATCTGTGGCTGACCGCATCAATCTGTGTGCTGTCTTTCAATGTGTCTTTGTCTTCGCAATATAAATGCTGTATGTCTACTCCATCAAATAAAAGTTTAGTTTCAATTTCATCTTTACAGGACTAACATAGAAGTTATATATTCCATCTTAAACAAAATGAGTATCCTGGGTGCTAAACGTGACAAAGAAACACAGCCAGTTTAAGCAAACATGCTTTTAAAATTTGAAAGGCCTGTTTCAAAAGATGCACACAAACTTCTTCTAAAGAAAACAGTATGTAATCAATCTTAGCACATTTTATCGAAGTGTTAAATAGCTGATTTACTCGATCTGCTTTGTATGTCTGGCAAGACTTCAGAGTCAGCTGTTCCTTTAGCACACTCAGCTAGTTTGGCAGATATGGGGCAAGCCAAAACCTGTATCTTTTTCACCATTAAAAGGTGGCGGCATATAGACAAATCTATTTGAATTGAGAAATTACACATTACGGAGGTAGAAAACCTACAATAAAGGAGTCACTGTGTATATTTGAGCCTTTCTTTAAAGAGGATAGTGAAAGTGCAACCTACTGACTAGTTAAAAATGGTAAACAGTGAGGAGAAACACTGTAATTAATATGTACCTTTTTGTCTGTTGCCTGAAGTTCTTCAAAAACTTTTTCTGAAGTCCAGCTTCAAAGTAGGAGAGAAAAGGTAAAAAAACATTACCTTGAGTATTCCAAACAGATCATAGGATCCTTTGTTGAGTGCAGGAGCACAATTTTACTTAAAACTTACTTTGTTTCTAAATAATCTCTAGGAAGCTCTTCCATCTCCTCTGCAGTTACTACTGAGGTTCGTATTTCCTGCTCAACAAGAGTGTCCACCATGACCCTGAAATATGCCCAAACGGTATCTTCCCAGGTATCACAAACTGGAAGAAGCTACATGTTTAAGAAACAGAGCAAAAATTTTCAGAAACGGAGAACTATCAGAATCTGAACAGAGCAATTGTAATTAAGGATAAGATTTCCAGGCACCAAAGCAGACTACTTAATAACCATCTTGTGCAGCAGCTTTTCCTTCATCAAAGCAGGACACAAAAAAAAATCCTTTCACTGAATAATGCTCTATCACCTTGATTATCTTGTACCAAAGGTAGTCAAAACAAATCACGCTATCCTCCTTCCAGAGGCAGCACCGCTTTGACACCACTCCCCCTCCCGTGTACCACCACTTCAGAAAACCAATGCAGATGAAGACTATCCACTTTTCTGCCCAAACATTTTCCAGCAGAATCGCTTTGTCTTAGTGGTTTATGTCGTGACTGCGCAAGTCACAGTGCAGTCGTGAGTGGTGAAGGGTAGGAGAAAGGGAGTACCGCTGCTTCGGGGATACAGAGAACTTTATATCCAGTTCTCTGAATCTTGCTACGCTCTTTCAGTGGTGAAACCCTGGGACAAGTCCCAGATAAAACACTGCATTTTGTGAAACGCTGCTCTCTTACAGTAATTTAAAAATTGTACTGAAATTACTGAAACATTACTGAAATTCAATTTCATTAAACGTCTCTCTGCTCTGTCACAAAAAAAGCAAATATATTTTTTCATATAAGCCTGTATAATTTTACGCCTTTTTTCCCATAGAAGAACTAATTTTAAATGTCAACGAATAAAACCTCAAAATATTCTCTATTTCCCCTCTTTTTTATTTTCTGAATTATCTTTACTCCATCATACCAAGATGGGAGGGGGGAATCAAGCTCCTCAAGTAGGAGCTTACCACTGATTACTGTAACAGCAGGGAAACTTTTATGGTAGTCTGCAATGTTGCTCATAGTTCTTAAAAGTAATTTCAAAAAATTAAAATCACTACTTAGGAATGGGAGAGCACAAAAACATCCGGGGATTAAAAATAATGAGAGAACGACTTAAAAATAAAAGTGAGCATCGTACATAGTATAAAACCTATTGATAATGAAATTCAGGTACAGAATATCTTTGGATACAGCAACTCGCCTGTAAGAACACTGTGCATGAGCAGGAAGGTGATCATACAAGCTCTTAAATAATACTAAATTAGAAAAGAATTAAAACCACATAATAACTGTTTGTACTGAAAGTTAGCAGGAATAATACTAAGAAAAGTATATCGAGCCTATTCAATTAAGGCATGTCAATCCTGCAAAGAACATGTCAACTAAAGCTGCAATGTTTGCTATTGCCCTGTTTACTAGACTTTTACTGTTGCGTAAGTACAATAACCAGTAATTGCAGTATTTCTGATGATATCACCGTCACGTGAGAAAGAAAATGCACAACTACCAAAAGCCACTTCACTAGGAGGCTTGACATACCTGTTTGAGGTTCCCACTCAGTGCTGCATAGATTGCTCTCTCATATCTATTAAACTGCTCCTAAAATAGACAGCAAAAAGAATATAACTTCTAATTAGAAAGCACCTATGTTTTCTGTTGACTTTACATTTTATTAGAGATTAATCCATTACAAAATGTTCCACCTGCTTCCAAGAAAAGCTGGAAAATCACAGGACGTATCAGGAGACAAAATAAGAATAGCAAGTGACTTCCCCTTCACTGGCATCCCCTTGTAACATACGTGAAAAATTTATATTGACCTGGAAAGAAAGCAATGTTTTTGCTTTCCCATTCAAATAAGTCAAGATGAAAGTAAAAGTTAGTGTCAGCAGTTTCACTTTCAACCAAATAAAAAGTGTCAGACACTTCCTAAGCCTGAAAAATTGGTGCTGTTTCTGTAGATTTCTGACTACAAGACATAAATACGTTATTTGAGAAGCCCTCTTAGAAACATTAATTGCAAATCCCATAAGCAGCAAACACAGAGGGGGCAGGTTTACTTAAAATCATGTTACAGTGTTCAAAAGATGTTCAATTAACATCGAGCACATTAGCATTATCTTACCTCTTCAGCCATACGCCAACAACTTATTTTCCAAATGCACCTATATGGATTCCCTTGAACAAGCTCCAGCTCTTTTCCTACATGCAAAGGATAATTTGAAAAGAAAAAAAAAAAAAAAAAAAAGGAAAAAGAAGAAAAAGGTGCTATTAAAAAAAAAGAGAAACCAGTAACAAGGTGAAGTTTCTTTTCTGTTATTAACCCAATTTCAATCCCTTTGGAACTCTTCCTAAAGCATTTTGATACTTTCGAGTAGACCACAAGGTGGCTTTTCTGGGAAGTTTGGCAAATGCACATCTTAAAGTCACAGTATTTTGAAAGCTTAGCTGCTACCTAGCTTTGAAGAAAATAATGTTTTTGACCATAAGATATCTACAACATTTACATTTGGTAAACACAAAGTTAAGGAGAAAACTTGTATCTTAAGAAACACAAACTGAAAAAAAGTCACTGCTGCTGTTCTGCATGCATCTGCATGAGGGCATGCACCATGGAATTAAAACTCACGTAACAGGAAGCGAGGCAGGTACACAAGAAACAAGGCTAGGACATTGGGGAAGCATACAGATAAAGTTAACAGGCTATCAGGATTTGAAAAGTAGGAAAGCATTATGCCTTCCACACCTGGCTATGCACAACACAGACATGTTCTTAAATTCTTTCCTAAATCCTACAGTGTCCTGAGCATAAAGAGAAGAGAGGTACCGTGTTATAAATAGGACTCTGTGCAAGGAACTCCAGAACCAAGGAGAAAGGTAATTTAACGATTTTCAAATATTTTAAAAGCATCTCTTTTTCCTGCATTTACATTCGCTGAACCCTAGCCCTACTATACCTTTCCGAAGCTGGACAGAGTCCAACTTTTGTAAGCTACAAAATGTTTGCCAGGTGGCGCAAGTCAGATGCTGAGAAAATACAGATTGAAATATTATATGAAGGTGGAAAAGATCTGCCCAGAACTCCGAGACATCTATTTCCTAGTGTTTATGCTTGGTTTTCAAAAAGAAAGTGACTGCATGTTAATTGGATTCAGTGAACTCATACCTTTGACTAAAATCATTTCACATTAAATTTTTACATGTTCAACAGCCACGGCAAAATATAAAAAAGGCTCTTAAGGTGAAAAGGAAGAGCTATTTCTCTTTGCCACAGACAGATACTAAGAAAAAGCCCCCTGCCCTATTTTTACGTCTGTCTCAAATACACTTTGAAGTAGATACCTCCATTTATGTTAGGATCATGATACAATTTCCATCCTTCCAAAGTTGCAGCTCTCCAGGCCTGACCACATCGTTTACATAAGCGTTGTGCCTGAAAAACAATGGATTTTCTCAGCAACAGACTTCAAGTTAGGAAAACCACCAGCTTCTTTAAAAATCTGAAAATTACTATAAGAGTTAATCTGTGTAGAGAGAAACTATGCAAAAAATAAGCACAAAGAACCTTAAACTCAAAACAACTGAAAGATTTCAAAGTAAATAAAATGTCATCAGTGGCCTTTTTCACTAAACATTTCAGTTTTTCAGTCAGTATTTATGGCAATGTGAACAAGACGCTACAGTCTCACCCCTGCTAGTTTAAAAAGCTGTTACGCATCCTTCTGATAAGTTTAGTTCAAGGTGTCATCTTGTTGCTTAGATGTATAATCCATCCACAGGCATCTACTTTTCTAGTTGACTTCGCCTTCCAAACCCCTCATGCACTTCTAAAAACAGCGATCCCACCTTTCCCATAATGATATTCAATAGCCTATGCGCTAGCACAATCAGGTTTAACTCAAAGGTATTTTGAATAGCATGGAAAGCAGAACAGAAAGTGTACAAAAAAAGATTGCTTACAATTCTTCCAATGCTACACCCCTGCGAAAACAAAAATCCCCAAACGAACAAGTCAGCTGAAGATTGTCTAATTAGTCTGACTGGTACTGTTCCAGGACTGACAAAACAGTATGAATAACGAGAGAAACTGCAATAGGCAGTCTTGGTTTATTTAGCCAAATTCTGGTCTTTTCACACTGGAAGGCTGCAGACATTCCACCATTTTGGGAATGGTGACAAACAGTAAATTTAAAGAACAGACAAGCAAGTTGTTCTAGTTTACTTGCCATGTATTACATATGATATGGTAAATGAACAGCAGTTCATTCTTAATTTAGAGTAAACTCAAGGTATTTTAACCGACTCTTTCGGTAGCGAATAACCCACTTCCTGCTTATCAGACAGTAGGGACGTCATAGCAGCGACTGGAGAACAAGTGATGCTGCAAATCTGTATTCATATTGCCCTGCAGCAACATGCTCATGCGCCCATGCTGTCAGAAAATGCACAGATGTGCACCGCAGTGGAGCGGAATACTAGCAAGTAACCATATTCCTAATTCTAAGGTCTTGGGCTCGAGAATCTCAAGTCCCGTTTCCCCCCACCCACCACTCAAATGTCATTATATATAACGCACAGAGCCTAGCGTAAGGGCATCAGTTTCCAGCTGAGGCCTTTAGACAACACCACCATGAAAGTATTTTCAGGATTAAATCGTGAAAGCTGCTTCACAACTGGGAATCGTTACTAAGAACAGCTTTAGAACTGAAATTGCCTGGATGTTACTCAGCTAAGGATTAATGCAAAGCGTACACATCATATACTCTCTAAGCTGGGGCAACAAGCAGACTTATAATGAAGGAGTTAATGGATGATAACAACATGCTTTCTAGATTACTCAGATAACGTCTACCAGAGTTTTCCCTGCCAAAAAATGAAGGTAAGAAAACAAAAGGTAGAAAGCAAGAAAGAAAAGTTACTTTAACTAGTAAGAGTAACCACTGTAAATAACTACATTTCTTGATGGCAGCACTAGCCTATGGAGCTTGTGTACCGGTTCCCAATTCTCAGTGCTTGGACACACCTCCACATGTGCCACTGCAACTGTTTGTACAATAAGGTGACAAAAATAAGTCTGACTCTCTCCCTCAACTCCACTCAGATCACATACTCAAGGGAATGTTAGAGGAACAGAGCAAGTAAAGTTTGCTTGATTTAATGCTATTTCTAAGAAAAGCATGCGTCAAACCTCTCCCTAGTTAAAACTGCAAGTACGTTCCACTCTAACATGTATAGAGGGAAGCCTGTATGATAATCCACTGATTATTAGAGATGCAGTTAGGAAGTTCTTTGAAACATTCTGAGTGTTTATCTGGCAGTAGTTAGTATCAAGCCACTGCAGTAAAAAAAAAAAAGTCACACAACCAAAAAAACCAAGGATACACCATCTATTCTGCATTCAAAATTACTTAAACGCAAGATTTTATGAAAATACTAATTTACTGCTCCATCACTGTCAATACTGATAATAAATTGGAAATTAAATTACTACAAGCCAAATTTAAACAGACATTTTACTACACAGCTTTTCATTAGCTTTAATAGAAAGATTTAAAATAAGTTAAACTAGTTAACCAAGAAGATATTATAGCTTTCTGCAGCCTACCTCATCTGTCATTCCTGCTCGGATGAGAGTGAAGAGATACTTCAATAACCTCGCATCATCTTCTCGGTCCAAATCATCAAGTGGCAGTTTCTGTCTTATGGGAGCATCTGGATCCTGCAATGAAAAAAAGTCACCATCCACCCACACAATATCTATATGCTTCTTCTGACGACTTCCTGCTGTGTTTTATAATTTGGAGTCACTTTTCCATGTTGACACAACAACCTGTACAACCCATGTAATATCTAGCATGATACTTCCCTGTCTTTTCTCTCTAGTTTCTTTCATTCCTCTTCTCTCACTGTTCCTATCAGAGGGATCCTTTGCAATTTCTTTATTTATTCCACCACATTATTTTTACCCCAAACTTCTCATCTTTCAGCTCTTCTCACCTTCAAACATCCTTTCCCCTTCTGCCTCTCTACCTACCAGACTGCTTCTCCTCCTCTGCCTTCTGAGAAGGCTCTTAACAACACCTGTACTTGCTTCTAGTTACTCCAAACAGACTTTCTCAAGCCAATCAATACCTCAGATCACTTCCCAATCGAATTAATCTTCTATGACTGCTTTGCTGTCATTGAGACAGTTCATTATCTCCTTTTATCATACAGTCCTTTCTTTTCTTGACTGCCCTATCAGCTTTTACTCTAGTAGCTCTCAAGGAATCCCATCGGGACTTGGTTTCATTGTACTAGTTACTCTATAAAGACAGCATGCCCGTATCTGCTAGGGCTTCCCAACAATTTTATATGCTTTTCCAGTTAGGAACATGAGTTTGTTTCAGACATAAACCTGAAAGAAGGTTGTAGCAAGCGGGGTCACTCTATTCTCCCATGTAACAACTGACAGAACGAGACGAAGTGGCCTCAAGTTGTGCCAGGGAAGGTTTAGATCGGATATTATGAAAAAGTCATCACCAAAAGGGTTATCAAACATTGGTACTGACAGAATGAGGAGAAGCAGCTTCAAGTTGCACCAGGGAAGGTCTAGATTGCATATTAGGAAAAAAATTTTTCACTGAAAGGATTATCAAACATTGGAACAGGCTGCCCAGGGAGGTGGTGGAGTCATCACCCCTGGAAGTATTTAAGAAGACGGGCAGATGTGGTGCTGAGGGACATGGTTTAGTGGTGGTTTTGGCAGTGTTAGGTTTATGGTTGGACTCAATGACCTTAAAGGTGTCTTCGAACCTAGGTGATTCTATAAAAAGTACTAATAAAGTAATTTGCTTCACCAAATAGACCACAGGTACTTGAGATAAGGGGTGGAGGTATGGAAATGACTGTTGAAAGAAAACAGAAGTCCACATACGCCAAGAGGAACTCCAAAGGTGTTCTGCCTCACAATTTCTGTACTAATTTTCATCTTTTCCAACCTAAATGTTTGGCAATTTTTAGGTAGTACAACTACTTTTGGATAACACAACTATCTAAAAGTTGGTGGAAGGCTGTGAAAATAGCATATATGCTCTAACCCATTTTGAGAGCAAACCTTATTTTTAAATAATACTTACCAACTCTGTTACCAGAGCTCGAGAACTTCCAACATATGTACTTGACTGTCGCTGCTTCAGTATATGTAGTGTGTTCTCCCTGAAAGCAGTGAAATGTTTTTGAGAAAAATGTTTGGGTTTTTTTCGCGAGCATCTTTTAATAAGACAGAGATGTTACACAGAATACGATTACAGAAGAGATACACTTGGTTTGGCTGGTTTATTAATGGACTGTGTTACTATTGTGAAATGCAACATTTCACAAGAAGTGCAATATTAGAATCAATTCACATATCCCTGATTTCTTTCAAAAGCGTCCATTATTTCAATTACACATGTATTTAACTATGAATTTATTTCTGCATGAGCAAGATGTCCCATTAGCATTCAATATAAAGTCAGTCTAGGACAGAAATTCCAATTAGGATGAACACATAATTCCAAAAGCCTGTATTCGCTGGCCATTAAAAACAGGCATATTCTAGGCGTTTAGCATCAAAGGCAGTCTTCGGTCTTTTCTGCCATAAAACCCATTATCATTGATAATAAAGATGACGATAATGGCTTCTGCTGATGGGTCAATGACACAAAGTGATGACAAGAATTTAAACAGGCAAAAATTAAAGCCAGACGAAGTAGTGACCACATGAGAAACATGTAAAAAAAATAGGTTTATCCAGCATAACTAACAAGCTGATCAGCAGCTGACCGTGTCTTATTTTGCCTTATTATGAAAAAATCAAAAATCAAATCTGCATTCAGTTTAATTAAACTAAGTTGCTTTGATGGTTTTCCTTCAATCCTCACCTCCCAAAAGCAATAACTGAGAGGAAAACTCAATTTTTACATCTAAGAATTAAAAAAAAAATAAATGAATGAACCAAACAATTTTTAAAAATCCACTTCTTTTTAAGAGTGATTCTGTGTCTATGCCTGTGAATCTTATGCTTGATGGAGCACGTATACAATCAAAGAAAGTCTGAACTCACCAGTATACAGATTTTGCATAAAACTCAATATTATCAGAGAAGTCCCCAATTTCATCCTTGGCAATGCTCTCTAGCCAATCTACCACCAGCTGGAATAAAATTAAATTGCATTTTTAAAACAAACATGTAACAAATAATACTATAACTGCCTGCCTATCATCTCTGCATCTACTCATTATCTACATAGTAACCAGAGGCATACACATCCTAAAGAATATTGCACTTTCATTTTAAGTGTTTAATACAAAGGTTGTTTAGGCACTTGATCTCTATTTCTCACTAGATGCTGCCATTACCACAGTGCTACTTAATAGTTTATTAATGACTATCAACAGTAACAGATGCTCTAAATGGGACTCGCCCTCAGCCTTCCATCCTCTCCAAGCTAGCCTGAAAAACATTTCTGATCTTTCTAAAGAGCATTACTTTCATTATTTTCACTCATAGACAGAGTACCTCTGAGTATATAAAAAAAAGTATTACAAGTTTCTGATCTTTAGAAACTAGAGTATTACTTTTATGCATACAAAGACTAACACACTTCAGTGAATATAAAGAAATAAGTATTCGAAACAGCTTAATAAAGTGCACAGAGCATTAGTGTTATAAACATTTCAGTCTCTACTGATCTATTTCCATTCTCATCTTAAAAACCTTCCATCATACCTGGCTTTGTCGAACAAGCGAATCTTTCTGAAACAAGTTGTCTACATTCGTCTTTTCACTAGCAGTTAAAACCTATTTAAGAAAAAGCTGATTATTACTTCATGGAAAGAGAACCAAAAACAACTTGCCCCAAAACCACAAATACCAAACTGAACACATACTAGCTCACAAACTTTCTACAAGTCCTGCATGCTACCTCTCCGCTATCCCTTTTTTAAAAACAGATGACACTATACATTTGTTTTATTTGCATGATCTTTTACATCCAGTTACACTAAAAACTGTAAAAAACGAGATTCAGAACATAATTCACAAATGTACGACCACAGAAAGATTCTACATAGTAGATCCGCTGAGTCCACTGACTGCACTCATCCTAAATCCCATTTATTACTGTATACATAAAAATAAAAAGGATTACATTTTCCAAGACCATATGCACATTTAACATGAACAAGTGAAAAAAACCCACCCAAACCCCAAAAACCCAACCACAGAACCCTGATCCTTCTACCTGCTCTCCTGCATTAATTTATCTTTCATTAGGCTTGCAACAAAAAGAGAATAGAAAATGCATTTTCCTAAAAAATACAGCTAGGAGCAGATTGGTTTTTGGCACAACAGTGTTTAATAGTGACAACTTAGCAGTGGGAATCCTAGACGAAGCTATTTTATGACTAGGAAAAAAGCAACTGCGATCATAAATTTTACAAAGCAGAGTCACGTCACATTGTTTTGTCTTCCTATGCATATTCTGGCAGCAAAGGCTGGAAGCACTCTATTGACATAGACAAGAAGACTACAGCTGAAACAAGAATGCTAAAAAAAATTTGTATTTCACTTGAGATAAATTGGAATCAGGATTGCAAAGGCTAGACAGCTTGAGACCACATGTTCTTCTTTTAGACAAAGCAAAATGATGTCTGACCTATGGGAACATTACCATTATTGATGCAACTTTTTAAAAGAAATAAATAGTTATTTCTAGTGGATTTTCCAAGAGTATGTGGAATACTTCAGGAAATAAAACATAAAGTATAGTTTATAGTATTTTTTACACCAGCGTTTTCTCCTTAGAACTATTTAAATTCATTTTTCACAATATATGAAATAATCTTATTTTTATCTTGACGAAAATCAAGTCAGTCTCATTTTTGTTTACATTCTTTCACCTTTGAATTTTGAGTGGCTGCAATACCGAGACTGTAAAAATAAATTCCAAGCATTTAGTTTGTATTTAGCTTATTATACAGCTTTAACCCCCCCCAAAAAGTCCAAGCTTACTGTGATATCAAATGCAGTTTCATCTTCCAGTGCAGACTGTATTCTGTCTCTAGAAATAAAAGTGCAAAATGTTAATGATTAAAATTAAGCTAAGAAAATTCAGCAGAATGCATACGTGAAAGCGCTTAGAAATATCTTTAAAAAAATGTTCTTTTAAAAAAATACTAGAAGTTGCAAAGGTAACAAGAATAGGCCCATTTACAACTTTCAGTTCTGTAAACAGGTAATAGACATATATATCAGCACCTAGTTTATCAGTATTCCATATTTATAAACTCATAAAAATATATCCAAGAAAGCTATCTCAGTACAAAAATATAACATGCTTTTCAAAGGAATTACCTATAAAGCGAGGACAACAGTCTCCAAGTTACCATCTCCTGCTTGAGAAGCCACAAGATACTGGCAGTTTTTGAAAACTTCTGCTGTCCAGGAGTTGCCCGATAAACTATTTTCCCTAGTATATTCACCTGAGGTAAATGAATTTATACATAGTTAATACTGCCCAACATTGCAATTTTCTTCTCAAGCCACTGCACCAATCTTTTTATTATCCTGAATGCTTTCAACAGCAAGTTTGACTACGATCTCTTCAAAATAGGTAAATGATACTCTACATCACAAATTCTCTTCATTATTCACAAAAATAGTATTAACACAGCCTAGAGGTCATAATCCAAGCGAGCAGCTTTGTTTTGCAAGGTGCTGTACAAACCCAGGGTAAAAACAGCTTATGTTGATCAATTAAAAAGTACCAAAAGACTGGGAGGGAGAGAAGGCAACCACTGAAAAAGACCCCAAACCCCCAGACAAAACGCAAACCACCAAAACCTTCAACTTGTTTTACATATACATCAAAATCAAAAATAAAAGTCAGCCCTACTGGTATTTGCTATAGCATTTATGCATTCATCAGTGCCTTAAAGATATCCTTTCCTTTCTAGCTCTGTTAAATGAGGAAACCCAAACTGTTGGTTACCATATAATTCACAGCATCACCAAAAAGAAATTCTATTATCTTTTCCTTTCCTTATTATGAAGAGAACTTAGACAATAAAGTCTTCTCCATCAGTAGCTAGTTCCAGAACTCCCACTGCTTCTGACGACAGGCCCAAGCTCCTACGTTTTATGAGTACGCAATTTCTCAGGCATTAATATATTCATCAGTTTTCAACTGGGAGGTGAACAACAGATGAGAACAAAAGAATGAGGTGTACCATCATGATGCAAGAGAGGAGCATGATCTTCTGTTCCCTGCTGTTACCTCCCAGAAAATATGAAGAGAGTTCATGGGTGCTATGAGCCACTGGACCGATCTCAGGGTACAGCTGAGAGGCAGTATGAGAGCTCAGGGCTGTCCCTCCGCTCCCATCCCAAGCCCTGTCCGCAACTTCCAAGCCAACCCTTGGAGGGGCATCCTTCACTCTACTTTTGTAGGTCCTTGGCTACATACATTCAACTCCCCCGAGTTCCTTATGGCTTAAAACAACCACTCTATATTCCATGATCTTGTATATGGTACCCATATTCTCAAACAGGAGGAATAGAAGAGACTTTCTTTTCCATTTCGGCTTGGAAGTTCCACCATCTCACAAAATAATCAAATTTATTTTCCTTCTGGTCCGCTTCCCACTTGGGAACACAATTGTGGAACACACCTCATTAAAAAAATCTCAGCATTTTCCAACTCAGCCCCAACAACACATTTGCACCAAACAGGCCGAGCAACCTTCTACCAAGAACGTATTTTCTTAACGCAGACACAGGTTTGAAGTCTCTTAAAAAAAATTATCTGCCCATCTCCCTCTTTTGTGATCAACACTTATTGACAGAAGCATCACAGTTTCCTCCTTGCAAACTGCCAATCCCTGCTGATCCCAAACTGTCAGTCAACAGCCAATCAATCAAATAAAAAACTGTGTCTAAAAGCAGACACCTTAGATCTAATGTTGAGCGCTCTACCACCAGCTTGTTAGTAATGTAGCTGAAAACTCTTAAAGCATCACAACACAGTGTTTTTATTTATTTATACTCAAGAGAAATAAGTACTTTGTAATCCAGTTTATTATCATTAACAAAAAATCTATACATCTGCTCGTGTTTATTGTCCCCTGATACGTGCAGTGGAATGGCAGCCAGATAACATTTTTAGTATTCAACCAGCTACACAATGGGTATTCCTGTGCCAAAGGAGTGTATGAGGAAAGAGAGATGCTATTCAAAGCGAGTGTTCAGTGGCTCATAATTTAAATCTTCCAGCTGGTTGCAGTCTTATCTATGTTAAGCACTGTGACTTCTTATCTCAAAGAAAAATAGCAATACTACTTAGGGAAGGGACTGTAAAACAAATACAAACCCAAGCGAACTTCTTACCTGACTGTTACAAATACTTTCGTACTCATCTACAAGGTCAAAAACGGTAGTTGATGTGTGCTTCAGGAAGGAATGCAGAAAATCTGAGTACATGCTCATAGTAGCTAGCAAAGATTTAAGAAGAAACAGCCATATTAGACACGACTTGGTAAAAAAACAAGTCAACACGCTACAAAAAAATCCTTCTGATGACAAGGTATCTTGTCTTTTTTGTAAGTCTAAATGAGAACGATGATGATAGGAACTATCTATATCCCACAAAGTCAGAAGAACTTACCAGTTAAGATAGTAAGATACACAGAAGCTACAAGGTAAGTCACATAACTTTAAAACTTTTGCGGTAAATATGTAATCTGAGAAAGTTTTAACAACAAATTCACTTGTATGTATCTACAAAACTAATCCCGTTTGCATCTTACATCACTAGAGCATCCCATTTGTGCCATCAGATTCCACAGGAGACACAAACTCTCAAAACTCCAATAAGTGGAAGAGATTAACTTTCTGAACTTCTTAAACTAGACTGTTTTTGACCAAAAAAAATCTCAGCAAAATAATACAGAAAAAGAAAGAGCATATATATTTATATCCCACAAATAAAAAATACAGTCAATTATTATGAAAACTTCAGATCGTCTCACCTGCTTCCCCAGGATCATCCTCACGCAACAGTACGGCGCTCATCGTGACGTCTTCTGTCATATTGGACATGTCTAGATTTACAAACACCCCTGTCTGCTGAGGCGAAAGTGCCATCGTCCAATTACTTTCATCCAACTAAAATCATAACAAGAACATAAGGAAAATAAATAGCAGTCTCAGACTATGACAAGCCTAGCTCCAAGTTTTATACCTTTCATATAGAATGAAAAAGAGAGCAATTCTAAAAATTAATGGTGAAATAACTGCCATAAGGTAAGGTACAACTATGCCTTTAAAATTTATCTTTTCAGAGCTGATTGTTAACATGGAAAAAGGAAATTCTCATTTTTTTTTTTTCAGGAAATAACTAAAGTAGAAGCTAATATAATAAGACCTTCTACTTCAGAACACCAAGCATGACTTTTCATCTTAAAACAAATAAATAACTCTAAACTTTCATATTCTATTACGCTAAACGCTTACTTAGCATTCTGTCATTGAAAGTAAAAAGAATAACATTGACTAGTTTGTAAAGCAGTTGTGAAAAGTTAAGCAAAATAGTTAAAATCTGAATCAGAACCATTTACCAGTCTTTCAACCTTCTCAGCGCATTCCTCAAAACCGTATGATCGAATGAAGCAATACATGTTTAAAATAATAGCAAGTATCAGAATATTAAGAAGGGAAATAAAGACATACCTATACTTTTTGGGGGGTATTTCAGGGGAGGTATTCAATAGCGTATGGGATGTCAGAGCAGCGAAATGGACAAAACAGAAGATAGACTGTATGTATACTACACCATCAGGACAGCTTCCTATAGCTGTTTCCTTGACAGGAATTACTTTTTTAGCAGTAACTAATGCTATACAAAGACCTAGAGATGTGCCACTGGTTCATTCTTTTTCCAGACTCTTAAAATGGTCCCACCCAAACAAGTACAAGCAGGGAGCCATGCTGTAGCAGTCTCTTAAGCATATCCAAAAACTGTGGACATGCACCTGTTATTCTTACTTTTATGCCCCAGTTTCTACCCACAGTATTTCTCTTGCCTGATTTCTCTTTGCCATTATTGCCCTCCAGCTAACCAGAACAGAGTGCTATTGCACTCCAACTGCAGAATAAAAATAGCAAGAAACTCAGTTCCAGTAAAATCGTACCAGGCCTCTGTGGGAAATGCAAAAAGGGATGATGAGTGTTCTTATCTACCAGCAAGTAAATTTCCACAAGACATAATTTTAAGTCCTTTTTCCATCACCCTCCTGTGAAAGCCTTTGTCTAGCCGCAAGTTTCCCCCTCCTAATCTAAACTAGATTCAAGTCAAAGCACTAAATGCTAACCTAAAATGTCCTCCACTCACAAAATACTAGTTACGGAATGAAAAAAGGCTCTGAATCAGAGGAAAAGTGCCACTGATAAGAGTTGTATACATATTGATCAACTAGGCCCCAGAACCTGATAATTTAAAGAAATAAATGGGCTGTAACAAAATTTAGAAACAACTAGAAGGGAGAATGAATTGAAATACACATACAGAAAGACATCTTAACTTGCTTTGAGTTAATTTAAAAATAAGTGGACATTAAATACTTCAGATGTCCCTACTGATAACTTTTCTAATCAGTGTTTTCCCAAAGACACTACAATAGAAGATAATTAACGTCATCTGAAAAGTCATCAGAAAAGCTTGTTCTTTGAAGTCCAAACTTTAACATCCAAGTGAAGCCTAACAGCAATAAAATGAGGACAATTCTGGAGGTTTAACTTGCTGATGTAGAACAACTGTCTTTGAAGAATTTGTAAACAAGCAAAGTCAGGATTTTTGTAGTCACAAGCCGGTGTTACAAGGACTAGCTTAACGCACATGGTGTATTTAGCAAGTCCTTAAACCCCTCTATTATTCCTCACTGAATCATCTCAAAGACCACCACAGTAATAAATAATACTAGTAGCAAGCAGCAATAGTACTAGCAAGCTTACACTGCCCACAGTTTGTCCCTGGTGCAAACAACACTGAAACACTGTAAACTTGTAGTTTCTTTTAAGTTTCACAGGAACAAAAGAGAAAAAGGTGCTCGAAGCGTCTTACCACTGAGAGACTGCCAAAAAGTCCAGGAGCTGGCAGAATCAGTGGAGATTTCCCACCTGTTCCCAGGATGGCAGACACATCCGATGGTTTCATGGAGCTTCGAGTTAGTGCAGTAACTGAAAGATAGAGAGATTTTTCTGAAAAGAAAAGGTATTTAAGGCCACTATGCTTTATCAAGGAGCTCCAAAGGAACTCTTATAATGGAAAATGAAGTAGTCATGAAACCCTGCTCAGTCGCACAAGAAACAGCCAAACCAACCTGATGGAGAAGTAACTTGGTCCTGTCCATTTCCCTTCCATCAGAAGGCTTGTACCAAACCCACAAATGCCAATTATAAGAGAAAAACAAGTCTTAGGCTCAAAACCCACTTAGAAATAAGGAGATTAAGTATCAATAATGGAACTTAATAATCTACACATCTTGTTACACTAGAGCTATACAAACAACCTATTAACCAAGCCTGGAGCATACCCCAGCCCTAGCTTTTCAAGTAGGGCACGTATAAACGTAAAGACAAAGCCTATCTATTGGCATTTCAGTTCCTCCTCAAGTCCAGCAACATTCCAGATAGAAGTCTGAAATCAGGTTGAACACAAGTGTATATATGCACCAAATATGTGACACACCTTCAATTACTACAGTTCATTAGTAAACACACATCATGGGCATAAATAACGGTAAATCTCCTGTCACTCTGGAAACTGGTCTCCAAACTCTTAAAGCAAAAGGCAACCACAAGTCCGCTTTACCAAGCACTACATCTACTCCAGGTGCTCCTGCACATTAGCGCAGTGGCTAGTGCTCCCAGGAATATTTGACCCATGTCAAAAACGGAGACTCTACTTTGCAAATTGTAAATGACACAGGGAGCTCCACCACAGCAGGCTTTCTTGCAGCCCAAAGACCACAGAATTTGCATGAAGACAGTAGCTGCTTTGGTCCCCTTATTGATCACAAACAGCCTGGGAAGGCACCTAAAACCATCGGTTGCATTAAGACAGTGACAGCTAAATCAGGAGCTGTGTCAACAGTGGTAAAGAGGGAATGACACATAGTCACAACATTTTGTTTGCAAATTTGCAGAGAAGTGCTTGTCCAACCTTCAACAGCAGTTCTTGGTAACAGGGCAGCTTCAGTCTGCATTGAGATGACCAATATTTCCTTTCGGACTTGAGGACTGCTGGAATCAGAGGCATCAAAGATGCCTACAACAGCATACACAACCACAAAATAAAGAGAGGGTCTAGGGTGACCATCAGACTCCAATCATTTTGAAAGCAGAAGACCAAATACCTATGGCACTCCCCTGCCCAGCGCCTGAGGTAAATGGAATTCTCTTGGAATGTCCTCAGTCCTGAAGATCACGTCTCATCAGATCCCTGACGGTCTCCAATTGTAATGGGGCAAGGTCAACGCAAACAGGTACAGGGACCCTAGAAGGCTTCGTATTAATAGGTAGATTTGGTTTTCCACGCATCAGTTTCACAGAGATCAAGCAAGTTGAAGAACTAAAGGTTTCTGTCCCAAGGTTTAAGTCCCTGTATCAGCACATATCTTGAATCACTGCAAATCTTCCCTAAACTCTTGAGACGTCAAAGTCAGGCATACGGAAGATCAAAGACACAAATCAATTTTCAATCTGTAGAACTAGAATTATGGCTACTGGCATTAACAGTCTGACTCTGAAGTTGCAGATTAAAGCATTTAAATTGTTAATCGCTCATCCTTCTCTCCCCCACGGTACCAGAAAATAACTGCTATAAACCCTCCACTCATATGGTACAATGCACTCAAGGTTAGGAATTTACAGGGTAGCAGAAAAGAACTATGTTGAATAATGCTCAAACACAGTTTGTAACACCCCCAAATCCACAATTAGGAGCATCTGACGTCAAAGGAAGCTAAAGACCTTGTCCTTGGGACAAGAGATAATGAATGCACTTCCTAAGAACACTCAAAATGTTCCACTGTAGAAATGGGACTGTACAATGGGAACAGAAACATGAGTGAAAACGCTGACACTTCGTTTGTTGCATAATCTTCAGTCAGTTTGAAAGAGAAATAGCTCTAGCCTATGTAGCAGATGACACTTGTGACTCTCAGGAAAATCTCCATGATGCAGTGGCAGAGGAGTAAACCAGAAGAAAGCCAGGATGCCAAGGAGAAATGCAGGGTTGTAATGAAGAAGCAGAGAAGTCTTCAGATCAAATAGTGTAGGAACGTTAAAATAGCAAACCTTTTGTAAAGACTGCCCGTCCACTCATAACGCTCTTTGAAGAAAGTTTATCACCAATCATAACCACACATGTGGAAAATTGTCAGCTGTGTTTAGGGAAGTTTGTAGAGAGAATCATTATTCAGAAACCAGAAAGTCTTCTTCTGAAGTCTGTTAAAAACCAGATGATTGATTTACAGAGTATACATGCTGCCTAGTAACATCCCCTGATGGAACATTTCTATGATGACCAGCCATAAAAATGAACGGAACTGTTCAACATTAAATCTGCTTGATCACAGTATTTTGCATCTGTAATCTCTACTTTCACCTGACATCAACTCTCTGTATTTTTGGGGGACAGCTGCTGCGCAGGCTAACTGTACACGACCTCTTACTGAAATTCTGTACTGTTGAACTTTATGAAAACAGATGAAACAGAAACTTCATAGTGACAAAATAATGGAAAGCTGTTAACACACTAACTGAAATAAAGATCTTCATCGAAGATTGACAATGGCCAAGATGGTATACGTGTGTTCTAATTTGAAGATAAAAGTGGGAGAAGAGCTACTTGATTTTGAAGTGCTGTCTGAGCATCACAGTGTAATACACAACGCTTCTCTCTTAAAAACAACTAACACATCCCCATCTCCAAGCAGTCCCGAGAGGAGGATGTGACGCAGCAAAAGGTGCAACCATCCTCTTGGAGCTTGCTGGAAAACACACTGGCTAGATGAATGAAAAAGAGGAATCCCTTATATAAATGCCTGAATGATGACAAAATAAAGACTGCAGGAACAGACTGACAAGAAGAAGGGAGGTAAGCCCTGGTGATGACATGGAAGTGTGAGGAATGGGCATGTTTCTTTACTTCAGTCACAACTAGTGCGGGAGGCTATAAGAGGATTACAGACCTTTTCACAGGATGTTTAGTGTCAGGTCAACACTAAGAACAACTTGCAGTTCCATTGTAAGAGCTGTCAACGCTGACACACAAGTAGCTCATGCTTGAGAAGGCGGCTCATGCTAACAGCACTTACCTTTGCTGCTGGCCGCCAAAACAGAAGCCACTACATATTACGCTAAATGAGAACAAGCAGGGGCCACAGAGAACTTGCCAGGAACCCTGAGAAATCATGAAGAATCAGTCTCACTGGAACTCGATATCTTTGCAACAATGCCAGTTTGGGACACTCCAATATGAGTCAACCGATGCAGAACACAGGGGTCGAGATTGGGAGGTTTTAGAGCAACTTGACCCTAGACACCACGTGTGATTCCACAGCCCTTCTGAGAGGTGTGCCATCTGAATTCTTCTTCTGCTAGTAAAGAGGAAAATCATTTACCAATACAACTAATAAATACACCTGGTAGAAAGATCAGCAACAGAATTAACCTGCCACAAAAACAAGGATGGAAAAATACCTGAAGAGACCTTACACAACAGACATATTTATAAACGTGTTTAACTTCAGAATCACAGAAACACCAAGCAGTTGAGGTTGGAAGGAACCTCTAGAGATCACCTGCTTCAACCCCCCTGCCCAAAGCAGTGTCAACTAGAAAAGGTTGCTCAGGACCTTGTCCAGTCCATTTTGGTTATCTCCAAGAACTGAGACTCCACAGACCGTCTGGGCAACCAGTTCTGGCATTCAATCGCTCTTACAGTAAAAAAGTTTTTTCTTCTCTTTAAACAGAATCCTCTGTATGTCCTGCTGTGCCTCCTGCCTCTTGTCTTTTCACTGGGCACCATTAAGAAGAGTCTGGCTATCTTTTTACTCCCTCCTGTCAGGTATTTATACACATTGACAAGATCCCTCTGAGCCTTCTCTTTCCCAGGCTACACAATCCCAGCTCTTCTCAGCCTCTCCCTCACATGTCAGACGCTTCAATCCCCTAATCGACACTGCGGCCCTTTGCTGGACCTACTACAGTGCATCCGTGTCTTTCTCCTTATGAATTATTATCAATTATGAAGTCCAAGCATATTATTCCTTTAACTAAATACTAAAGAAAGAAAGTAATCTTACCTGGTTGGCGAAGCAATGAACTAGGAGTTCGGGAAATCAACTGGCCTCTGGGCGTCATGTTTCCAATAGTGTCATCCAGGGATGTAAGAACTGATTAATAAACAAGTTAAGAAACACTCTCCCAAATGCTTTTGGCTCTATTCAAAACAACTGTGAATACTTGGAAAGATATTTTGCTGTAGCTCAAATATTATAAAGATTACACATCTTGTCTTTCAGACTAAAGCAGATAGTCCCATTCATAAGTCTGAGTTAGGTCATAAAATGTTTCATGAGAAGCTTAAAAGTTGGAGGACTAAAAGGGACACTGCAAAGTAAAGTTTAGAAACATGAACACGGCAGGTCTGGGACTCTTCACTTCTCATAACTCCTCAGATCAAAGAGAATACTTTTGCCCTGTGAGGAGCTGCTTTATGCTACATAAACCGTAACAAGAAAATCTGAGACCAAACCCATTTAAAAAAATAAATTCTCTCTCTCGGTTCCAGGATGCTGATGTCTTTACCAAAAAAGTCTCTGTTGCTCTATTTTGCTTCTTACTGTCAGCAAGAAGGTTTGGTGCCTAGGTATGGTTTACTAAGAAGCAGTTGTGTAAAAGTTTCAGTATCCTATGTTATGTCAGTGTCCAAGAACATCATAATTCTTAGAGACATTATAATTAGGGCCAATATCTCACTACTTTTTTTCTGCTTGCAAAAACCAGAAGGACAAGCAAATGTACTGGATTCCTGTGCTACCATAACCAGAAAAAACCCGTTATAGTAGCTGACAAATTACACGGTATTTTTTTCTTATTGTAAATAAGCAGGGGGGAGGGGAGGAATTCTGTGGAAATACAAATCTATGTTTGTGCACTTCTCTTGCTATTACTGTGATAGAAAATTAAGATACACTGAAAGACCACAATACTCTGACAACACAACACATGCAAAAGAGCACAAAACCATAAAAGTAAGATACAATGAAGAAAATTTATTTTTTTCAAAAACTGAGATGCAGTCAGCTATGGCTCTCATAGCTGGGTTGACATCAACCCGAGTTCATAAGCTCATGAAAAACAGTAAAACATCATGCTACACAAGCGCGACGGCATAAATTTAAGAGACAGGCAATGCAACATCCCTGCAAGCATACTGAACCCACAAGCAAAATAATAAATCCAAACGTAGTCCAGAATTGACTATACAAGCATTTTGACAATCTCTTACTTTCCCTGAAGTCTATTGAATAACCTGTTGTGAGCCATCACAACAGCTTTGACATGGTTTGAGATTACAAGGGTGGAAAAGGAGGGGGTAGAGAAAACTCAATTCAGAGGAAATACTATTCTGTAAAAATGGAAAGAATTGCATCTTTTGGCTTACTCCTCCTAAGTTCTTCTGTAAATGCCAAGTAATGTACCACGTTGCTGAAAATGCAGTATTTTTCTAAACAAAACTCATCCGGATTTCAGTCACGCTTTCAGTCAGTCATTAGTATTTCCCCTGCCTAGTTTTGAGATATTCCAATTGTAGTTTTGTTTTTGAACTTTTCTCCTCAATGCATGAAAACACCACACAAAAACCAGACTACAGAACAGGAAAACATGAGATGGTTCAATAGTAAAGTTTTGACTGCAGAACACCTTACAAATCAGACCACATTTTCACGTTATATTCACGCATTCTTCACTTTAAATGGGTATAAAACAACGAGCAACTTGCTGTATGTTTGAAAAGCATTCTCAACATGTTCGAAATCAAAGCTGTGGTAAAAATACACACACCTTGTGAACACAGGAAGCAATGACTAAAGAGAAGATAGTCTTTAAAGAAAAAGGATACTAGAAACTCTTTTCTGTGAGCTTTGCTTCCGTCCAGGTCTGGTCATCTCTGCATGGCGGGGGGAAGGCATGTCTCCAAAACCGTTTCTAGAGAACAGCAACACAGAGAAACAAAGTAAGCAAGTGAATCCAAGCAGAACACAGAAGATTTTTTCGTTGCTTCAAGTGACTCTGCAACTGGTAAACTTAAACAAAGCTTAAGTCCCCTCTAATTCTGGTACTGCTGTCCAGTTTTCTCTACAGAACATCTAGCATTACCTGCCAGATTGGGGAAAATGAGCTTGTCTGAAAACTCACTTTGCTTCTCCTACACCACAACAGAAATTTTTCTTATTTAATAAATAAAAAAATTAATAATAGTAATAATAATAATACCAACACAACAAAAGCTAGTAAGAAATGCAACAGTATGAAATTCAATTTTGAATGGAAAAATTCAGTTGAAAGAATGGCATTATTTCACCATTTTCCCCCCAGATACACAAAATCCCCACAGACTGATAAAGTTCACGTGTCTTACAGAAGGGGTGTGTAAATCGTTAACAATTACTAAATCGCACAAGAGAAGCTACAGGTGCGCTGCGAAGGCCGCAGCTGTGACTGCCTAAGGAGGCCTGTCTGTGGAGCACCCCGCAAAGGCCTGCCTCAATGACTCCTGTCTAATTAACAACCTCAGTTTAATGGATAAATACATTCCAGAAGCAACGAAACGGATTTAAAGCTCCCGGTGACATAAAGGCCTCCGATGCCCCTCAAGAGACCGTTCCAGCCTTGCTGCACGTCCCAGCCCGCACGGCGAGCGCAGCGCTCTGCTCCGCACCGCTCCGCCGCGACAGGGGGCCCTGTCCCATCCCACCGCACCCGCGGGAGCCCGCGATCCCCCGGGACGACCCGGCGGCGGCCGCCTACCCCCGCCTCCCACCTCTCCATGGCGGGCTCCGGCCCCGCCGCAGCCCGGGCTCCGGCGTTCCCGCCTCCGCTAGCGCCGTCCCGCCGCCCGGAAGGAGAAGGGACAACTTCCGCCCGCCGCGGGAGGGGTCGCCGCACTGCGCCTGCGCCGCGCCGGGCCCGGAGGGAGGCCGGGACGGGCCCCGGGGGAGGCCTGAGGGCAGCCGAGCCCCCTCGGGTGGACGGGCCGCGGTGGCGGCGAAGGAGGGAACGGCCCGACCTACCCGCTTCGGCCGCTCCCCTCTGTCAGTCCCCGGGCCGGGGCACCCCGCGTTAAGTGACAAAGCCTATTTGAAAAATAATAATAAAAAAAAAATCATTTAAATCTGTCAAATGCTGCTCAGGCGATCTCATTCCACAGAGAAGAACCTAATCCAGTGCTCAGAACGTTTGTTCTCCTGGCAGCGTGCTTCCCTCCCTCCTGCCCTTTGCTTTGGTGAGGCCATTCCCAGCAGTTCATGGGTTTGTGCCCGTTTCTCTTCCTTTCCCGTTTCTCCCAGCGGTAACTCCCGACTGCTGGCACCGGGAGGTAAAGAATAACCACCATGCAGGAGTGCTGGGCCCTTACCTCCCTGGGCAGACTAACAAAAGTTCGAAAACTACCACTTCTCTTCCTTCCCCACAATGGATTTTGCACATCTTTTTGACTACACGAAAATAGTTACTATCCTGTCAGTACAAATGACTGTGCTGCTGGCAGCAGTTCACTTACTCGTGCTCTAGTATAAGGAAAACTGTCCAAACCGCATTTTTAGCATAGACGGGCAAGTTCTGGAAAACACAAGTACTCAGGTGTATTTGGGACTACAGCTGCAAGGGGGTGCTTTGAGCAAATCAAGCATTTAAATTCCTTATACAAAGGGATATGTCTGAAAACAAGCTGCAAAAGGCAACCATAAGTGCAAGGCATCATCTGAAGTCCCATAGTCTCCTTGAGGTGCTGATAAAACGCTGCGACACCCAACCTTGGTGGCTCGGTGAAGCCGCTGGAGCACCTAACCTGAGAAGGCATCGCAAGAGGAGGAAAGCCGAGAAGCCTGATGAAGGTTGGGTACACAAGAACAAAAGCAGAAGACCCTTAGAGAGCTGATTAGTCAACTCAGGAAATGTAGTTTTGGCTTTAAAAAAAAAGTTGTTCGTCTATCATGTCGACTATCGTGAAAGCACAAGTGAAGGCAACCACCTTCATTACAGCAGGAAACTGAAAGAACGTTAAAGGAACTATTATATTCTAATTCAATACTACGTATTTAATAGCATTTACCTCTCAACACAGCCTCACAAAACAGCGTAGGTGTTACTGCCTCTGTAGCGCAGCGGGAAATTCAGACAGAGCAATGCACAAATTAATACCTGGTGCAATTGTTTGCCAACAGCTCGCACTCTCAGGCTAGCCCTTTCTCAGGGCAGAAAAGTGTAAACAAATGAGACACGTAATGACAGAGAAAACGCTTCCTTTTCATGCTCTCGCAAGTTTATTCAAAGCAATGACAGTCGAGAAGAAAGCAAAAGAAATAAAGCTGAAGAGAAATTAAGAGGACAACATACTGCTTTGTTTTATTATTAAAAAACACCCAAACCAAACAAAACCCCCCCACAAAAAAACCTGTAAAAGAAAAAAAAATATTTGAGGCCTTGAGATAACTTGTCTTGGTACATACAACTTCTTTAAGCGCAGGCTGGGGAAACAACTTACTGGCTTCAAGCTGGCTCTAATAAGGGGACAAAGGGGAAGGAATGGAAGGAACAGAGCAAAAACCCTGAAGTGTATTTTCAGGCAGTATTTTTTGACTAGCATCCTACTTCATATTTATCCAACAGGGAAAAGAGAATAGGAAAAAAAAGGAGAAAAAAAGAACTGGAAGTGTCATGCAAGCATCTTACATGTCCAAGCAGCAGAAGGGAATGCAAATTTTTCCATCAATTCTTACATACAATGTTCCTTTAACACAATATAAAGGACGCTGGATTTTAATTTCTAATTAAAAATTATAAATCCATCTTGAGTTTAACCTATTTGCACCAACACTGATTGTAACTGTGGCCGTGTTGTCAGAATCTCACGAGGGGTAGTAACGCTCCATACTTACAGGCAGGACAAGAAAAGACAATGCAGCAGCTAGCACAACTAACACAGAAACATGGCAAATTTATGCCCAGGCCCAAGATTCCTGTGCTCCCTACTAGCTTTCTGTGAAGTTAACAGGATTTACGGGATGCACCAGGTTAAAGTTCAGGATATACTAGATTAAAATTGAACAAGTAAACTAAACTCAAACCTCCAATAACCCTTTAAGAAAATGCATTTTAATATAGACAGCTCACAAATCAAATAAATTGCCATAATGCATTGCTAAGCTGCACACGACACCTGCATATAGAAAATTGCAGTCAATTCAGAAAGTCCTCGTGCCGTGTGTGACAGCAGTGCAACCGCATCTAGTGTATAGAAAACCATGGAACCTGTGCCATACCTTGCTGCTTTGGAAGAGAAGGAAGAAAGCTCATGCTTCAGCCTATCCTTTCTCAGTTGAAGCACATTCCTGGAAGCAAGCAATTTTTCACTTTTTAAAAATGTAGATGTAAGGAAACTTTTAAACCAATCCCCAAATAATTCAACTCAAGCGTTTAAGTGCTTGTTTAGGATTAAAATACCTGTGTTGACTCTCAAATTAATGTTTGCTGGGGCGTGGTCTTACCCCAAACAAACTGATTCCCAGGCCTACTCCTATTGAGGAAGCTCACCTAAACCCCCTTTTTTATTAAAAAGGAAAAATGAGACAAATTTGTAACTGTCATTTTATTGGTGTGTGAAAATCACGATAGTAGTGCCAAGAGTCTTTGTTGTATTGGGCACATTACAAGCAGTAAAGCCAGTTTATGAGAGCTGGGACTTCACATGGAGATTTTTGTACTTAGTACGAGTGAAGTTACTGACTCCTCCCTGCTAGATTTAGAAGGTAAAAATGCCACAGAATATGAAAAGGTAGAATATACTGAACAAAGAAGGAACTATAACTTCTACTATAATTTCACTTTATGTCCAGGATTGCAGACATGGCCCCCTCCCCACAAGTTTATGGTAGCCAAAAATTACGTGAATTAATTACAAATTACAATGTCTTCCAAATGAAGTAGTTCACCCCAGCCACAACCATAAAGAAAAAAAAAAAATCCTGGTGGCAGGCAGTGAACTTTCTTGAAACAATGAAGCTGTAGAGCTTGTTGTTCAGCAGTACTAATACTTCTTGAGGCTGAAGTGAGTACAGTGGAATTACGAAGACATTCCGTTCTCCATTCACAAATCTCTCCCTAAAGAACATCTCATTGAAAACAGGAAGCCACCCTCTGCTTGATGAGTAAAAATTCTCAAAATAAATGTTTTTAGAGGGTATTTGGAAAAGAAAAACAAAAGAAAAAGCAAAAAAAAGAAGCAAAATCCACATGTATCAGCTGATTTTGTTCACAGTGTTGCAATGCCTGAGCTTCAAACAAGAAGACAGAACAACTTGGCGTATAGTTCCAGACTATGAACGTAGAGTTTGCGACAAATACAGTTATTATTCCAGAGTTTTACTTTCTAGAACAGAGAGTTAAATTAGGTTTTACGAATCTTCAAGCTGTTCATGAGCCTTTCAGAGGAAAGCATAAGGTGCTTGAGACTCAGAAATAAGAACCTAATTTGATTAAGAGTTCTTTTTCTCTAATGGCACCTTACAGAACTACATACAACTGCATTTTGTTACATATTTGAGCAATTTTGTTTTTATTCTATTCCCCATACACAGGCAAAATAAAAGCTGTAAATTGAAGTATAGCCTAATGCTGTTGGGACAGCAGTTTAACATCGGACAAAAAGCTTTCCATCTACGCCGATGCTTGGATACATCTTCATATTACAATTCAAAAAGTAAGCATTGCAGACAGCTGTAATATATACCATTTTTGACCATTCACATCTAGAAATAATTTTCGATTGTTGGTATGTCTAAACTGAAGTCCATCTAGAGTTAGTACAGTATTGTTGCAAAATTCCTCCAAGTTATTCCCAAAACTGGTAAAGATTAGAAAACATAGATAGAAAAAGAACCCCACTATCAAGTTTGATTCATCCATAGTTTGTTTAGCGTTTTAAAGGAAGAAAATCCTCATCTTCAGTGTTCACCCCATGAGGAAAGAGCAACGCTAATTACACCAAAAAAGGAGAAAAATGCACAGTTTAATCCAATTCCAGCAGGATTCTCCTCCCTCCTCTAGCACTGCAGTATCAGGACACATTATGAAACAATTACCTAACTCTACAATACTTTTCCACAAGTTATGTTCTCTTATGCAGAAGAGTGGGAGTAGTTTGAGCTTACAGTGCATTTGTTTGGACATCTGAAAACATCTTGCAAAGTCTCAAAATATTGTTGCAAGTTTGACACGTAGACATTCATTTCACAGAATAATAGGAGGATGAAAAAGGGCATTAGCAACAAGGTAAGGTCTAAGAAATAGATTTACACTGACAGGAAAGAATCCTAATAGGAAGAGTGCAATTCCATTAAATAACACTTTTATATTTCAGGACATAAACATTACTTCTTCCATGGAAAGCTCAGACATTTAAATACCGACATATACCAATTTCAGATTAGGGTGGAAATAAAGCAGTCACAATCTTTGTGTGCACTGTAAGCATAAGCTAACTTTACAAGCAGTAATACATGTGCATTAACACTGAATTTGGAAAATTACTGCATTAGATCTCAAGCTATGAATTATACATGTTTTCACTCAAAGCTTTATGAAAAGTGTTCTGTTTCTGTACAAGTAGTTCAAGCACGAACTTCTTCAGCGCTGGTACACAAAGTTATCCTGAAGATATACGTAAAAGTTTGTTCAAAAATTTTAGCAGACAGGATTCTTTTCTAGAATTGGTAACTGCTTACATAGTTCCAATTCCTCTGGGGAACTGGATGTTCACTTCCTCAGTGGGAACAGCTTCTTATGGTGCAACTACTTAGAAATGAGGAAAATTCTTTTATGCATTTTTCCTTACGCTTCATGTCCATCACTTCCTCAGCATCATTCTGTCTTGCATCTTCACTCTAACAACCAGGACACTGCTCCCTTGAAGTCTGCCTAAGTTTTCAAGGAGAAAAATACTGTTTTTTAGGTATTACCTGGGTGATACGTTGATTTTACAAATCTGGCCCAAGTTCTAAACATTGGGGACAAAAAGTGTATTTCTCTGTTGTAGCACAATCTTTAGATGGTAAAGCCTAAAAAAAGTTTACTTTGATCAAACTGACTACCTCCAGTCCTGAGGAGCCGTACATTTACTATTTCACAGAGCAACCAAGAATGCTTCAGTACAGAGCTTTCAGGACAAAGCCTGATGCTCCCTGTAATTGGTACTCTTTGGCTGGACACAGACCAGGACCCCCTCTCTGATGTTACCAAAGAATTTTCTCTCCTGCCCACCCAAACGCATTAAAAAGAACACAGATAAAAGGACAATTGGGACATAAGTGTTATAAGACCTGAATAAGCAGAGGTTGAAAGTGAAGGGAGAAAAAATGCTGATAGCTCATCAAGGAGGAAGGTACCTAGTGGAAAAAGGAACTAGAGCATCCAGTGCTCCAGTCTCATCTACTCTGGGGACCAATCAGGATGCTGAAAGTACTGAGAGATATTTATGGGGATCATCAACCACACGTTCTGGTTTCTAATGACAAACGGAAAGGAATTTCAGTCTTGACTCTGACTCTGCACAGTGAAAGAGTGTATTACCTCCATCAAACAATGGTGATGACTGATGAAATTACCAGCAGGAAGGATCAGCTGGGCTCCTTAATTCACTTTGGGCCATGTAAACTATCTCAAAGCTTACCGGTATTAGCTAACCTAATCTGATTGAATTTGCAGGAATGGATTACAACAAGCTCCGATAATTCTGTGCCAGAGAAACAGGAGGTACCAAGTATTTGGGTGTGACATTAATTTTCAGCAGTGCAGCCAAGATCAGGAAATCATCCACAGTCCACGCATTCCACTTCACAGTCCAACAGTGTTAACCGGTATTTAAAGTCTGCAAAACTCTACACTCAATACTGCAAGAATGCTCTTCTGCAGATTTCCTTGAAATCAAGCAAATATGGTTTAGTCATGCAGAAAAATAATATTCTCTCCCAAGAGACTATTTTTTTTTTTTAGCTACACTAAGTCAATTTTAACAATTAATTCTTCCTGGAAAGAAGCAAAATAGCAGGCAACCTATTTTCAAGTTCCCAAAACAGCCACTGATAGTCTAACCTTTGAAGACAAGATATTTTTCTGTTAGACTCTCCCTTACGTTAGAACTTGGAATATTCCAAATCCAAAACTGTAAGTAGAATTTAATTCAGTCAGAAATTCATCCACCCTAGCACATGAGATGCTATTAGAAGAAATATCCACGGCATGTATTTGTCAGAAGACAAAGCCATAATGGTTCCTTTTCGTCCTAAGATGTATGAATCTGCACTATGCAAGAGATTTAAAATCAATATTTACTAGTACTACTAAAACACAAAACATTCAAGTAGTATATAACCGTAATGCAAGCCCTTGCATGGCAATCCAAATTTATTGAACTACTGATGCTAAGTCATACAAAATTGCACCACTTTAATTAAGGCTTTTAGTTTACATTTGGCCACCTCAAAGCAGTTGTAACATTAGGTTGGTCAATTTAAATACTGTGGCTCCCTGTTGGATATACACACAATCTTTACACCCAAACGTTAATGCATACAAAGCAACAAGGCATTGTTAAATAAATCAGCAAAAGTTAATTACTGCAACTTAGGCCCTGTGACCAATTACACATGATTAAAATTACTTCCCACATTCACATCCACAGTACTCTTCCACCATTTAACATCTCAACCAAAACGTTACACATGTAAAACAATCACTAACAGGCAAAAGTACTAAACCTGTATATTTGGTATTGCAAATACACTTAATGCATGAGCAAGCAAGGGAATTCACAGTGAGAATCTACAGCTGCAGAAGCCCGGAAATGATTTACAAAAAATTGTTAAATCATTAAAAAATCGTTTTAAAATATACACTTCTTGTTGTAGACCCCCACTGTACACACAACTATAAACATTGTTCCCTATGTAAACAAGGAAAAGGAAACATACAATAAAAGGTTGAAAAGTCTGGACATTTCCTTCCCAACAGATATTAAAGGCCATGTCTTTAGTCAGACGTTATACTGAAAGGACTCTTAAAGACTAGATCACTGTCTCCACAGGTTTTTCCTAAAATTAAAAAACTATATAGCTGTTGTGTTAATCAAAGCGCTTTTGTACAATACGATGATGATGATCCTGTATTTCTTTAAAAAAGTTACAATAAGCTACAAATACCGATGAAGCAAAGTTATCTGGAGTAGTCTATATAGGAGCTCTTTGGACTTTCTTTTATTATGCTAAAATAGTGGTGCTTTTAGGATTTACATTATTGTACTCTCCAATAGAAAGTGGGGATTGTTGAATTATACAGTACAGAGTTTTCATACATGTACAACATTGGTGGATGAACAATGTCTCTTATCAGTAATACTGGATGTAGGCTCTGGTTTTACCAGTTGCATACACTTAGAATATTTATAAGTAAAAATCTCTCGTGACACTGGAAAGTGATTAGAATGTGCAAACTGATGTAGTAGCTTTCATCCATTTCTTAAAGGGTACCACCACAGGAAAGTCCATTTAAGATGTTGGTAGGTTTAATAAAGTTGGAATGCTGGCACTGTTGAATTGGGCAACAATTCTTCAGACCTGTAACAACAAAGCAAGAGGTCAGTATTAGTACAACTATTTGTCATGCCTCTTTAATTAAAAGAACTAAAGCAGGAACTAGCCAACTTCTTAGCAAACAGACTGAGAAAATAACCTTATCACTTCTCCTCTACTAATATAATTTCTACTGTACAGATACAATAAGAGACTATCTCAACTGGTAAAACTGAATTGAGATACGTATGGTAATCCAAGCTGAACTGGGCAAGTAGTATTTGATGGGTGGGACTAGTTCTGCTTACAGTATGATATTTCCAGTGGCTTTAAAACCAAAAGCACATTTGGAGGATCAAAGCTCCTGAATCCAAAAGCCCTGTTAAGGAAACGCAGCAGCCATTTCTGCCATCTTCACTTTTGGAACCCTCTCAGTTTTACTTTAAACTGATTCAAATTGTTCAAATTAAGTGAGTTTTAATAGCTATACCAAAAAGAGTTAAGCATAGCACTAGCTGAGTATTAATAAAAGCCTGCAATTTATGACAGTGAAGAGTCCTACCAGGATCCTCCAGTATATCAAATAGGTCTATCAGATGACAAAATAACAGATCATAGCACTGAAGCAACTGAACCACTCTATGTCTGGTAAAAGTGAAGGGACTCAAGATGAACAGGCAACTCGCGTAACGCCAGGTCAATCCTCTGCCCATACTAACACTTGGAGGTGGAAAGGGGGAAACAACCTGCCCAAGAACAAGTTGCAGGAAGAAATTCATGCCTGCTGACTAAGTTCTAAAAAGGCTTGCTAAAGAGCAGGCTGGAGCTTGCTCGAGCCTTCAACAGCATTCTTAAAGCATGGATTTAGTCACGTAGAACATTAGCCAACTGACAATGAGTAAAAAATTGATCTAGTAACCAATAGCTCCAGGTCAAATATTTGGAGTGTTACAATGATCATTTCACCATTCTCTTCCAGATGTACTAAATACAACGCAGGCTATAAAATATACATACAGTGCAAAGAAAGCAAGCTAAATTCCTGTGACATCATGCAAATATATGCAGGAGTTCAAAGCAGGAAGTGACATTTTAGCATGCAAACTGCAACATTTTACAGTGTGCATTCCTGATAATTGAGCTCTTGCAGTATATTCCATCAGCCTATGAAAAAAAGAAAACCCTGTTTCCAAAAGCGAAAGTGTTGGAGCATCAGAATGAATATCCTTAATTTTGGCTCCACCAACATCTTAAAGCTTGAAAAAAAATTTGATACTAATATGAGCAGTGTATCTTGCACATATTTGTAGTTCTGACTTTGGAATATCAAAATAAAACCCATAAAAATAACATAATCAAGAAAAAGACATAAATCAAGAATTTTCAATGTTGTTCTGCATCAACAGCTACCACAGTTGTTTAGGGTTTTTTTGGTTATTGTTTTGTTTATTTATAATAGCCATAGTACACAGAAAATTGTAAAAGGTTTACCTGGCTCAGAGCTACAGTACAGCTATGTATTAAAGTAGCTGACATGATGACTTTTTGCGTGCTTTTCCAGGCACTGGAGTTTTTCTGTTAATTTGTCGCACAAGGTCATAAAAGATCTGTGAATATAAAAATCAGTTGGCTATTGGAATTAAGAGACTTCTCTCATAACCTTAAGCCTTGAATCTTCACACATAATGTACTCGCATACTCAAGAACCCCTGTAAATACTTAGTTACCACAAATCCAGAAAGTTATATTGTATACTTGATTAATACCTGGGTTTTTTTTTTTTCCTGTTTGAGATAATTGTCTGCCAAGGGTTTTCCACTTCCCATGAAGCAAACTGGAAAGGCATCTATAAATCTGCAGCTATTTAATCACTGGGTCAAACTTATCTGAACATGCATGATATAAGCCACAGTAATCAACCACTATATGCTATTACTTTGCAATTTAGCAGTGAGGTCAAGAAACAGGCCACAGCTTTCCTTCTAACTCTAACCAGTCTAAACATAGTCTTTTAAAGAAAGTTCTAGTAAGTTTTAACTAGGAATTTTCATGGGAACTCAAGTACACTGCATATTCAGTATTTGAATGAGATCATGCTTTTCCAGATACTTTAAAAATACTAAAGTCTAGAGAATTAATTCAACAGCCTCTCTAGGACTACAGCACAACACAAGCGTAACATTTTCTAGAAAAGTAACTCATGTGTAAGACTTTCACACTTTCAAGTCTCTCCTAGAATTCTAATTAGAACATGATTTTATTGAAAGGCTAATTTAAGACAAGTCTACGTACTACAATTAAACAGCATCTGTTTTGTTCATAATTGACATTGTTCCAATTATTTCTGCATCTCCTAAATCAAGAAAGTCTTCATACTAAAGCCATCCTAGCAGTTTCCTAAGCACTTGCTGCAAAGCAGCAAACATTCCAAACAAGGGCTTTTAGTATTTGATAGAAGTTCTACTTTATTAAACATATGACTTTTATACAGTTCAGCTGAGTAATCTGTATTTAAGAAAAACTGAATAGTTTCCAGAAATTCCTAACTAATTAAACACACATTACTTCTTTTTTAAATCAGCTGCGCTTAAAACCACCATACTCATTTGATTCATACAAGGCCCTTTCAACTTGACTGATGCTGCCAACAATGTTTTCCAGAAGACACAATGAATTGCAGGGTTTATCATAATATTCCAGCTGTTCCAGAAATGTAAACACTAACACGGCTTCTTTTTCTAAAAATGTTTGTGTCCCTTTCTTTATGCTGGCACACCCACTGGTGAAGGTGGCATGCACTATGGCAAGTCCCAAAAATGCATGTTTCATCAGTCACCTAGCTCCTGCTAAATAAATAAGTAAATAATAGAGATGTTTTTGCCTCCCTTTTTCTCTACAGAGCACTTATTTAGGCCTCTTCTCTGATCAGCTGTTAATTTGGACAAAACCCTTAAGAGTTTTTGTCCTTACAATCTCAAATAATTTAATACCAAAACACTTAAAATCAATTAGTTTTAAGGACTTAACTCTCTGAATTTTTTTTTTCCAGTAGTCTAGCAGTATGCTCTCTGTTAATAGAGATTATATCAACTAGGGAATGCAACATGAAAAAAGTATTTATCCCAAATTCATAGAATTTGAAAACTAATTATGCTACAGTTAATGTAATTTGAAAAAGTCCTAACTCAAAGCTAAATACATCCTTTAATATAAACACCTCAAATTCTCACAATAGCACAGTACAGTTTTGTCCATTATAGCAAAGGTTATTAATAATTTTGTTTTTCTTGACAAACAGTAATGTTTGGTTACCAGAACACAGTGTTCCATCCTTCTTACCCTGCCACCCCTCCCCTCACAGGTAGTGTGCCTTACCTCATTAACATTTATCTTTGATTTTGCAGAAGACTCTAAGAATGCACAGTTATTCCATTGCCTTGCTAGGTTCTGACCTTGTTCCTTTCCCACAACTCTCTCATCTTCCAAGTCACACTTATTGCCAACCAGAATCATAGGCACCTAAAAACAAGTTAATACCAGCAAAGAATTCATTAAAATTTTGGGAAAGCACAGTGTAACTGCACACCTAAAATTTTACCTGAATCCTTACAGGATAGTGGCCTCCAGAATAATCAAGCTCTTGTATAACAGAAATTTAAGTCTACAGTTGTGTGAGACACTAATCTTCAAATCAAAGTGACTATTTTTTGCCTGTTGTTTGGGAGGGCACTGGGGGGGAATGGTTTGACGATTTGGCACACTGCGAACTGAGAAAATCTCACATCTTCTAGAAGACCTAATGACATTTCATTTTTAGATGTTTAAGGTATCCAGAAGTCTACTGAAGAATCTGCTACAAGATTTTTACATGTTCAGAAATCCCAGAAAAAGTGGCCTGTACTGGGATGCTAAAGCTCCTTTCATCGTTCCTCTGCTCGCAGTGTATCTGCACTCCTTTCAAGAGCAGTTTGCTCACACAGTTCTTATTAGTAAGCTGATGCACACAGCGGAAAGAAACATGCTAGCTTATCAAAATTACTAACTACAGAAAATGCTGAATTGACCTTGTGGCAAGAAAAATCAATCATATAAAGCATGGGGTTTTTTTTCTTTTCTCCTTTCTTTTCCTCATGTAAGGACACTGCTAAACTTCTCCCAAATTCAAGCATTAAAAAAAAGTTTATATTTTGATCATTTAATTCCCCCCTCCTCGCCCTGGGAAAGCAAGTCATTCCTAAGCTATGGCACAGGAAATACCTTTTATAAATTCTGGTGAGAACTAATGTTGCAGCTTGAAGCTCATTATCTTTCTCCTGATACTATGGAATGGCTTCCAAGACTGAGGGGAATGTTCTAGAGAGAAATACAACTCCAAGGAAATACTACCAAAATACTACCAAAGAAAGCTTACGTGAATCAGCTTAAATATACCACATAATCTCAGGTTTCAAATATTCCCAATCTATCTTTCTTTCAGTGTACAAAATTAACTTAATGCTAAACAAGGCTATAACTTGGTAAGTTCTGGATGGGAAAGGCACGTGCAACTTAAATACTACACTTTTGAGACACATTTGTGGTAATGGGTAGTTTCTAGAAGTCTGCTGAACACAGGCAAGACCTGCAAATGCTCACACTTAAAGTGCAAGGTGGTTTCTGTTACAAGAGTCCCAATGAACTTCCTTGAAATTGAAATATTTAATACATTCTGTGTCTGCTGGCAGCAGAAGGGTATGTGCATACATCCAGTAAGGAAGGGATCAAAGTTTCCATGAGCACAGTTTAAATGAGATGAGCACACTTGAGAAAAGAGGAAGCAATGAACAGTTTTTGTCCAGGAAGACTTACTTTCTGATGGCTACAACCTACAAGGTGTTTCTGTTAAAAAAAAAAAACCCACACTTTTACTGCTGTTTCACATTTGAAGTATCTTTCTTCCTTTTATTAAGGGACTAATTATTCACTTCCTACAACCACAGTAATTTTTTTTTGAAGCAATTATAAACTTTGTTTTACTAATGTTAAGAAGTGCATACTGTAATTACATGGAAATGGTATGACCAAACCTGGTCATATTTGCAGGCACACACACAAAATATAAAAGCTACATTACATGCAAGTTGAAAGCTTACAGTACTGTCTTACACAAGAACTTAGAATTCTGTGCTTTTAAAATACCATAAACAGTAGGCATACTGAAAAAAATAACTGAACTGTATTTTTTTTAAGCCTTCATCAATAGTAATTGAGGTAAGAATAGAGCTGCTTTAGAAATGTTTTCTGCGGCACTAATGAGTAAGGTTATATTCAGTTTCAAATAGTAGTATTTTAAAAGAAGAGGTTAAAAAGACAATTCTTTTTATATACCACATGACAATTTACAATTTCTACAGTTTGCCTTGAGTTGCATTTCTGTACTATGCAACTATACTGGTTGATCTGTCTCTTAATTTAAAGCTTAGAAGCTATCTGATCACAGTGTATACATTACAACAACTGTAATGAAAACTGTAAGTAAGTAATATGGATTTTTAGAGACACTTACATCATCAGTGTCTTTGACTCGAAGAATCTGTTCTCTTAGATCCTGTAAATCATTAAATGTGGACTGTGCTGTGATGGAATATACTAACGCAAAACCTTGTCCATTTTTCATGTATAGGTCTCTCATTGCTGTAAACTGTTCCTGTAATTAAAAAAAAAAAGATACATATGTTGCATTCAGTTTGCACTTTCATTACACAAAATGACACATACTTTAAGTCACAAATGGATCACAAGTATGATGCATTTGTGCCCTCCCCCCCCTTTTTAAACCAACCAATATTTTACCGTTTGACTATAAGCATTACAGTAAACTGAACCACTTTCAAATAAATCTGGCTTAGAACATTTTTTTGAGGTGGCTGAACACCACCTAGATATTGCCAAGGGTGATATCCAGGGAAGGGGGGTTAGGGGGAAGTCATAGAAACTGAAGTAATTCCTAAAGAGAAGAGGTACAGTAGAATGTACAGTGAAATCTGTAGATTACAGGAGTCACATTCCTCCCAGATCCTTCCATCCACACCAACTTCCCCCCCTCCATCTCCTGACCATTCTTTAAAACACATGGCAAAGCAAATGCATCCCTTTACAGCCTCCATTTTGTAGTCTAGGCACTATGTTAAATTCTACTTTCATTTTCAAGGAGATTGACTAGAGGACGGTGACACTCAGACTTGTCACATTTCCCAGACCACAGTGGCAACTACAGTACTGCACACGGGGACTCGCTGGTGCGCTGCACAGCGGCAGCAGGACCCCTCCCTGTTCGAAAACCCTCACCAGCGCGACTGTGGAACAGCATCTGCCTTCCTCGCACTGGTGACTCTGCTACCTTGCAACCAACCAATTACTCACCAAGTCCCTTGCTGTATGTCAGATGAAAAGCGCAATACCTTTCAACAGAGCAGCCACTCCACCTTTCTGTAGTTTTACTTGGCCTTACTCTAATATGGAATTCAAGTAAATTATTATTGGACCAAGCTACATGCTACACTCCAAGGGTCTTGAGCTTGCGCTGACAGGAATCAGTGAAGGAAATGACTGCTTTCTGTCGGTTTTTGGAACAAGTCAGAGAAAAACCTGACCAGTATGCAAAGGGTCAGCATAAACCCTGCGCTTTGAGTTCACATAAGCTGACTAAAGCGATACTATTTTTATCCCAATGTCAGAGTACATCTCACACACAAAAGAAAAAGGAGAGGACAAGAAAGTACGTATTCTCTACAGAGAATAAAACCCTAGTAACCATCGGGCCTAAATTTTCCTCTGGGCAGTATCAACTTAAAACAACAGCACAACCTCTTTCAAAATTCTCAGTCTCCCCTGTTACAGAACATGAGCTCACAGGAAACTTGCAATTCATTTTCTGCTGCAAAACTCAAGTTTTGTTTTAATACTAGTATGTTAAAGAACGTCCTTTAATCCAGTGCACTGACCAGAGTTACTCTTTAGAGTAATGAGGAAGGAAATGTGTCATCATTTACATCCCTACAGCTTTTGATGGTTTTAACACTGTGCATTAGTATTTCGGGAAGTTGATTTTACATACCGTTCCTGCAGTATCTAAGATTTCAAGCATACACTGTTGTGCATCTACTTCAACTTGCTGTCAAGAGAGAAAGGTGTGGTTAGAGTTTTTCCTCTTGCAACCCCCCCCCGCCAAAAACACCAAGAATTTTGTGATCTTATAAGCAAATTCATAATGCATAAAGCAACATAATGGCTTAAGAAGTTTATATGGATATACACTTTGAAAACAGCAGGAAGAAGCATTTCAGAGCCCTAGTGACCTTTTCAATAGCAGCGTCAGCAGCCAAGTACCACTTTGCAAAGTGATTATGGATTTTTGATTATTAAAGAGGAGGCTGCTAAATTTGTAACGATGGTTATCAGCAACTAGGACAACTAACTTCTACTTGTTTCAGGGATCATTCACAGACTGAAAGAAAAGTACAGGTGAAAGCTAGAAAGCTGGATTGGCATACTAATGCTCATTTAATAGTAATTTAGATCAACAAAACAACTCTTACATGGCAAACAATAAACTAAGCAAACTGCTACTAGTGGTGTCCCCAAAACAAGTCTTTAGTGACAGTAATTAGGAAACTGATCCAGCTTAGAAAAATTTGCAAAAAATAGGTTTATGAAGCTAGACCAGTTTCTGTATTATTTCAGAGTTCCTCTATCTAGTTTCTACCTCAAAAAAGAAAAAAAAAAGCCTTGAGGCCATCAAAGGGCATGAAAGCGCCCCCAAACTATTTGAAGCAAGATACCCACTATTGTTTGGTGTTTTTGTTTGGGTTTTTTTGTTTGTTTGTTTTTTCCTCCTCTCCCCCCCCTTCCCCTTTCAAGCTATAGGTACACTTCCCTTGTTTCCATTTGCATGTAAAATTCCTAGCTGGCAGATCAGCTCTCAGAAAGAACTTTGTGTCCCCTATTCCTGATACATGCATCATCACTAGTTTATCTTTGAGCTTTTATTTTCTAAGTACATTTGAGTGTGGGGGGCAGGGAAGAGGAGTCTTTCCACTCCTCTCAAACTTCCCCCCCAAGTCCCCTAGGGATGTAGATTCCTTCAATAACCACTATTTTAACCTGTATTGCTGACAAAGTTATTCAGCTAATTAAACAGCATCTATTCTCTTTATGAAGAAATATTTGGGGAGCAAACCAAGGTGTTGAGTTTCAAGACTTCATGCTCAATTATTTAGTTCCAGACAAACTTAAAATATTTCAAGCCACATCCTCTCAACTTCAGGTTGAGAAAAAAAATCAGATTTAACATTAGAAGTATAGGATTGCAACTGCCAAACCAATACATTTTAAAGTCACTCAAGTCAAGCAGCAAGTTAGAATTGTAACTAGAACTGAGGGGAAGAAAACGACTGCATACAGTGTTGTCCATAGTTAAGCAAGACTTCAACAATCTTATTGATCTGAAAATAAGAATACACAGAGATATTCCTACTCATTTCAGGACCAAACCTGAAAGGAACATTATAAGATCTTTGCTAAAAAAAAGTTAAAATTAATTAGCAAAAGACAAAATTTCTTAAGAAGGCTTTACTTTTTCAGGCTCCACAGAAACAGTCTTTGGAAAAATTCAGCTAGCAAACAGCATGAATCTAATATAACCTGAAGAATGTAAATATATAACAAAGGAAACATTTTACTTTAGTACAGCTTGTGAATATTTTTGGAGTCATTTATTGGGCCTGACCCAGCAAAAGCCTGCACCAAACATCAGGATAGCGTCCAAAATTCTGGCTCCTCTAATACATAAAAATTAAGTAGCTATATAGAATTTTTTGCAGTTCTCTTTAATGAGAATTCTAGCTTTGGCTGGAAGCCCACATGTTTAAGACAGACTAGAATTTTTTCAGCACACATATTTCTATGAGGTCAAAGAAAACAAGTGTGAAATTATCATTTTGCTCTCGCTAATTCCTTTTCCCTTCAGAAGATATTCTGGTGACTATAGGCTGCAACAGCTGCTAATGCAGCCTCTTTATTCCAATATAAATGTAGTCTAGTGCTGAAAGAGGAGGTCCTGCAGTTTTTGACCATTCTCAGTTAGAGTTTATGCATCTTGCTGCCCTTCTATAGACACTGGCATTTTTGTGGCCACATGGTAAGCTACATCAGAGTATCGATGCATCTGAAAAGTAATTCAGCTAAAAAAGGAAGGGAAGATTAAGGAACTGACACAGCCAAAAACTAATCTGCTTCACCAAATGGTTAACTCTTTTGGTAGCAGTCCAGATGTAAACTATCTTAGCCTGGAATATTAATCATGGTCTCAGCTGAAACTGATGAGTGAGCAATATGGAGATTCAAGATGACGCAGGCAGAGTCAGAGCTGTCATGCTGAAGACGGGAAGACAGAAACTAACAGGCCACTGTAAGTGTTTGTTCATTTATGATAGGTTTGTGTTAACTTATTAATAAAACAACAGCCCACCTAATGGAAGCATATCAAGCTATCAGTTGAATTGTTAGGAATGCCTCCAGTGTTCTAAAGGTGAGCCTGAAATTGTTTTTAGCAGATTTTCCTAGTAGCAAAGCAGCTTAGACCTCCAACATACAAGTCGAAATCTACCCGAAGATACCAACATACACACAAACTAATAATAAATATTTTAAAAATGGTAGTGTATTTTACTTTTTTATTTTTAAAATCAATGTTCCAAATTCTGACAATGAAGTTACCATTTTTTACTGACCAGCTAATAAAGTGTTATGCTTAAAAGCACTAAATAGCTAGTCTTGAATTATTCCTTTTAGACAGACTTTAAGAGCACCTTTACATTTCAAATTTGTTAAGTTACCGGGTATTATGTGGTATTACCAGGCATACCCTTTTTCAAGCAATGACGCAAAACTGCAGTACGTACTGTCAAATATTTAAGTTTCTGTAACAATAGAGAGGTCTTTTGAATATACCTTTCTGTAGGAGTCTTCTATCGTAGGATCGTATTTTTCAACAAATATTCCTTGAACAAACTGTACAGTCTGCAACACAAAGGTTCTTGTAAGATTCTTCTTGTATAGTGACATTTTGTAAACACTGTACATAAATTACTGTTCTAGGTATATACTCAGTTACCCATTACATTTCTGAAGGCAAATTAAGTGATTGACATTACTATCATTTATAAGAAAAAACAGGAAGTTAGATGTATATGCCTATTTAACTACGCACTGTTAGATGAAGCAATGGTACACCTTCCCTTATCCACTCTCACTTGGAGTGTAAGAATTAAGGCATGCATTGATTTAAGGTTTGTCTAATTCTTGGAATCGTTATTAGTTTTTAGTGGAATAGGATATTATACAGCTGCATGGCTTTTACATTTGCATTTAGAACTACTTCATCTTCTGCTACTTATCTGCCAGCACAGGAATGAGTCAAAAAACGACTGCCAGCATTTACTGGTCTTAGCTAGACTCCGTAGGATATTCCTGTGTACCTAGCACGTAGCATGTTTTTAGCACAAGTCAAATGGAACTTTTAGACTCAATGGCCGAGTCAGAGCAGACAGGTTCAAATCCAGAAGTGCTGCAGTAAGATAAAGAATTCAGAGGTGAAGGGAAAAGTTCTTTCACAATCTAACATGATTTGTCATTGAAGTTTTCTTTTAGGAACTGCTTTGCAAGAGAATAGTTCTTACATGACAGAGTGAACCTCTAGACCTTACTTTATGATAAGGTGCTCAATTAAACTGAAAGATGTAAAGTTCTTCGGTGGTCCAAGAACATCATATTTTGTGGACTTCTCCAGTGCTAGTCTAGGTCAGTCTAAGTTTTCTGTAATTGTTTAACTAAAAATGCATGAGCTCTTCGGTTTACACTCATCCACCTGCTGCAGCTATATACCTACTTGCAGGGAAGTATGTAGAAAGTGTGTTAAATGTCCTACAAACATGGAAATACATATTTGTATTTGCATTAACAAAAAATTTTAGTTCTTTAGAGATTGCTATCAAACATTAAGCAAACAGCACCCTGAAGACCTTCCTAGAGACGGGAGTTACCAAGGCCAGACACACGTGAATGAGTTTATTGTTCAAGTTTCATGAAGCAGGTTGATTTCCTACAGACCTATGGCTGGGTTACCCAGTGAAGCCAGAGAATGCTGTGGCTGTGCATTTCACTGTGTAAGACAGGCAAAGATCCGACCAAGCACTCTCAAGCAATCCCGTACAAAAATATTAGCACGTGAGAGCGCACCAATGGATGTGGATACACTCAGTAAAGGACCAGGAACCCTCAGCAGTCATTACTTACGTTTATATTTATTTGTGCACGCTTACATAAAAGTAATATGGGTTAGTAGACAGTGCATTAGAGAAAAAAAAAAAGACACGAGAAGCCTAAGAAAACATACTTGAACTGCTTCACGGAGTACTTACCAGAGCAGACTTTCCAACACCTCCAGAACCAAGAACCACTAGCTTGTATTCACGCATGATGCAAGAGATAAATCACCCTCAGTACCTACAACACACAACAAATTATTCACCCTTTTGATCAACAGGACAACTATCTTAGCTTTACTACAGCCACTGTAAAACTGCATATATAACAAGACACAAGCAGTTAAATATTGGTATATCAACTGATAAATGCAGGAGATACACCATTATAAGCAGGCATAACCTAAGCAGCATGTCACTTACAATTATTACACAATAAGGAAACTATGGATACTTATTCAAGACACTAACTGCTGAACAATGCTACTTTTTCATCTAGCACAAATAAAGTACTTCCAAGGTTTTCTTGTTACCACTTGAACAACCATTATTCATGTGTTATCTAGCCTAATTTCATAGTCAAGATAGTACAGATATGGAAGGTTTTTAAAATGGAGCTTTTTTTATCCCATGAAACAGTAATTTAGAGAAAACACAAGAACAGATTAAGGCTCTCTGTAATAAAGACCTCAGTATCTTGCCAAAATATCACCCGTGTTTCAAAGAAAGCGCACAAGTATCTGGAAGAACTGCTCACGCGCTTGTCCGCACATCACTTTCACAGAGGCGTCTGGATGGATTCATCTTTATTTATGGCAAGGAGGAATCAGGCATAGAAATTAATTTACTCCAATTGATTGGCCGATTACTTGGATTACAGCTTACCATCCAGTGAGGCATGTTCATCTCGTAACATTTTCCAGAAACCTACAAAATCTCTTCTAGTCATGCAAACGAGTCCGTAGCACCTCTCACCTATGGTCACTGCAAACGTTCAGGTATTTCGCAGGTTTCTCAAGATCTTTCATTCACTCACAAGAAGCTGCATGCACTACATATTTTGCAACAACAGACCAAAACCAATATTTCTAAGAGCCACACAGATGCCTAGACAGCTTGCAGTTTTACAACCACTACATTCACAGTATTGACGAGGTTTACCTGGTAACCAGCAGCTAATATTTGTTACCTATCATACTGATGCAGTAATTCTAAAAACATGTGTCTTAAATTTCACGGCTACTACATCCTCTACTCGCCCATCCCCCAAACTTATTTGATATCACACGTTTTTGTGATTTCATATATACACACACGTAAATGATTTTGTTCATACAAGTTGACATGCATGAAATGTCTCCAGTCCCCTCTGAAGAACTGAAAGCATCAGCATGCTGACAAAAAAAAAAAAGGAAGATTCTTTAGGCAACAGCATTTCTTTATTTGTATTGCCATTTACTTGCAATAACACCCAAAGTTTATATCTGCTGACCCAAAGTTTGATCTATATGCAGAAAGTATAACTGTGACACCACAATCCAGTTCACTAAGCAGAGCTTGATAAAAAGGCTTAGCTAACTTTAATACGGTGGCCATTTTCAAACTATCAACTCTTAATGCAGCGACAATAAAATGCTGCAAACCACCAGATGTAGTATTTCCTGTGCCTCATTACTGTGCTCCCATAAAGAAATATTGAACAAACCCTACCATAGTGAAGCTAACAGTTACTATTGATAAGACACAATTATCCAAGAGGAGATTGCATGCATTTTCTCATTCTGAAATACTTAAATGCTAAACAAAGAACCAGAGACCTGTGTAAGAAAATTAAACTAACCTCATCCCAGCAAAAAAACATTTCTCAAAAAGAACAGCAGGATCCCAGAAGTCAGTTTTAAAAAAAAAAATAAAAAATCACCACTTAAGTCTCAAAGTTTACTAGTGTTTTGCTAGATACCTAACTGCAATGCAGTTTCATTAATAACTGGAGACAACTAAAATACTCTTTTGAGACCATTCCTCTCCTACAAGCTAGACCTGTTCCCCTGTTCCACACTAGCTACTACAGCTGCCTACAGCAGTCTGCCAGATCTGCTTGCTCATCTTTGTTGAAAACTGACCCAGCTAAAGCAAAACAAGGCCACAGATTTTGGGACATGTCTTTGGGTCATACTGCTCAAGGAAACGCAGCTCTTAACAGCCCTGCTGGCAACTGAGCTAACAGAACTGTTAGGACAGCCCTGGGAGGGAGGGCAGGCTCAGTTCCTCTCCTGCAGAGGCTCTAGCACTTATCAGATTGAGTTACCTGTTTTCTCCCCTCTCTGCCCCCGCAGAAAGATGAAACCTTCCCCAGCTGACAAATAATTTGGGGGCTGGGAGAGTGAAGTGCAGGGAATCCAACACAGGTGCAAGCGCAAAGCAAGCAGTGGAAGCAAAGGAAGAAAGACCCTTCTCATCAAGCAGTAATCTCATAGCTTCTCTGGAGTCACACCATCTGTTAGGTGTTTAGCACAAAACGCTAAGATGATTTACATAGAAATTAGAGCGCCTCCATGTTAGTGTCCATCTTTGCCATCACTGATTAACTCCACGTTGTCAGAAGACTGAAAAATCAAGAGGTCAGGTCCTATTTAATTTTCTTCTTGCAAACACATAATGAGCAATCTTTCAACTTATCTAAAGCAAGCAAGCAAAAGGAACACAAGGAGAAAGCTGTAAGAAAAGAATTGACCTGATATCCAGCAAAGCAGGTGTCTCCACAGGCTTCTGTTACCAGTAAATTTTGAGACTTTTCAGTGATTTTCACACCTAATAGAACATCTTTTTCACTCTTGACTTTAAAAACTATGTTTCCTTCCCTACATTTTTTCCCCAGACATAGACCACCAGAACCATTCACACCACACGTTTAACCTGTTTGGCACCACTGTAAATATTCAGTTAGATCCACAAACCTGTTAAGTTGTCCAGCCTTTCTACAAACAGGAATAAAGAATTGTCTCTAACCGTACTGAAACGCACCTTTCAAAACTCATGACAAGTTAAGCCTATAACTACATTACCTGTCATTTCTTTAAAACAAACATTCAGTTATGCCTTTATTTTTGGAGAGGTGTCACGAGAATGACATAAACGTAGTGGGTGTAGGGGAAATCCCAGTGCAGTAATCTGGGTGAACTGCAGCAATTTCACTGTCTTTAAAGTAACAGTTTAATCTGAGTTCTTCAGTCTGAAGTTAGCAACTAAATATGGAGACATCAATAAATGAAGGCTGACAGTAATTTAGAATTAACAGAACTTAAGCAGCAGGCACCAAATACCTGTTTTACCTAGTGTTTGACTCATTTGTGACTTTTTCTTACTGACTGATCTAGAATTCCTTAAAGAAAATTCCAACTCCTGAAATAAGCGCCTAGCAACTTGGTTTTAGTGAGAGACTGGCAATTCCATTTTGTCTCTCAAACAGGGATTCAGGAATTTAACACAAGAAAAAGCTTCTTTCAGCATCCAGATTTGGAAGTTCAGCTCTAAATATCCAATTGCTGTACAACACTCGAGCCAATTTCATTGCTTTAAGTGGTGGTACATAATTAAAGCATATATACATACACACTATTACAGCTTGGTTAGCCAATCTTCTTAATCTCTGAAGCACGTAAGCAAAAAAGCCTTAAGATCTTTGAAGCTGTGACAAAAGCCAGACTGCAGTACACTCAAATGCTTCTCTGACCTTCCCTCCACACTCAGGCAACGAGCAATCTAAGTATTAACCTTTCTCGTTCTCTGTGAAAACGGTTTTGTCATTTGTACAGTTACTCCTTAACTCACTGAGGACACAGTAATCCTTTACGTACACGCACAACTCTATACAGTATAGAGGTAGTTTGGCATCTCTGCACTGGTCTATCGTCAGGTAGTCTGGCTGTGATATCTTGGAATGAAACACAAACCAACATATTCTCCAAAATGCTTTAAGAAAGCTGACTTGGACGTCTCTAACAGCACGCAGCAGAAGCATCATCTATCATCTGCTCCCACTTAGATTTACCACCACTTTGATGCCACTTCACCTTCCTCTTACTGTTTTCTAACAGAAAAGAAAAACCTCAATTCCTAGCTACGAAAACTTTCCCAGTTACAGGTCTTTACATCCTTCCCAGCTAAGAAGACACCAGCCCATGAAGCTAGAAGCTCCTTTAGGACACTGTGGTCTGCCGCGCTATTTGGTGCAATGTAAGACTAGAACACACTTTTTCACTGACCAGTACGGCTGTTGGCTGCAAGTGTGCCCCAGACTGAGTTAGGGCTCTGATCCTGTTCGAACTTGACTTCCCAGTGATTCCCAACTAGCCTGACCTCACTTTGCTCTAGCTCAAACCCATTTTTCCATATCACATATTTTACAGACTGCTTGCATGCTAAACCTTGATCATGCTCTTACTTTTCAGATCGACACAATGCTTGACTCTGGAACTAATACTGTATTAAGCTCCATCCAGCGCCAACACGATTTCCTTTTGACTCATTTATGACAAACAAGTGGAGGTAGAGGAGGAAGACGACAAAGTAACAAGAGAGATTTAAGCCATAAAGCACCCTATCTTCCAGTTACCTGATAGTATTTGAAACAACAGAAGCCATTAAGCTTCAAGCGAGGCATTAATGCAAGAAGTTCAACTGCTGAAAGAGATGCAAACTATGAAACCTTAGATGGAAGCTCAAGCTTCTGATGGATTTCCTTTTCTGCCTTAAAAAAAAAAAAAGCAGCACACTTCTCTAGCCAGTCTAAAACAGATACTGGACTTAGTGCATGCCCTATCTCTTTATAAAGTCCGTGCCTTGCATTTCACACATTGTCATCCCCTTCCACCCCTGAAAAAAAGAAGTTACTAGAAGAACTTCGGAAGAATATGTAATTATTAAACCATTTGTACAGTCAAGACAGAGCTCAATGTGAAACCTTAAGAATAATTTTCTGCAGTCTGCACTAACTGGTCATTTCAATCATATCCTTCAGCTCTAAAGCTATCAGAAAGCAATTGTACTAACCAGAAAGGAAAGGAGCAAAAAGGATCATTAGATCATACAGTCTCAGTCACTCAAATAAGGAGACAGTTCGGTTTACACGTATTCTCGTCTACAATTTAGCATCCTAAAGCTACAGCTATAGCACAGCATGGCCAGCATTTCTAGAATAGCATAGGATTAAGTCCAACAATATGTCTGTACTCCCCAGATCACCCAATTACAGAGCTGTAAAAAGGATATACTCAAAGGGGCACAACAGAAATGAAGAGACTGATAACTGGGTAACAGATAAGCAAAAAACCCACAGATTTATCGGACAGTTGATGATAAGTACCCACCAAGTCACCCAACAATTAGATACAAACTTATTCCTACCAAATAAACCAAGTAACCTGTTTGAATCCCTTTTCATTTAGTGGAGTCTATTTTAAGAGAAATTTTGCTCTGAAGACTGGCTACCTTTAAGGTGACAGACCTACAAGGCATGAGAGCAATGCCAACCTTCCTTCACTTCTTCGTTTCTCTGCTCCTCCCCGTTAGGCAGGAAAATACTGCCAACTGTGCTCTCTATGCAGGTGCTAAAGAACAGGAAGCATGAAAAAAGTAAGGCCTTTTTTTCCCCTCTTATCTGGAGTAGCTACTGGCTTTGAACAGCTGAGTCAAATATTTATATGCACAAATATCTGACATAACTGTTAACTCTGGAGATGTCTAATGCAAAATTTAGCTAGAAAGATAAAAAATGAGGGAAGCTACTCTTCTTCAAAAAACAGTGTTTTCACATAAAATGGATTCTAGTGCTGTCTCAAGTATACAGTCTCTCAAAGTACAGAGCTCACTTTCAGATTGCCTCCACTAACTGACAGAGACATTTCAGTAACTGCCTGGCACACTTCCTGAAGCAGAACAGTCCCTAAAAGCACCACCTCCCCCAGCCTCTCTCACTAGTCTGTTCATATTACTTTTTCTAACTAATGCATATATTAATGCATTAGTGTAGTATTTTTATGTAACTGCTTAATTCTACTTCTTCATGGCACACTTCTTAAAATTGAAGTACTTGATAAACTAGAGGAGCAAGAGCTTCGTATGCACGTGGGCGCTTTTTCCAATCAAGATTCACTTTGAAGGATGAGTAGTTCTTTGAATAAACCCATTTGAACAGAAGGAAGAAAGGTTAACCAGGACAAGTCACTGGAAATTAAGTATTTTAAAAGTTTCACATCTGTCAAGGACCACAAACTTGGAACTTGCTTTCTCGTTCTGCCCCAATTCAGATAAACCAGGAAAAAGTGCCTCCTGGACAGTTTCTTGAACAATTTCTTGAAGCACGTCTCCAGAAAAAGGCAAATGAAAGTGATGATGCTAAGAAAATTGAGGAATAAGAAAACCTTCTTGAGCAGCAAATGAAGAAACTGCACACTTACTGCTTGTAAAGCCTTCCTAAAAACCAATCACGCAGTGGAGAATTCAGGAAAGTTCAAATACCATTGGTAATTGGGCTTGCTACCATAGTTCTGAAAGTGGGGTTTGGGGGTTTTTTTGGGGAGTAGAATTTAGTTTTCTTTCAACTCCATCAGCTTCAAATTTTGGTTTCTGATTCAACTTTGCTACTTGTCTGAGGAACGGGAAAGCTAATAATCCAATCTTTCCAAGTGATATTAAACCAAATGAAGCTGTAACTGTAGCTCAGCCCCAGGCCAAAGACATGAACTAAATACAGTCACTTCTTGAAGATACATCCCTGAGACTTGCTTATGCAAACTAGTTGTTCAGGTATGGAATTAAACCAGTAGTCCTTCCCAGAAGCGTTATCATTTTCAGAAGGGATCATGATTATTCAGCACTTTACAGACCATGATTCTTGTTCAGATCCTGACATTCTGGTTGTATTGTGAAGTTGCAGAATATTAACTAAAATTTTCATAATGCTTCTGCCCAAGCACATTTACCTCTCTGGAAGAGAGGCTTTGTTAGAACTACCTTGGGAATAGCACTCCTAAATTAATCTCAACTGTTTGCATTAGGGGGAAAAAAAAAAAGTGTCAAGCATTAGAATGACAGATGAAACAAACTAACCAACTGGTTTACCAGCTTACAATTAGCAGCGGAGGTGAAAAAAGCCAAGGAAAAAAATCCTGCTTCTCAAAGAGTGGATACTAGCCCTGAGCTGGAACAAGAAGATAATGGTCAGACATTTGGAAAAATAGCTCTAGTTCAGTCACAGGACCAACCAAGGTCAGAGGATGAAGTCTTTCCAGACAAGATGTTTCCCACTGGAGCAGTCTCAGACGGCTAAACTTAAATCTTTCTAATTGTCTGTAGCATCCAGATTCCAGTAAGTTTTGAGTCTGTTGTTTTAGAACCCCTTCTTCAGGGAAGCAACCATAATTAGAGAAGAGAGGATGTATGCTGCTCTTAATACTCCCCAAATACTTACAGATAAAGGGAAGTTTTACATTCTTATCCGGCAACTCCAAGCAGTGCTATTTTTTTCAGAATAACTGCAGTGCATAAGCAGTACCTTCACAACATAAAGTGGAAGCCTGTTTATCTTCACCAACTTTTAGATGCTTAGGAATTAAAGCAACTCAGATAATCCTTACTTAAGAGGGTAAGTGGTATCTCTCATAAAAGAGAAATTAAAATATTCCAGAGCTGACTTTCACACTTAATTTATAGAAAACATTATTCAGAAACCAATTTTGAAGACACAATACACTGAAAAGCTGAACAGATCTAATTAAAGACTTTTATACTCAAAACTCCTGGAAGCAGAGCTATTTCATTACTAATGCAGACTCTTTGGGAGTCAACTGTTTGGTAAACAAAGCTAGAAGCAATTTTTATTTCTAGTTTTTACCTGGTTTTGATAGCTTCTCGTCTTACTGTCAGTTGGACAGCTAGTTCTTCTGGGCACTAATACAGTAATTTTTCTTGGACAAAAAGATTTCTTCAATTATGTTCAAGTATTTTAACTGATGCCAGAGGATCTTCAGAAAGCTGTCTGGGTGAGTAAGCTTACGTAGTGACAAGAAATCACACTACCCACCTGAGAAAAAGGCAAGCACCCGAGAACAAGTTACTGCAGCACAAACACAGCACCAAGGTTTAAGTTGCTCCTTGAACTGCCCATGGGGACACTCGCCCACAGAGACAGCGTAACCAAGTTTCCCTGCTTTCATTGAAGGGAGCTTCCTTGATTAATACTGCACGCAGGGACAATTCCCGCAAAGCGGCTAACATAAGTTTACCTTGTGAGACAAGTTCCAGTGTCTAGAATTACTATAACTTGAATAAAATCTGAGGGTTTTTTTCCCCTTACAAAGTTAACTCAGCTAGATCTTAAATCTGAACACAAACTTAATGCATGTTCTAAGGACGAAAACTGGCCATATCCCAAGATGAAAACTTCCTAATGTGAGACTAACAAGCATGAGCAACTTACAGTAGTTTCCTACAAAGTGTAAAAAGTCGTTTCAAAGCAAGTGATGTAATGAACATTCTTAAGGTACTAAAAAATATGCTATGCTTCACCACTTGCTGAGTTCAAGTTTTGGCTTTGTGCAAAAATTCAAATATGTCAATTCAAATTTGGAGTCCCCTATAAAACCTAAGCTACAGAGTCTATTTAAGCCTCAGCTGGAGTTTGTAACATTTATCAGATTTAGTATTAGCTTTGGTGACTGTTTGCCATAGTTTTTAATTTTCTCCCTATTTCTGTAAAGCAGTCACCATCCCCCATGACAGTTGTTTGTGCATGTTCTACCAGTCAGACTTCCAGCTAAAACAATGATCTCAGAATTCCTGAATATACTGAATTGCAAACTTTATGTTTGCAAAGAAAATACAGGCAGACAATAAATAGAAAAACCACTCAGATTTTTAAAAATATGAGAAGTATATTAAGTCCAGAGAATGCATAATTACCACATTATTATTATCATCTTGCTACGCATAAGCTAAGTATTCAACCACACAGTAAGTTTTGAGAACTGAGAGCAACTTACTGCTGTGAATTTGTCATTGCAGAGAAGGATCAGTTACTTAAGCTCTAAAAATTCTATCAACTGATTGCAACATCATGGTATACCAAACACGTTTTACCTGATATGCATCCTTATGATTAAAAGCAGATATAAGCATCTGTTTCTCCCCATAATTGTTGAAGTAACTTTTATCTTTCAAGCTACAAAAACAGTTAAAAACAGCAGGACTACCAGTAAGGCATGGAAATTTTCAGTCTCAAGATATTTCTCTTGTAAAAACACACTCGTGCAGTTTGAAAGTTACTTCAAGAATAAACTTGCCAGTTGGCTTAAGATACTCTTCTTTGGAAAAAGGCAGCTTAACTTCTGTTGCAGAAACAAGACTCAAATTCCATGTGATATCTGCTTAACATCTGGCAATTCTAGCTCTACTCTGATTGTGACACTGGCTGCTGAACCAGTAAAGCCTCCTATCAGGTTTCCTTCTACCAACGTAAGCAACGCTCAGTTCAACTGCAATTCCGATACCACCTGAATTTTTGTCCCTCCTGTCCATTTTTCTCTATAACCCACATATCACATACACCCCTGGCAATGCCAGAGCTTGCATACCAAGCTATCATTACTTGCGCTGTCTTCATTATTAAAATTTTGGTCTCATGTTTGTTTAGATTACACATTGTCAAGGCACAGAGGTATAGATTTCCCTCATCATTATATGATCTTTTGTTACTGGCTATTTAAGACTGGCAGGTGTAGGCCCTTTACGTACAAAGTATCCTTCCATAGTCTGACTTAAAGGAATTCTATTTCAAATCAGGTTGGTAGTCTGACAGCAGTCTAACAAATTCCCATATGTCATTTTAATTAATATTAGAAGTTTTATCTGTTGAAAAGACACTGATTCTATGCAAATTGAGAATACTAGCTACTAGCATTCATTAACAGGAATAAAATCAGTTCTTTCATGATAAATGAACCATACCAGCAAAGCTCCAAGTAATTGTAACTCATGTTTGTTTTGACCTCCCAATCAATACTTCCCTAATAGAAACATGGTATTTGAACATGAGTGGCAAACATCACTCGAAGTCACCCAAGTTATATCTAATTTCACGAACTTTTTTTTTTTAGCAAGCTTTTTTTAGAGCTTGAGACATCTGTCCTGAGGTTAAGTTGAAAAAGGCATACACCAACACCCAGCAATAACTACCATCTTCTGCCACATGGTTTTGCTGCCTCTGTGATAACGGAGGTACAACCTTAACTGCTTCTTTTTAGTTAACTTTATTAGCTGAATCCACTGATGAAGGTAGCTTTGTAAAAGGTCTGAAATGCTTAATTGAAGTGGCTGAAACTTGGGCAGAACATCCTGTTCTGTTTCTGGCAGCGAGGCAGTAGCATCTTGAACCTAGGGATGGTAGCTCCTCAGGGAACATCCAACTCATTAACACACCTTGACTAGAAGATGACAACTGTAGAAGTTGACCTCCACACCTCTGTTTGTCAGCAGATGCACAGACAATTTGGTTGTTTCTGAGGCAACTGCTAAAAACACAAAAACACCAAAAACACCCCCACAAAAAACCCAACCTCCCATCCCTAAAAACCCAAACCAAAACCAAACAAAAACACCACACCCCTCCCTAAACCAAATGCTGAGTTATCTTAATATGCTGTGGCTCTGCATCTGCTTTGTGAGCAGCTGATGCATCTTAGACAGCCCCTCCCCAAAGTCTCATTTAATGGGTCAGGAATCTCCAAGAGAGGGAAAAATCTGACAGTTATGAGCAGGAACCCAAAGGTAAAGTAATTCATGCTTGCAAGCCTGAGCTCATAGACACAACGACACCTACACAAGAAGCTGAATAATTTTAACCAAATGAATGTGAATCACACTCATCCCCACACCGCTTTCTCTTACATGGATAGATCTTTAGTAGAGAGTTAGCAAATTAACGAGGGTTAAACTTGTTTAATCAAGTCTCCACAAGAGTCTATTTGAATCTTCTTAAGATCACTCTAGTTCCTGTTTAGACCATACTTTTTGGTTCTTCTGCATCTTCAAAGCTTGCCATTTTCTGGAGAAACCTGTTGTATCTTAAGACGCACTTTGCTTTATACCAAATCAAACACGCACTTTGACAAGCTAGCAGAAGATGTCCAAAGAATACTGAAATTTAAAATTGGCTCCAGAGGTTTGGATGGGAAGACCTTTCTAAATACAAATCAGCATGTCTGGTCTTGTAAGAGTCATCTATTATGACTATGACAATCACCACAGCATTTGAACAAGTGTTACTGCAGCCTAAATCTTTTACTGAAGAAAAGTTTTACTTCCAGCAAGTTAAACACATGCATCTCAAAACAATCTATATTTTGGACAAAGTCTGAGCAGAAGAATGTCTTTTCAGTCCACCCTGACTGTTGCAGTGAAGCAAATTTACTCTTCATGAAACCAGTGTCTGTATTTCCACATTGCCTAGTGTGTTCCCAGTTTACCCAGTGCGTCCTCTTGTTTAGGTTCTTGGTATCTAGGACTTCAACCTTGTGTAGATAAGGCTGTGAATGGTTTCTTATTTTCAATTGTACTATGACAGCAGATTCAGCATTCAGCTTAGAAAAGAGGTTGCAGCTTTCCTCTGTGAAACTTACAGCACTGAATTTCATTTTAAAAGTCCGCAACAAGATTAAGTAATGGAAGAATTACATTACCTGAAAATAGTAATATTTTCAAGTTGATACATTTGTCTTTGGGAAAAGTATTTGCAAACTGTGTCTCAATATCTTGCCTCCGGCTAGAAGCAGGATGTACTTTCAGTTAGCAAGACTACATGTTGTCCAAAATATTGGTTACTGTAGTTAAATTAAGTCCAAACTAACATGCGCTTAATGTTGCTTCTTCATCAGTTTCCTAGCTAGACAGGACCCAGATTTCTAGCAGAAAAGGAAAAGGTAGCATCAGGACTTCTTTGTTTCTTTGTTCTTCAAGAATAAAACTCTACTGTTGATCTTTTCACTCGAGGCCTCACATTTTCCCACTCTAATTCCTAGTCACACAGATATAGCACTTTTCTCGTGAGATTACTCTTAATAGTTTGATGAAGAGCAACACACATTAAAAAGATGCCAAACACCAGCACATACAGTAGCCTAAAGCACTTAATTGTAAAACCTTGTTTTCAGCTACTCAGTTTTTGCAGAACTTCAGATACCACACTTAAGTTTTCTACGTGAGCTCTCTGGCTGAACCTCAATTTAGCTTAGGGCGTTTCCTGAAATAAAGGGTTTAGGGAGACCAGAAAAAAAACAGAGGATCATTAAAAAAAAAAGCAACGGACTTGCTCAAACAAAGAAAGGTGAAAAGGTAACAATAAACTGTAAGAACATACAACAAGTAGAAATAGGTATCATTCAGAAATGCTTGTTTCTCTCTAGTATTTAGATACAAAAAGCAAGTAGAAAATCGTACACCAAAAGTAAGAACATATGAAGACCAAGCATCCAGTTTAAAAAAATAAGAGTTATGAATGCCTGTTTATTATAGCATCACAGACTTCTCCTATTGCCCTCCAAACTTACTCAATGCCCAGGATGATCTATATCAAGTAATAGGGTGTCTCTTCTTTGGTGAGATGCCACCTAATCTGCTACTTAAGTCAAAAAAGATACATCAGAAAAACCGAAGAGTGATTCTACAGCATGACAGTCAGCTATTCTTGCCTCTTCTAGTGCTCCTTCTTGATGCCACAGGACTTGTACACAGTCTCTTAGCTTCCACCAAGTGCCGAGATGACAATTTGGTGTCAGATTCTAGACGCATGGCATATTCTCAAATAACTAATATCAGCCGAAGTTGGATTTTGAACATGGCATTTCACAGTCCACTAAGAACACAAGTCCAAGGCACCTCAAGTTGTATACTTCTATTCAGTGAATACTGTTGATAGAAAACTATCTTGGAAGTTCATCTACAGACTGGTATAACATGTGCAAGAACTCTGAAGGTGAATTCAGACTTGCCAAGAACTCATTTCTGATGCCGCTCATCATAAAACCCATGAAACCACATACCATTTTCTATACACTGGCACCAATACAAACAATAGATGGAAAAAACCAAAAGGACCATTCCCTGAATGGGAATAAAATCACCATGCTCACATAATGCCTACTGACCGTCAATTCTCCATTTTAAACAAGTCAGAAGGGTCACAGAAAGACAGTACGATAGATCCTTATATATACACTAACTACATAAATATAACTCCAGAAGCATAAGAGTCAAGATCCAGCACGCAGTATTAATTTGTACACTTTCCCAACCCCAAGAAAATCCTTCAGCAATACTGTACGCAAAAAACAATCATATGAAGCCAAGCAGGCTATGCTTATGGGTCATCTTGTACAGCAGGCTTTCAGAATGTTATAAGTAGCTTCACAATGAAAGATCAGAGGAGAGTTACTAAGTGCACCTTACGACGTCTAACAATTCACCTTAAGCACTTTACATTTGCAAGATTAATAAAAGAGGTTCCTGCACAATACGTCATTGGGCTGTCCCGACGCTTAACTAACCACGTAAGCCAGGACATACAGCCATGCACCGCTCAGCCTCAACTGTAAGTGTCAGATTATAAACAAATACATCTAGTCCTAAGTACTGTATTGCAGAGTAGGATTCTTAGGTAACTTTCACTTAATAGATTACTTCCACTCTATGTTTGTTTACCCTTCTCCACATCCAGAAAAAACACAACACATTGCAACTTTTACTAGTCTTCTAATTAATCACTTTCAGGGGGAGTATCAGAGAAGATGTTACAGACACTTGCTTAACTGCAAGCAAGGCTTGTACAACTGCACAACTTAACTACCAGTATTGTCTGGGTTCTGATGCAGTCCGAGCACTGTTCAGCATACTAGCTTCATCTCAAATAAAAAAATATTGACCGCGTATGAAACTTTTAGAAAAAAAGCACAAGTAGTTGGTCTGGCCCTGCAACTACTAAAAACACTTGGATTTCAGTAGTGAAGTGCCACACCTAGCAACATACAGGTCCTTCTGTCTCTGTAGCTCCCCTCTCCAACTCCACACAGGTAACTCACATATATCTGCAGTTCATCTTTAGCACAGCTGTGGTGGTGCTCTTTTTGCTTCTTCCCCATATATCACGTATGCTTTTAAGAAATTCCCCTTCATTGTGGACATGAAAAAAAAAGTGAAGGCGCAACTGGTTAGATTGCAGAAACAGAGACTATGAGTGGAAAAAATAGGACAAGACTTCAAAAGCTAAGGCAACTAGCACAGAGAAATAAAAAGAAACAGTTGCAGAGACTATCTGTGTCAGCAAGTAGTTTTAAATTAACTGAAGAGAGGGCTAGCCAACATACCTTATTTGGGCAATAGCAAATTTATTTAAGAAAAAAACCTTTCATCATCTAATTTCACATAAAGTTATGAAGCAAGCCACAGTAAAGGAAATATTGTTAAACCACCTCTTTTCCTTTAATCCAGATTACCTACTGAAATCAAGAGTTAGTAATAACATAATTAAAGCAAGTAAGAGTAACATTCATCTCAATGTCAACATTTTGATGCATCGAGCACATTCTCAGTTTCTATGAAAAAAAGACAAGAATCATAACTACTTTATCTTCAGTTATGAAAACAAACTGTTTTCCTGTTCCAGTTCTTCAATACTGTCCAGAAATTTAACGACAAAGTTTCTCACAGCTCTATGATTAGAGTTATATTGAAAATTATTTAATGAATGAGTAACAGTGGCACACAGTATCCCTTCTGCAGAAGACCTGGTCAAGTCATTCAGATTTAGGACACTTTCCTGTGTTGCAACAGCTGCAGGAATGATACGAAGCGATCTAAGAAACGAGGGGTTCCCTGAAGAGAATCTCAGGCTGAAGAGAAACATGAGATGCCGCCTCTTTGCCACAGGATGCAAACACCAGTCCATTAGAAGGGATAGTCTGTCCCACTCCTGCACTATGGTCTGGCCTTCCTCCCTTGGCCAAAAATGAACTAACCATGTGTACTGTAATTGGCAGCCTCTTTTCACAGTTGCATAGCAGGGATTTACTTCCAATAACACCAAATTCTTAGATTAATAACTAGAAAGCTGAGTGGGACAGTGTACAAGATATCGTCAAATGCCTCCTCTTCTTCCTGTTTCAACTCTAAAAAGTTGCTTTAACTCCACTACACACTTTCCTGTAGGGTCTTATAGTAACTTTCACTCTACCGCTTCAGTAGTAAAAATTACTATTAAAACACTGCTCTTGGAAAAAAAGAACATCCCGAATAGCTAGAGGGCTCCCAAATCATTTTGTATTTCAAAAGTTGCCTAATAGGCAGATTTCCAACCTGGCGTTTACAGCCTTCCTTACTTTCCTTCCTGATAGAGAGGAACATGTCGTATGTCAGGAGCTCACAACAGCATACATAAACAAGAACAGGCAATAATAAGAAAAGCCTTTTCATTTTTAGTTTTCCAGCATTTCTTTAGGCATTCTAAAGCTTGAGAGATGAGAGCTTAATGCCAGAACCTGCTTTTGAAGGTAGCCTCATTCAACTGCTCCATGTAGAAAGAGTTTGTGCAGGCAGGCAGAGTCTTTGGCTTTCTCCAAATAGCGCTTGCCTGCTACAAGCAAACTGCCACGACTTCATCAGAATATTGCTTCTACTACACCTGTCCCACTCAAGTGTTCTCATGGTTGAAAAGCCCTGAGGAGAAAGTGGTAAGATGCTTTAAGTGAGATACTAATGCTCTATTGCAGTCAACTGCTGAGCAACTTAGAAAACTCAGTCAACTTGAAAACAGGTCCCTTATTAACAGCATTCAAGTGACAAAAATCTTCCTTTTTCCCTACTTTATGCAAGAAGAATGGAAACAAGACCACCTTAACCATGTCTGAGCAGGAAAACGAAGTTTGCTTTCGAGTACGAAGGTGTAGTTACTGTAGATACTCCTTTAATCTCTCTGAACAAGGAGGCTGTCTAAAATATCCCTCTACCTGACCTAGATGCAACAGAAGACAGCAGAAGCCTGCCCCAACTCAGCAGGGATTCAACGCACTGACATTATACAGTACACTTTGGTCTGCTTTTGTATTTGTTCTGAGGCAAAAGAGTGACAGTGCTTGTAACCACAAGCTAAACGTGGACTTCTGTTGCACAGGGTATGCTTAGTGATCTGTTTACTAAGAGAGCAATTTTGATTAAAACTCACAACAACTTGAGCTTACCCTGAAGAATGCTCTCAAACGTCAGTTAAGTATCTGAAAGTCATCTAAGTGTTACTTAGGCCAATTCATAAAGGACCTGCCTACCCTCTTACCATACACCCGAGGACAAGAGAGTGCCTGTTTTTAGAAGATATTCTTACCCTTAAGAGCACCTCTCCATACCTGTACCTACTCCAAGCAGCTCGCAAAGCTCTGCAGATGACAGGACTGGCTCTACAGCAATAAGCATCAAGTACTTCTGTGACTCTCGCACTTCCCACATCCCAGATGATAGATGGACAACTGTTTATTTTCGTTGCAGGTCACATTTACTAACTGTTAGATCACAAGCTACAGTGTAGTCTTCAGCACACTTCCTTCCTCCGCCATACAAGTAATTTCTTTCTCCTTTTGTAGGCCCTCACCTAGATTCCCATCTGTTTGCCTCTGCTCCAGAAAGGCTCTCAATTAAAAAGACAGTCAGTTTTACTCTCCAAAACTGGCACAGCACAAAGAGAACTGTCATGGCTCACTTCAGATTTATTTTTGATGAACTGTCCTACAGCAGAGCTTCAGAACAAAACAGCACAATTTTAGCTCCACTCAGAAAACTTATCTGGTGCATGTATGTAGTAAGAGAAGCAACTCACACCGTTATAGGCAGTAAAAAGACTATTTTTTTTCCACCCCATATACAAGTTCTGGTTTTACACTTATAGACTTTCAGCTCTGTTTTGCAGATTATTTCACCCCCAGGCAGACAGGTGCTCCAAGTATGATCAGCTTTGCTGCAAAAAAGATACACGACACTTATATTGTACAGTGCAACTCAAAACTCAGTTATTCTAGCTACAGATAATCATAAAGCTTTACACTACACTTGCAGGTTGAACTTGAAGTAGTTCATACCACTACAAGAAGCATCCCTGAAAATATGCAGGTACCAAGGAATAAAACACTGCATATAATTAGTTAGAAAGTTTATTTTCAAATCCTTTGATGTGAACAGCCAAGGTAACCTCCACTATTCAGTCACCTCATTTTTAGCTAGAGTGAAGTCTACAGTAAAGACTTTGAGCAAAAAAAAGACATAATGAATAAAGAAAATGAAAACACTTGACTGCAGCAAATTTTGGGGGTTTTTTGGTTTGGGGTTTTTTTTTTTTATTACTTGTTTTCCAAAATTTTGCAATTTCTACATAGAAGCAAGCCATCCAAAAGGTGAATATCGGATTATTTTTTCAAGTTTTCCACAGAGGAGAAAAGAGAGTCCTCCAAAGGGAAATACATTTGTTTTTGAATGGTTACTATACAAGACAGTGTCATTGCTTCATTGCCTTTTAATTATAATTCATGAAAAAAAAGAGTGTTTCATGTATTCTTTTTTTGTAACAGTAATTTCAATGTATATTTTACCATGAAAGAGTACTGAAAGGTCTTTGTCATACACTGTCTACACATTTCATATTGGGCTAAGACGTAGCTGTTAGACGCTGGAAATAATAAATTACACTAATCAAAACATCTAAATGCAAGAACACATACACACACATGACCTGTGCAATTTTCAAGCTGGGCATCTCTGAAATACCCTCTCTCTTGGAACCATACTGCCTTACTACCATACCCCAAAGCAGCATAGAAGCTTTTTTTTTTTTTAAATAACCCCTGAAAATGATAACCCATCCCTTTAAGATGGAAAAGGCAGTAAAACCACACTGATTTCTTTTTTTTTTTGCGAGAAACCTTGGTTTATTGTCCTCTTTTTGTAATCCGAGGCCAGCACAAAAACACTCGTATTTGGTTTTACTCGACCCTTTGCAAACTTCGCTCGCCTTCCACCACTTCTTCACCAAGACCATGCAGGAGGGTAACGAGGTATCTCAGGGTTATTTTATCGGGCGGGTTTGGCGCAGGGAAGAATTTGCCTGACGCTCCATTTGCTTTGACACTGGGGGGTGGTGGCGGTGTGGGCGCGTCTGTGTGTGTGGTGGTGGGGTGTGTGTGTGTTTAGACGAGGTGAACATCCCTGACATCCCCTATTTTGTGACAAGCAGGAGGGGAACTCGCTGGCCACGACGTTGCCCGCTTGTCCCACTCCGTGGCTACCCCAGACACAAGCACCGGCGGCCGGCGGGTTGCCCGGCCGGTCTCGGGGCGCTGCTGTAGC
>VZSF01004659.1:2554508-2636824 GCA_013398295.1 Chionis minor | reverse complement strand
CCGCCCCCCTTCCCCCGCCGCCATGGCCCGCCGGGCCGCGCGTTGGTGCGGCACTGGTGCCCTCCGGGCCGGGCACGCTCCCCGCCGGTGCCGGGCGCGGAGGGAAGGGCGGGGAGGAGAGGATAGGATAGGATAGGATAGGATAGGATAGGATAGGATAGGATAGGATAGGATAGGATAGGATAGGATAGGATAGGATAGGATAGGATAGGATAGGATAGGATAGGATAGGATAGGATAGGATAGGATAGGATAGGATAGGATAGGATAGGATAGGATAGGATAGGATAGGATAGGATGGGGTGGGGTGGGGTGGCCGCCGCGTCGGCGGCGCTGCCCGGACTGGAAACCCCGCTTGGGGCGGCGCGGGGCCGCCCGCCGTGCGGCTCTGCGGCCTGTCCCGGGCCTGCCGCCACCGCCCGTGGTGGCAGCGAGCGAGCGAGCGAGCGAGGGAAGGAGGGAGGGAAGAAGGAGGCCTCCCCCGGGCCCCGGGGGCGGGCAGGAGGCGTGGGCCCTCGTCCACATGCCTTGGGCTTGGGAGATTCTTTTGACTTGGGGATGGAGCCCCAGCGAAATGTGCTGTTTCAGGGGCTGGAAAAGCGGGTTAAGGCAGGAGTCTGGCGCCCAGCATTGCCCTGCAGTACCAGGCCTCTGGTCTGTACCCCGCTTCCAGCCCCATCAGACCTTCCCAAAGACGCCTCGTGCTCCATAGCAGCGCATCTATTGGGATAACGCAAGTCCCACTCTCTCCAAGTTCTCCTTGGGATGACGCAAGTCCCTCTCAAAAGCACTCATCAGGACAACGTGGTCCCTCTCTTCCCCAAATTCTCCTTGTAAGCCTCCAAGTAAGAGCCATAGGTTAGTTATGGGTCAAAGGTGGGTCAAAACCACGTGATGGTTGCCTTAAGTTAATTTAGAACGTCAAAAGCTGGAAACATAAATGCCAGGGCGGTATTTCTTACACTCCTAACAGTTTTGAGATCCACTGGTGAAAGGTATTTTACAAATGCAACATCCTACCGTTTGTATATGGATTATTGTGTCTCTGGATGTGAACAGCCCTGATGATACAAAGCAGAATGCCCGTTGCCTGCAAATAATTACAGGATTTCTTAGCTTTCTCTTATTTCAGTCCTAAATAATGTAAGTCAGGGTTTTTTTCTGAACGTTATTAGTATTTTGCAGTTACAAAGGGTTTAACTGATAAAGGTTAAAAATGAACGAGCATTTATATTTCTAAGAAACACTTAGTAAGCAAATAGTTAATGTGGTACGTTCAGATAAAACTTTTGCTCTGAGGAAGTCCACGGCATAGTGTGTAAAAGAACTGACAGGAAGTTGCAGTGAGGCTTCTGGCAAGGAGAGTGGGTGTGGAGGAAGCACAGGCTTTCTGTTTGTAGCACAGAGATAGAAAAGGGATAAAAAAATAAAAAGATATTACATTTCCCCAAGTTGTGTGATGGAGAGTTCCTTGCTATAAATGGAGACCATACAGCTTCAGATGAATGTGTGGGAGACACTAGAGCTCAGCGCAACTGGAGTCAAAGAATGACCGGAGAAACGAACTGCCCTTGGTAAGAGAAGCTTCGTCTAGATTCAAGGCATCCAGAAAGTGATTTAAAGCATTTAAAAAATATTTTTCTTTAGAGTGTTGCTCCCAAATCCCAAACGTCATAAAATCTCTTTGGAAGTCCAGACAAATCTCTTGGTGTTTTACAGCTTAAACCTTTGTGCAGTACTTTGATAATGAATCCCTGTAAATGACGGATAATGCGAGAGAGCTCAGGTTGTGAGAAATCAAGTACATAGAAACCCGTCCCTTCACAGCAGGGCGTCCTATGCAGGGCAAAAATCATAAATGAGAGATGTCAAAATAGGTAAAATACAATCTCTCAAGTAAAAATCATGTATCTCATGTAATTATTTAGCTGTATAGTATGTTTACTCACCGGATAGAAAAACATCTCTGTTTCTTTAGTCCGTTCTGTCAGTAGATATTATTATTGGCTCCCCGAAATGTTCATTGTACAGAGGAATGGAACAAACAGAAAGATAAATCCTTTGCCCTCACAACATTCTTCAGTGAACTAGATTAATCACAAATAACAAACAGTGTTCCGGGAACAGATGTGTGTCATTACCGTAATAATATTTTACAGTGTGCCTTTAATTGCCCTGTATTTTACAGGCAGTGGGGCAACTACTGCTCTTCACTATACAACAAGAAAACAGTAAGGGGCCTTTGGGAGTCTGAGTGAAATCTCCTGTGAGCAGATCTTGGCGTTTTGAGTTTCCTACAGGGGAATCTGAAACTCACTATTTTAAAGGAAGTGTGTATACACATATGGTTTACTTAATATAGACATGCTTGGAGATTGATCGCTGTAACTAGAAGAAATAGGCAATGAGGATCCATTCTGAGCTGGAGCCGGAGCGTTACCTTTTCCCAACTCTCTTAGCCACATACTTTGGATGTAAAACGGGCCCTTAAGTTTGGATTTTCCTATGAGTCATCTAGCTAATCCTCAGCACAATTCTTAAACCAGCTTTACGCATATCAGTGTGACTGGTGAATAGAAATTGGTGTGCTTGTTAAGTAGACTCGCCCGCCCAGTACTCCACACGGCTTGCTCTGCTCAGCTTGCTAAGCGTTGCACGTGTGCCTGACCTGCTTGCTGATGGTCACTCAAGCAACCGTGCCAGTGCAGAGGTGCCCCTGGGACAGAGAAACTCCTCCAAGAACTGGGAATATGGAAGAAATAGGGGAGGCAGGGCTGAAGTGCTGTTGTGCTGAGTAGGAGCAACACAGACACATCAGCTTCTCTTAGCGGGGCTGCCTGTGCCCGGCATCGATCTGGAGTTTTTAAGAGGAGGAGGTCAAATACTCAGCCGTCTACTCACAGAATGAAAATGCAGAAGAGACCTGCTTAGGCCCGTAAACCTTAATGACAAGCAGACCTTTCCAAAGCACTGTCCCACCTGTCCTTTGGGCTGTTGTTACTTCTGTCTCACAATTTACCAGTTGTACCTGCCTGTACTTCAAAAACCTCTTATTTCAATGACCAGTGCTTAGCTGGAGCGAATTCAGCCTGCTCATCACTAAGACGGTGAGCTGTCTGTTAATGTCATGGCTGTTGTGAGGAGCAGCTACAAGGGAACACAGAAGATCCTGTCTGGTGGAAGAAGAGGAGGAAAATACCGACAGATCTTGTTAAAAAGTTCTGTGGAATTATTGAGGGGCAAGAGGGGGAGTTGATAGATTATTTGGGGAAAACAAAGGAATGTTTTTTTAAACTATGCTTTAATAAAAGCTTGACAAGAGTGGCCTTTGGTCACCTCCATGCAATTTTTCTAACTTTGCCTGCATTGTTTTCACTGGTGCTGCATGGGTGTTGGAGGGAAGAATGCGGCTCTATGTGTATTGCAGTTTCATTACTGCTGAAATACAGCCATCTCTGGGACAGAACGCAGAGCTGGCTTGCGCCAGCAAACTCTGAAGTTTAATGGGCATATGGTGCCAGGGAATGTCGTGCTGGCTACATGCCAACTAGCTGTGAACTTTTCTAGAAATTTATCCTGAAGGGAAAAGAAATGTCATTTGGTTAATCTAGGAGGATTCTTTGCTTTCAGAGAGGAAGCAAAGTTCTCATCTTTTCTGGTGAATGGACCGAAAGGGGTCAGTTCTTAGCCCGGAAAGTCAGTTGTTTCAGCAAGACAGTTTACTAAATCAGAATGCACTTTGTATTGTGAGAGCAGTTAGGAGACAGCATCTCAAACACTAAGGAAAAATGTCTGTTATTTTTGAGATACAGACACGTGAAATACCTTCATCCTTCTTTATTGTTCAACATGATTTTCGTTTGATATTTCTCCATACTCAGAAGATTTAGCCACGTAGAGTGGGAATACCTGCCTGCCCGAATAGCCCCTTGAGGGGTTTCAGAGACATGTCTTCCCCTGCAAACTTGAAGCAATTTTTCTGTATCTTCATATCTGTTGATACAGCTTCAGCCTGAGATTTTTATGCTGATAATTATCAGTTCTATCAGTTCATCATCTTCACGTCTGACATAGCTTCCATTATGCAGTTTTGCATCTTAACCATTCTTTGTTGTATCTTCTTGATGTATTGCCATTTACCAATCAAAGTTGTTTGAACAGGAGTTTAATCACAAGCTTGACTAAAACTTAACTCAAGATTTTTTTCTCCCAAGTCTTCTTCACTTTCCTCACTGTTGAGGAAAATCCTCAGCCACTTCTCTGCTCCCCTTCTTCCTCCAAACTATCTCAAATTAATGTTTTTTCCTATCTTTTAGCAATGTTCCTTGACTCTTCCAATTTATCTCCCGATATCTCTTACTGGGCTAACCCTTTTCCCTGCCATTGATCCAAATCCTGCTATTTGTTCATATAATGTAGCCCAAATCTTGTGATTTGTCTGCCTTCCCGCCCTGTGATAACTGCTTTGAGGAGCAAAATTTGCCTTTGTTTTTCTAAGCAGGGGAAGAACAGGCAATGGACACTACTGCAATCTGAGTTGTAAAAGTCAGCATTTATTTACAGGGGTCTCATTTTTTAATCTGTTTTCTCCTGTCTTTGAGAGGCTACTTTTTATATCACTGCAGTTAATTCAGATAAAGCAAGGAACAGGCGTTTCACAACATGGCTGTTGTGAAAGCACAGTGCTCAGAATTGCAGAGACATTCAAGAAAATGCCCTGAGCTCTGGAATTTAAACTCTTAAGGATTAATTTGGTAAAAGGAAAAGCTTACTTTATTTTATCTTGTGTTGAAAAGATCTTTCAAATTGCATTGGACAACCAGCTGATCAGATAATGAACAAGATTGTCACAGCAACATAAGTGTTTTAAAAGAGTAAATGAAGAATAATGTATCCAATTGGAACTAGAGAGGGAATGCAATTACCTGGAGCAGAATCTGTCCAGGATATGGGTGAACACTTATCTCTCTCAAAAAAAAGTCACACATGTTTTAACAATTCTAAATCTTCAGAAGTTTTACTTCCCTCCTTTTCCAGGAGAACCCTTCTAGCAGCACATGATGCAGAAAGAAGGTTACTACCTCCTGAATCACCAGCTTCTGTGATACCTGGGTAGTTCTTCAAAGTCTTTCATAAAAGGACTGGGTGCAACGGCAGTTAACTGGTCGTGACTGATACATTCACAATATAGATAACACTTAGTTTCCTGCATTTATAATTCCGCACTCTTCCTGAGTATTTCCTTCTTCACCCTCTTAACAGATATTTTAGAATAATGCAGTGAGCATGCCTGAGCGAAGACAGCACTGGGACCTCAGTGGTAGTCCCAGTAAAGTAAGTGACTTGACTGGGAAGTGGATACTTATGACTGTTTTACCAGAACACGAAAGTACAGAATTTTGACTTGGGAAAAGAGTGTTTATAATTACAACTGGATGTCAGTACCAACATTTTAACTATCATACCTTTCTTTTGTTCTTTGGGGTGTTTTTTTTTTCTTTTTCATTGTTACTCTTTTTTAGAATACTCATGTATATCCAGATTCAGACTTGACTGGACACAGAGGAAAAGTTACTGTTGATTTTAATGAGCTTTATACCAAGACTTAAATTCATCCCTTCAGGGATGCGCAACATTTTGCAATACTTGCATTTCAAATATATATTCAGTTCTGGTTTACGTCAATATTAAGACAGGAGCAAGTATATTTAATGATGACAGGTCTAAAAATACTCAGTATTTTTTGTCCTGCTTCCCCCAGCAGCAGAATTATATCCCAATTAACATAGCAATTTACACTGAAACATAGATATGATTTTTCTTTGCTTTCTTTCATTTCTGTCCACGTCAGAATCAAGCCTTAATTAACACAGTGGGCCAAAAGCATTCACAGGGATCTCTTGAAATCATTAGTTATGTTAGCAGTTCATTAGTTTTGGTACTCAGTTTGGTTAGAAGAACAAAATGTACAGCACAGAAAGGAGAATTTATGTCATAACTTTGTTAGATCATTTTCTCCTTAGCCTTCTTTGTAGAGATGGCCTTGTTCTGCCATATCTTTCCTCTGGCCATGGAAGCTGTTGCTGAAACTACAATCATGAGAGAGGTCTTAATGAGGATTGTTAGAGTCTGCACCAAGGAATACACGTATTCCTTGCCTTTTGAAGCTAGCCAAAAAGCAGGGTAATTTTTTTTTTCCCCCCATTAATCTTTTTTGCAAAAAGAATGTGTTGTGGGTTTTTTAACTGATAAAAATAACTTTGTTTTACTTCTTTCTTAACAAGTCCGTAAATGGCTAGCCCCCCAAACAGCCATTTTGTTAAAGTGTTTACCACTAATCCAACTGTATATTTTAGTTGGAAGTTAATATTTTGGTGAAATTTTGTGTCCCCCAAATAACCAATGTAAAAACAGGACAAACTTGCTGTTCTTGGATGATCGCATATATTCAAACCCTCTCCAAATAAGTCGCTCCATTTGCCACAGGCTGTGGCTCAGCGTCTGGTCTGGAAACGTTCTGACGTTTTTTCATGCTGTGTGGGTGCTGTGATAACCAGTGGCACAGGAAATGTGCAGAGACGTGTTGATGCCCTGCTCCGCCTGCCTTCGCCCCCTCTGACCATGCTCTTTGTAGCTCGCTTGGTTCATTTTAGCCTGTCTTTCAGGGTGGGTTATCAGCTTGGAGGCCTACAACCTGTTTGCCCCTTTCTGCTGTCACTTTCAGAAGGATTCAGGGGGTCAAATCCGTTCTCGTTCCTTAACTGGCCTGAGGTTCTGAATAGATTATTTGTGTGATAGATTTATTTTATGAATCCTTTCATTTTACTACTGCTATACTATGCAGCTCTGCTCTGCTTCAAATTGAAGATTTCATAATATCCCATTCCCATGAGATGTCTGTATTGTTATATTCGATTTTTATCAATAAAAATACGCAGTCGAAATAAAGATGCTGTCCTCTCCAAACCTTTGTTACAAATTCAGAATTGCTCCAAGGTCCCAAGCTTTTTAACTACCTCCGCGCTACACGGAATCTTCTCTCGCAACCTCAAGCAGCATAAAATTTATGCTAATTTGAGCTCTAGACAGTATTTTAACATTCCGAGGAGGCTGGGTGAAGAGGAGCCCTGTGAATCACTACCGAAGATAGGGACAGAGTGGAAGCTGTAGCTCCAGTGTTGTGTTTCCCTGCGTGAAGGCGATACTCCTGTTGCCCTGGTGCCGTGTTTCATGTGCTAAGGTGATACTCCAGTGCCTCTGCTAGTTGTGCAGTCGGTCTCTGCGCCCTGTGGGGCATTTCCAAACTCACTTCAAGCGAAAGAAGTCACAGGGCCACGGTTTTAATGACATAACATAAAATAAAACTTCCAGGCTTTTTTGGTTGGTTGGTTGGTTGGTTTTTGTTTTGTTTTGTTTTGTTCTTATAAATGGTATTGCTACTTGAGTGGTTTTTCTCCCTGCTTTTCCTAACTCTTGTTTTCTACATTCTTCCTTTTCCTTAAAAAATGAACAAATTATGGGAGTTTCAGACTCCAGTGAGGACACAATGAATTGTAGTAACGGATTTCATGCCATCTTTCTCTAACTCATATAATTTCATCTGAGCTTTGTTATATATAATTTCATTATTTTACAAGACAGCAACTTTCCCCCTCCCCCTCTCTTCTTGTCTTTATCTTTTATCTTCTCTCCTTTTTTACTTTAACCCAGCAGTTTAAAGATTGCAAGTTAGTTCTGGGGTGGGGTTGTGTGATATAATCAACTTCAAGATAGTCTTTACGTTTCCTTTCATCCACTACAATACTGAAATTTATGCTCAGAGGTCAGCATTTACCCTTACTTTATTTCTTTATGCTCCTTCAATGATATAGAAAGAGAGGACTGTAGCTTTTTTCCTGAAAACACTCTTAGATTATTTAACAATTTTGGTACATAACATTGGATAGAGAGAAAGAACAGTGAGAGACACCTTGGAGATAACAGTCATTTTATAGCCAGTTCTTGTGAATAGCTTTTTATCATTTAAGTGAATTTTTTTGTCTGTCTTTGGGCATTCAGTAATGGAGGAAAAGCCCTCAGGAGGGAATCCTTCCTTTTATAGAAGAAGTTCTGAGGCGCTGCAGGCTTTCCCAGGTTGGCCCGTGTCGTGCTCTCCCTGTATCTGTCCTGTTCCAGGCATAACATCGTATTTTATTTCCCAGGAATATTCTGTGCATAGTTTAGGCTGTTCACGAAGGCTGCATGTGTGAGGATTACAGCGTATGGACACACTGACTCCAGAAAGCGAACAGAGCTGCCCACATTATTTAATGTACAGAGAACACCGAGTGTCATCAATTCACTGGGCCAGTAATTCTCCACATTCCATACTCCGGATTTCTGCTCATCTAGCCAGGGTGTGATTAGATGGCTCTCATAGTAAAGGAGGACAGTGTTGTGACTCCTTGTCACATGCATACATTCACGACACCTATGTTGAAAAGCTGTGCATGTACCAGTCCAATTTACACTCAGGACATGTATTTTTAAATGCTCTGTAATAAGCTACCTATTCACAACAGAGTCGTGAGCGATTCTGTCATATAGATGCCTGTCAGCTCATTACAGCTCATTTCAGATTTGTTAGTATATTTCCTAGTACAAGGCAGCTTGGTCCGTAATTAGGAATCCTGAACACCCCTAATAAATCTCAACCTATTTTCTTTCAGAGTGTGTAAGTGGTGAAAAGCTTGCCAGCCGAACCTATATGGAAACAGTCATTTCCCCAAAGGACAGTTAAAAACATATTATATACCCAGTGTCCTGTGGTTTGTTACCAGTATCACATAAAATAGCTCGCCTGTAGTTACATGAAAATATTTACCGTTCCTTTGTAAGAGGGACAGATCAGCCTTAATTCTACCCTCCTATATATGTAATCACATAATTTATAAACAAATTACAAAATTCATCAAAGAATATTGTTAAATACTTGTCCAAAGTGGAATTGAACTAATTGGTTATTTGCTTACCCACACATTTCATAAACACATACATGGAGAGAAATAAATAAGCAATTTTTTGAGACATCATGTTCCAAATAATTTGTCCTGGGTTTATAATAGATTTTGAGTGACAGCAGTAATAATATTTGGGAAAATGCACTGTACCTATATACACATAAACATACAGTTAGGATCGCTCTGGGAATCTTATTTTTGAATTTCCACACTTCTTTGCAATGAAATGTTTGACCTTCATGATGTATTAACATACAGATTTTTTTTTTTTTAATTTAATATACCGATGAAATTGGGGCAGAGAACACAGATGACTGCCTCTGAGCCCTCAGGCTCCTGATTATCTCAGGATAACTGTGCCTTCCTGGAGTTGCTCAACTGCTGCATTAACAGTCTTTACTGTGAAGAAAGCAGCATTAGATAAACATCATTCAGAAGGATATCTCTAATTGTTTGAGCCTACAGAAATAATTTGCCCCAAGCATCAGCAGTAGATAGGTGCGGTTTTCAGATCATCAAGAAATATCTTTGGCTGGTATCAACACAGTGCTGTGTCATCCTCTTGTTTTAATTGACACTGAATGTATCACTTACTCATTCTAACGTATTTACAAATCTTGATTAACTCACAATAGTTATGTCAATATATTCGTAGTGGTTTTATAGGCTATAGGGGCTACCTGCCTTTTTGTGTTTGAATACCTCATCAGAGACAGTAGAGAACATTTATTTATGCCTAGGCTTGGCAGCAGCTGAGCATGGCACTGGGAAGACCCAGCGCTCAACAGAAGCATCTCAGTAGGTACCTTCACTCCCTGATTAAGGAGCTTTTCAAAACAAGCCGCCATCCTTGTGCTTGCAGTTGTGACAGAGAGCAGATCTGGGGAGTGAGGAGCCTCTAAGCCTCACAAGGCCACCACAGCTAATTCCACTGGAGCAGGAGACCTTGCAGTTGTCCTCTCTGTGCGTGGTTGACAAAGGGTGTTTTGAAGATGGCCCTCTTTGCCTCTCACCCTCATATTTTCCGTGAGTGTTTGCTCTTCTTTACACATCCAGCATTTTGTCCTCCTGCATATGTCACCCAAATCTTCTTATACATGTCCTGCAACTTCCCCCTTGCTGAAGTGGAGAGGCTGTGCACCCAGTGTCACCACACCTGGAGCTCATAGTTCACGTAACCATCAGTGCAGAAAATGTATATATATACCCTACAGGAAGCTTGGCAAAGTAGAAGAGTTGGGGTGCTTGGAAACTCCAACTGGAAGGTCTGTCCCACATAAGTGAGGCCACTGTTCCGGTAAATGACATCTATTTCTGCTGCATAAAACTAGGGAAAGATTGGTTTCCTGGGACCTTACCGTATTTGCAGATTAATTGCATCCAAATGAAATATAAGGTGCTGATATTATGCTGGCAATATCAGATGTTCCTGTTTCATTCACTGAAAGACAAGTTCTGTTATATTTCCCCATAAATAACAGGTGGCCTGATGGAAGTTCCTGGATGTTTAAATCTGTTTGAATACAATAAAAATCAAAGTAATTCTATGAGGGAATGAAAAGAAAATATAATTTGATTGTTGATTACTTTTTTTTTTTTGGGGGGGTGTGTAATTTTATGTTAACCTGTCTCAGAAATACTTTCTCACTAACAATTTGGATATTGCTAGAATATCTGTAGCACTGATTTTCCATCACAATCTATGTCTAGGCTATGTTTTAAACACTGCTTTTATTTAGATCTTCTCTCTCGTCTCCAAGGAATTTAATTTGAACTAACATAGCTCCTTTTTTCTATTTCTCAAGTTTTTATTCATATGTGACTCAAAAGATCATACCCTATGTCAAAGTATCCATCTATCCCGTGTGCCTATACATATAAAAGCATGTACCTATGCACTAATATATGCCATTTATTTATACAACAGGCATTATTTTAACAACATAATGCCTACACTTACACATACCTATAGCATATATAATTATTATATAGGGCTATGTAATAATAATAATAATAATAACAATTGTGTATAAACAATTGTGCGTGTGATGAGAAAGATCGTAAGAGGATTGTAACAACATGCTAGCTATTACTAGTGGTACTTATTTGCAGAGAGAAAATTAAGCAAAATAACTGTGGTGGATTACGTGTGCCTGAAAAAGTAGCTGTTCTGGAATTGTCGTTGTAATTAAAATTTACACCTTGCTTTAATCCAGAGAAATGTAACGAGGTACAGAAACCCCATTATTATTAGTAATAGATTCCCCACAAGTTGAGAGATGCATGTTGTGAATGTTCATCTGTAAGCAGAAGCTACCGTACTTCTACAAAGACAACGCATCGCCACAGAAAGGCGTTAACGCTTCTGCTCTGACACTGTGGTTTGTGAACATTGACGGCTTCTGAAGCCTCTCCTCTTTCCAGAGCGAACACTCACAAATCTGCTGTAGGAAGAGATAAATAGCTAGACTTCAATCCCAGCCTGCTTCCACTCCTCTGAGCGGCTCATTCAGAAGCACTCAGCTTTACAGACATTTTATCCTGAGGCTTTTATCGCTGAAAGGAAGTGGGGACACGACTTCCCTGTTCCCACCGCCGGCTCCCCAGGTTGTGCATAGATCCGCTGCCACAATAGGCTGTAGTCGCGTTTCAGCAGCAAACATGAAACAGGCCATAGCTACAACAAACAGAGAAAGAGGAATAATAATAATAACCTCAGCTGCTCTCAAGCTGAGATAGATCCATGAAGTGCCACCGGTATTTTGGTTGCAAGATGACGATATGTGAACTTGTTTAAATGATATAAAATTATAATCATACTGATTAAAATGAGAAGGATGGCAGACCAAGCACTTTTGCATCCTAGATATTGGCTGTGAGGTTTTAAGGTCTGAAAATAATTTGTTCAGTCTTTAAAAAAAAGTTTATATCAGTGCAAACTTCAGCAGTTTAACGATACCTGCATTCTATGTAACACATAGTCCTCCATTTAAACAAGTCAAGGGTTTGTTCTCATATTTACAGCCAAGTGAAAACTTTCAGAGCTCTGAGTGCACAAGGAATGCATAATCAGATTTTAAGAGACTCAAATCTTCAGCTCACAGCTGCCTTGAGTATCCCTTAACAACATCTATTCCTAAGGCTTCCTCCCACCTCGGAGGGAGAGGAAAAGATATTAATTAAGGGTGCTAAGCGAGTTCATACCAGCTAGAGATCCAACCTAATAGTTATAGTCCACAATAGAAAGAAGAGTCTTGATGGAGATCTCCAGGATACATATGCTAATTATCCTGAAGATAATTACTGGGTGCAATGGTAGGAGATGATGAGTACTCTTTACTCACACTGGCACCTGTAGGCCAAGTGTAAAATGGTGCTGGCTCCTTCATACTGGCGGATAAAGTAGCATGAGAATCAAAGATACTCAGCAATGCTAAGGAGAAAGCCCTATATGAAAACTGCATATATATTAACCAGCAGCTCTTTTGAGTAGAGCAGGAATTTGCAGATTTATATTGATAAGCCAAAACGGGTGCAAGAAGCTGGCTGCTGGATTTCAAGTAATGAAAACTTTTTATCACTTTCTCCTGACCTGTCACAGTAATCTAATATTTCCTCTGGGTTTCTCCAGTCCATGTTCTGTATCGTCCCCGTGAGGTTTTCCCTATGATCTGTTTGAGATGCCAGTCTGCTGAAAGGATTCCTCTGGACCAGAGGACAACTTGGCACTGGGGCCTGTTGTGGCCATCCTGCAAATCTTTTGCCCAGATGTGACAGAAGCTTTCCTGAATGCCCTCAGTACATTTATAACACGGGACACTATACGAGAGAGAGAGGCGTTGTGAGCTTACATTGACTTTTACTCTGTCATTTAATACAGCATTTCTGAAAGGATTTAAGAGCACAAGCACGTAAGAAATGCCCTGCGAGGTCAGACCAATGATCTGGTCCTGCATTCTGCCTTTGACACGGATGGGAGACGCTGTACGGGCAGTGAGCCCTGGCACTTTCTGTGGTCCATTCCTCACATATACCCCCAGCATCCAGAACTGTTGTTTTGGGGGTGTTGGAGGGCACCAGGTCCTTTTGATACTCATTTATGGACCTGTTGTTGCCTGTGCATGTGTTAGAAGTTGTTCAACTGTTGCTTAGCTGAAATCTGACTACATGTCTGAAAATACTTGGAAGCTCAGAGTAAGGTTTGCCACTAATGCTGTGCACTGAATAGTCACAGTTTTATCATCATGAAGAGAAGTCATAGGAGAAGACAAAGAAATCAATTTCTTTCTCTTGCTTCTTGGACTATATCTTTTCCTTTTAAGTTCCTTAGTCCCATCTCTTATTTGTAGCATTTTATTGTATTACTGTTGCTGTTTGAGTCCTGCAATATTCCCAAGCTACCTCTTTGTACACATTTCCTTCTTTCCAATTCCTGAATGTTTTTTGCATATTAGATTCTCACTATTTCTTTTCTGTTGTTTTCTGGTTCTTGTACTCTGTTTCCTTTCACACCGCACATCTATCTTGTAAAGAAAACAGCTTAGTGTCATCTATCTCATTGCATTATACTGCATTTATTTTGCAAAGATTTTTCAAAGTAGTTCTCAGAAAAAAATTCTGTGACCCTTCGTGTTTAAACTGGGTATCATATGTGTCTTCTCATGTGGTTTTCTCAGCTGAAGGGCGTGGGAAAGCATTCACAAACAAATAGTGGTGGCTTCTAATACATGTAAGAGTTGAGATAGATGTGTACCAGCCTGCACTTCTGCTACCATTGTCAGCAGAAACATCATGTAATACACAGAGTTATGGGGAAGGGCAAGACCAAAATTCAGATGCAATCTATTGATCCCCATCCGGGACTTTTGGACCTTTAAGCGTTAGTAAGTCTCAGTGGCCAAGTGAGGAAGCACCAGATCAGGCCCTAGACCGATCTGGTGCCTGAAGCGAGCCCAGGATTTAGTGCCACACATCCACCCTTCACTTGTAGGCAAGTTGTGCTCACTGCAAGATCAGGCTGGTGAGACCGTCGCCCCTGCTGTCCTGCTAGAGATCATACCAGGACCTCTCCAGGGAGGGCCAGGGCAGTGTGCAGAGTGTATGTCCAGACACATTGCTGTGAAGGCCATGAGGCCATGGAGGTCCATCTGGTTGCCGTCCTCAGAGGCCAGGAAACTGCCAGGCATGGCGCGGGGTTTCTCAGGCTGAGCACCCAAAGCCAGGCACAAGGGCGCAAGCCAGCTGGGGTAGCCCAGCCAGATCAGAGCCAGCAGCTACACAGTGTGCTGTGCTGCAGCTTTTCCTTCTGCCTGTCCTTATGGTCGCTCCTGCTCTGCTGCTGGGATATCATCAGTAGTTTTAAAGCTGCTTGGAAGCTGGCTGTTAGTCACGGTGAGGGGTGGGAGGGAAAGAGCTCCAACTCCCCATCAGGTTTTCCACTAAGGGGAGTCTGGCCGTATCTACAAGTTAATAGTCCTTCATAATGAATGTCCACGTAAATCAGAACCTTAATTTATTAAATGAGCTGCAGAAAACATAATCTCCTTTTCTACCATGCACATTTAAAGACTTCTGCCAATAAATTAAAAATCCCCTGCAAAATACTTTTCATTCCCTAGGGATCATACAGCACCTCCAAAGTCTACCTTAGCATCATTCTCCCAGTCTGTTGTACACTGCTGGTGAACAGAGCTCAAACCTTGCAGTAGTTCTTCCAGCATGCTACATGTGAACTATAGGTCCTTCTAGCCCTGGTCCCTATGCCGCCATTTGTCCTGAACATAGTCCTCCAGGGATCTACGCAGATTTGTCATTTAGAAGGAGATGGAGTATAAGGCTGTATCAGTACAACTGCAGGAAATTTAAAAAATAAATTTACCTGCATTGTAAGAGAAATGAAGCTCTTAATTATTCAGCATTCATCACCTGCTTGGGACAATATAGCTTTTTGATTAATTAAAAGCTTCGTTTTATTTTGAATTTTTTTTTCCAGCTTCATTCAGTTATATGAACCTTCCCCATATGCCTTTCAACACTACAGTCTGTAAGCAGCTCTGCCCTGCAGACACAGTTTTAGGGAAGGCTACAATCCTTTTATAAGTTAGATATTATTGAAAGATAAGGTTACACTTTGGGCACTGTTCTTCCCTGGCTTTGCTACTGGGGGAAATATGCAGATTGTCTAAACTTTTCAGTATCTCCTCCAGTGTAGAGGGAAGTTAGACCTGAGTCCTTGTTTCCTTCCCAGTGAGGGAGCAGACCCACCGCTTCATGCAGTAAAAAAGAAGTAAGTTTGTCTCTACTCCGTGTACAAGACCTTCCTTTAATTTTTTACCAGGGTATCATGGGAAGGTCAGATGAAATCTGGCCCTAGAGCATTTAATCTGACTCATTTTTTTGTACAGCTTCTTTCATGTAAACAGTACAGTAAAGCACTTTGCAGAACAAAGGAGTATTTGAGAAGCCTGCTAAAGATGTTGGGTTCATTAGATTCACTTAGGCCAAATTCTGTCCTTCAGGACACACCTTTCATTAGGAGTTAGATCATGCATCCGGGGAATGGAAATTATCCTTTAATGCAGTCATATCAAAGAGATTCCACTTGACAGTTTTCTCATTTCTTTCCACAATTAGAAATGCTAGCAAAAGCCCTAGAACAACAGTTAGTTTTTCCTTTGATTTATTCCATGTCTCAGGCTTGTTGCTTAATTTTTTAAAAATTCTGTTTGACCATAGGAGAGCCCTGTTTCTGTTGGCAAATGGCTAACTTTCCTCTCCTGCTTTTGCTCTCCTACAGAAACCAGCTCTCTTCAGTTTCAAGTTATTTCTTGGCCTTTGCAGAATGAGAAGGAAGATATTGTTCCAGGAAGGGACCCACTTGTTGGTGTTCATGGCCCAGCGTGCATCTCCCTGAGTCGGCTGGGCCTTCCTTGTGAAGACGGGGATAGAGAGTGGAAAGGCTCTGTTGTGTTGTGACACGGGAGGTTGGGGAGGCAGACAGTATCAGCAGGACAAAAAGAAATGAGGCAAATTTGCAGATAAAAAGTCAGTAAACGTGCTAACAGCACTAGGCAGCAACGCACCACCTCACATCCTGAAAACAGCAATTCTGCTTGTTGGAAGACTGAGAAGAGTGGACTGCAGAAAGTGTCAAGACTCACATGCTCTCCATGAACAACATGTTCCACTGCCGGTGCTGAAGACAGAATACTGGATGAGGTGGATCATTAGTTTGACTTAGTGGGACATTTTTGTTGCTCTTAATTAGGGTCTGATATTTGAAATTATTATTGTTTTCCAGGGAAAATTTCATAGCACTTGGATTGTAATAGCAATGAATCAAGTTAAATAAGCAGCATTCATGTTTGTCCTAGGTTTTATTGCCACAGGATGATTTTCTCTCTTGTAGGTGTTCTTCTTTACTGTCCACTTGCAGCGTGCCATATAACTATTGGTGTCTCAGTCTGTATTTCTGAGGGGGTGCATCTGAAAGGCACTGCCTGAAGGGAGAGAAGAAGGGAGAGTGAGAGAGCTGGAAACAGATAATGTACCAGATGTGGCCTCATGCTTTTAAAATCCAAAATTTCTGTTCCAATTTTAAAAAAAATCTGGGTTTTATTCCAGGTAGAAGGGTGATCAAGTCTGACATAGTGATTTTTTTCAGACTCATATGCAGTTATCAATCTGATTTACCTCACTTAATCCCTTTGGAAATTGTATCTGACCTAATTTTTTCAGCAGTGGCTCTTACGGCAAGAACAAATAATAGAGGTGACCCTGTGCATTCCTGCCATATCTCTTTCCTTGTAATGTGGATTATTCTGGTTTTCAGTCCACATTCATCTGTGAAGAGACGAAGTCAAAGATCAGCTCAAAACAGCCGATACATTCCTGCAAGCTCACATTTGGCAGGACTGTAAGTGGGTAAATATTGCCAACATGTATTGATTGCTTTTTCTGCTTCAGCCAACAGACCCAAAGTTATCTGCCAAATACTCGTTTTTTGTAAATGACACCTCATATTGCCTGATGTTGCATAAGCTGTATCAATTCACTGAAAACCTCACCTGCTCTGAGAGCGTTAGTAGCTCTACAGGGGACTCGGCTCTTTTCAACGACAGATTTTGTGATTCCCCCTTTAATCCAAATTTAGCAGAGAAACAGACTGCGAGTAGTGAGGCTTCCAGTTATGGCCATTTGCCGTGTTTTAGGGAGTTGTCCGTCTGTTAAATTGCTCTGGCACTGCAAGGTGGGAACCTTATAAATTGCTTTTATCTCTCTTGGGCCATTATTATTTCTCTGCGTGTGCGCGCGTGTACTTGTGTGTGAGTGCTTGTGTAACCTGATAACGGGTCTGTTCTGTTAATACGTCTGCTGTGTGGCTCCTGCTGCAGCCAGCAGCTGAGCTGCCCTCACCGCTCCTGGTGGGTGATGGAGAATGCTCAGAATTCAACAAGTGTCTGCTGGCTCAGCTGCTTTTTTATCCCCTACAAAGGCAGGCCTGCAGTGCGGAGGAAACCCTCCTCTGCTCCAAGCAGCAATATTCTGGGTTGCTGGTGGTCGTGGGGGAGAGGCTGTTTTGGATTCAGCGACAGATGGGAAAAAAAATGTTTCCCCAAAGAAGTTCTTTGCCTTTGCCTGACCTGATTTATGAAAAGAACTATGGAGCTGGATGCTGCTGCGTCACCTAGGTATAGAAACCGAGAAAAGGAAGTATTTTATTGTGTGATATTGTTCTTACAAGGATTATAAAATAATTACTCCTTCTACCATCGTGCAGTCTTAATAGGTCCAATATCACTGCCCTAGGCACTACAGAAACATGGCAAAGATGACGTTGCTTTAAGAAAGACATAGGCTATTTGAAGAAGATGCAGAACTCCATTATTGCTGTTTTTGACATGTACATTGGTGGTTATAGTGAAGACCTGTATGAATAAACAAAATCAATAATGCAAGATGAATGCATTTAACACCTTTAACAGCAACCGCCGCACGAAGTAGTTCATTTAAGAATCCTTTGCCAGACTGGAAGGTATACAGTGACTTATAAATGCTTTCACTATTGGTTCTTTTTCTGCGATGGTCATTAATCAACTCAAACTTTCATTTAGCTTACTGTTATGAAGAAAATCGTGCCTCTTGTATTGCATAGCTGCAGCGTGATGGGGAAATTTCAGTCCCTTCCTCCTCTCACCTAACTCTTTCTCAGTGGATCTGTGTAGTGGCAGCAAAGGAAATGAGCTTAATAGCTCCTGGCCCAGTGAGTATTACCTCCATTAGCTGTTGGTACTGAGAATAGCCCATTTGGAAGAGCAGCTGGAAAAGGCTTAAACACCATCCCTTCACCTCACAGTTTTTCTCTTACCCATTCCCAAAAACAGGCTTAAACTAAGAGTGATTTAAATCCATAATGCGATTCCTGTTGATTGGATCAGTCCCTCAAATAGAAGAAATATCATCTTTAATTTCAAAGTATTTGTGGTGCTAAAAGGCTCTTTTTTTTTAAAAAAAAAAAGTAATTATTTTTAAATGAAGGAAAAATGAGGCAGAAGGGAACAGTAGCATGAGGGACAGAACTTCAAGGCTTCAGCAGAGTGGTCTTCCTCCCTTTTTATGCAGGGGGATGTGGAGGTCCTCATGTGGGGTCCTTGTGATAGGATGGATGGTGCAAGCTGCTGATTAACTGTTTTGAATGCGCTTACAGTTCTGCAGTTGGAGGGCTAATGGGTAAGGAATTATTACCTGCACTTGGATCTCAATTATGCAATCTTTGTCTCTGGTCTTCTGTGAAGCAAGAAAATTGAAGCAGAAATGAAATTTATTAGCAGGACAAGCTGCATTATGAATGTCGTAAATGCTGATATCTTATTGCAAATGAGGTATTTGCAAAATAGAAATGCTTTTAAAACAGTGTAATCCTTCACTGTCCCTCCAGGACAAACAACTGGAGAGCAGTGATTGCAGAAATCATTTAGGTCATGCAAATCAAGCTCCAGCAGCAGCGTTTCATGCAGTGAGAAGGGAAGGCTAGACTGTCCTATTAAGAAGCCTTGTAATAATAAAACATGATTAAAATGACTTAGAAGAAATTACCAAGTGGGGGTCAAGAAGGGTTAAGAAGGGCAGGCTGATCATGGAAATGTGTTTTTAAATGGACTAATTCCAAGGGAGTATGTTTATCATAGTCACACATAAATGGCTGAACAATAATCATACCAAAATTATGTGAAAATTATAGCCCTTACAGGGTCTGAGGGTAGTTCAGTAGCTTTTTATATACAGAGCTGATTTGCATCAAGCGACACAGGGGTCTAAAATGATCACATAATGTTTTCACAAAGGATGACAATCAGCTTTCTTCTGGACTTAAATTTAAATGTCACTTGGAGTAATATCAAGTTACCCAACATTGTACAGTGTAAGCAGAATGTAACAAAAGGTACTGCCGCTAATGCTGCTGCAGTAAGCTTTATTGTACAGGCGAGCCAGCTCTGTCATTTGCAGATCCTGGAGATGAATTTCCTTTACAGTGGCGCTGGCCTGCCAGTCCAGCTGAATGAAGACAGTGTAATTGCTTTCTTTAATGGAACTAAACAATCTGGGACGTTTTTTATGTGGGGCGATACCTGGAGGAGACGTGTCAAATGCACTGCTCGGTTACAACAGCCTGTGCATGGGCCCTCCACAACTTGGAGAGCGTTGACTCTTGGGTGTTACTGCACAGCAGAGCTGAGAAGTACCTCTTTGTAAGCTAATGGTTATAAACCAGATTGAACAGCAAGCTGTCTCTTGGCAAACACCGAGGAGCATGTCTGTTCCTCCTCCCCCCTCCTTCCCAACCACCCCTTGCTTCAATTCTCAGAATTATTTCTATTTCCATCTTTCGGAGGTTTTGGTGCCGAGGGCCCAAGGGCGGTTCTGGCGCATGCAACTCCCCAAAGTCAGTGACACCAGCCTGAAATGATGTGCTCCTCCGACTGCTGACGCTCGGCTTCGGACTTGCCAGCTCCAAATTAGGTTTTGAGGAATGCAGATTTTTGATGAGCTACCAAAGCGGGGAAGTGGCTGGCTCTGGGGCAACATCAGCTGCTTCCCAGCCTTCCTCGCCAAAGGTGTGTGGATGGTAAGGGCGAAGGAAGGTTCAGGAGGACAATGGTGACGGCTGGCATGAAGGGGAAGGGACAACGAAAGCTGTCTTTGGCCTGGCCATGAGGTTGCAGCAGGGAAACTGAGTGGCCAATTAGATCTCTACCCAACAGTATGACGAAGAGCACAGGAGCTAATTACGTACGAGGTGTTACTGTGACAACCCACGAGGCAGCAGCACGCTGAAAACAAAGTACGGAAACATAAAGCTGAAAGCAGAGGAGGAAAAAAAAAAGATTAAAAACATGAAAGAAAGGGGAAAAAAGTACAACAGAAGCAAGAGCAAACAAAAAGGTCAAAATACGATTTGAAAGGATGGGGAGAAAAAAAGACACAAGATATCAGGATGTGGCGCTTTCACACCAAAGATGTGGAGATGTTTTGGGTGGGGTTTTTTAATCTGACTATAACCATCTCAAAGTTGGTGCTCAGCCTGAGGAGGTGTCCAAGGCTCCGTCTGTACTTAGCAGAGAGACACAAGCACCAGAGGAGGAGCCTTGGTTGTTCTGCAGTCAGCATGGACACGGTGGCTCCACAGATGTTTCCAGATGTCAGCGATGGCTTTAATTAAATTGCAGCTCTTTTTGTCTCCTTGCCTTCTCGCTCCTCTGCACTGTTGTGTGACTGATGCTAGTGAAGCTGTTGTTGGGGGGGGGGGGGGGCGATGAATTGTGTTGGGAAACCTGGGAGAACTCTTGTTAGTCCATGTTGGTCATTTGATCTGGTGATGACAGAGCAGCCACTCTGAATTTTGCTGACTAGCTGAAGGAGGCTTGTGGGGGCAAAAATGAGTGGCTAAAAGAAATGTCAAGACCTTAAGCTGTCACTGTCAGTGGAAAAGCTGCCCATTTGCTATGCTGGAAGATGGTGAGTGACTTGGCCCTTGAAGGTGTCTTGGGGCAGAGAGCTCTGATGGCTATCCTAGCCTGGCAGCCTTACTCTTTCTAGCTAGCATTTTGTGTCAACTACTCGTTGGTATATGGTATATTTAGGCTGGAAAATGCATGGCAGCAGACTTAGCTTCATGGCAGAGGGGCCCAGGAGAGCGCGAGGGAGCTGCTCCCGAGGAGTGATGCTTGGTTGTGGTGGGCCATGGCTTTGCACAGCTTGGGGGGTGTCGCACACGGCGTGATTGCTGCGTGGCTCTGAGGCCTTCCACCACGTCAGATGACATTTCATATGGCAGGAGTTCACTTCTGGAGGGTCTCCCATATTCTCCCTGCTACAATCATTTTCCTGGTGGGCTAATGGCTTTGGCAGTGCAAACAGCACCACCGTCAGCTACCTTTTGTATTTGAAAACTGTTCATATATACAAATTTGCAATAACTAATTACAGAAAGGAAATTATGATGCAGCAGCTGTCAGAGGGCAGTGAAAACTAATAGAAACCAGTTCAATGAAAACAGTCTTCATTTGAAATGTCTAAAATTCATGTTTGATTTAAGTATCTGGCCAGCTTGGATTAAGTAATCTGCGCTGGGCACAGACCTCCAGCAGTCACTGCACTGCTAATGAGTGAAACAATTCTCTTATTATAAAATCATTATCAGTCAATAATATGAGCTCAAACCGCAAAATAGGAGCAAAGTTCAGGGATCTGAGAATTTATAGTTTAGCCCCATCACTGAAAATGTCAGGAAATTAAAAGAAGCTCTATGTAAGTTGCCACACAGTGGAACCCAACGCACAAAAACAATCCCCAAGTGTCATGGCAACACTCATGGGCTCTTCTGAAACAAAATGCTGTTTCTAAGGTGAAAGAACGGGGCCTTAATCTTTGCTCCCAGTTCTCCATGCCCACCTTCATCCTGTAAGTATGGTTCACACAGCTGCTAATTATCTAGCAAAATGCAGGCAGGGAAGACAGAGGTGAACACTTGCCTCGAAGGAAAAAAAATGAGCAATATGAAACATATCTAAATTAGGTTATAAAGACATAAAATAAGAAAAAAACAGTGAGCTAGCGTTATGCCTACCAGGCAGGCACAGTTCCCCTGAAGGGCCCATGCTGTTTCTAGACCCAACCTGGGCTTGCGCAGATCTGTTTTAGGAGTTACCAAGAGCAGGTTGGATAATCAGTAATGGCTAATTGACAGCTGACTGTTGCTGAAGTTGACAGGGAAACTAACTGGTGATTTTTCTCAACAAAGGTTATATCAGAGGAAGCGTTTATTGCATTACACCTCTCATTTGGCTAGGCTCTGCTCCTTGGGTCTTGGCTCGGCTGATGTTTATTCATCACCACCTTTCCCTGCCATTAGTTCAAAGCAAAGAGGTCACTTTTAGGTGGCTTCAGCAGCTCCGTGCTGGGACTTGGCCGGTCTCAGCTTCCCAGCTGGTCCTTAGGCTGCCTGGTTCTACTGCCTGCATGCACGGCTCTCTGCCCGAAGAGCTGCAGACAGGATCTCTAACACCCTACTTCCTCTCGTGATGGCTGAAGGAGTCATCGCTTAATCCAATTAGTTAGAAAAAAGGGCAGATTCAGAGAGGTCATGGCAGGGCAGAAAAAGAGGAAACAAAGTGGGGGAGAGAAGAGGTTGGTGAAGGTGAAATATTTTATGAAAAAAGGGCTGCCTGTTTTTGCTTAGACAAATTTTATACCCTAGCCCCAGAATCACAGTGTATGCATGATCACCTGGAATACGAACAGGCAGTTTATTGTCCTGAATTCAGACTGTTTGCAGCCTCAGGAAGATGATGATGCCATCACAGTTTCAAGGTTACCTTTGCGACCACACAGGAGAGGAGCAGATACCATGGCAATTTAGGTTCTAGAGTTGCAAATTCTAGGGCATTAAATCAGAAAATATGGAAAATAATTAAAAAAACACAAAACCTATATAAACTATTGTTAAAAAGAGAGCAAATCTATGACTCACAGAATGTAGATATATCAATTTAAGACACAGCAATGGACTTACTTAGGATAATAGTACTTAAGTCTGTTATACAGCTCTTTTATTTGTAGATCTTAAAATTCTGTATAGAACTGAAGGAAATACACTTTTGTTTTGCACATTACGGATATCAAGTGGATTGAATCACCAAGAAGCCTAATGACTAACCCATGGAGAAACACTGGGTCGTTGTCCGTCTGGGTCTAGCCTGGCCCTTTTTGTCTGCCAAAAATGATTTTAATCTGTAGGTTTTGTTGGAAATGGATGCATATCAGAGTCTCCTGTAAGTAACGTCTGGGTCTCTGGTACACTGCCAAGGCTATAGTTTCAGGCCTAACATATTTAGGATACCTCACAAACGGGCTAACCTTGTAATATATGCTTGCAAACTCTGTAACTAAGCAACTAAAAAAAGAAAAAACCTCCATGGTGGTTATCAAATTTGTCTTAGGAAACCCTTATCCTGCTGTGCCAAGAGATGGTGTTGCAACAGAATTGCCTTTTCTCTTAAATTATATCCTCTCTTAATTCATGCAACTGTTTTATCCTAGTTTTACTCTGAACCACCAGCCTGCAACATATCTGCCATATCAGAGAGGCACAATGCTAATTTTTATATGATTTTACCTCTTGTTATTAAATAATTCTGTTATCTAAATAGTAAAGCACTGTTGTCTGAGCCCACACATTTTATTTCACTGCATCTGACTTCTCTGTTCTTCATGGAGAAAAACTAAAGCAGGAAGCGCAGCTCTGGGCTTTTTCTGTTTCTCTTTAACTATTCCAGTTTGTAGATCCCAAGAGCCACTTGGCACTTAGGGTTTTGAATATCCATGGAAATACACAGATCACTTGTAGTGACCGCGGTGCTTGTCAGAAAGGGTCTGCAGATGAGCCTTTGCTTGCCTCCACCAGCCAAGATAACCTCTAGTTGCTACTTGTTATGCTGCGTCCCAGTGAACTTCAAGGAGTTTACATGAAGCAGATGTTGTGATGCAATGCGGTGGATGAGCTTTCTCAGCAGAGCTGAGAAATCCAATGCCAGATTTCTTACGGATCTCTGTAAATATGCCAGGGCAAGACACTAAGCAGTAAGGTAAACTAGTTAACACTATGTATCCCGATATTAAGAAATAATAACTTATTCAAGGAGGTGGCTGTACGTTGCTGTTGGAACAATGACTTTGAAGATTGTACAGAAGAGTGAGTTATATCTGAAGTATAATTAAATACTCTGAACTGAGCTGAAGGTGATAAAGGCCATAAACACCGTGATTATCTGACATAGTAGATTATCACTTTGACAATACCTATAAAGACTCTCTCCAAAAAAAAAAAAAAAGCAGCCAAATATAGGGTAAAAACACCCTTCCCAAATATTGTCAGAAAATGCAGCAGCTTTTACATAGACTCATCTGTTTCTGCAGAGGATTCAAATGCCTCCTTGGGGAACAGCGATTCCAAGGCAGAAGTGCCAGTGTGAAACGCTCTGTGTGATTGGAGCCAGGAAGAAAAATCAGGCCTTTCATTCTGCATGTATCTGAAGTTATCTGTGAAGAGTTCAGGAATCTATATGTCTTTCCAGAAGGAGATTAATGATTGCCATTTTTCCAATCATCTGTTTGTAGCAGCCAGGCTGTGTGGAACAAATCTGGTGCGCTGCATCCTGAAAAGTTTGCTATTTGCAAAACATTTTACCATTTTCCACTTTAGAAGCGTCTAAATTTAGTAATGGTACATAGCTCTGCCTCCCTGGGGGCTTCCGGTTCAAAAGTCCAGCTCTGTTTTGAATGTAAGTTTACAGCAAACAGCACAGTACGACGCAGTAGTGGCTGAAGAACAACCTACGTCTGTTCCTCAGGGCAAAATCTTTATCCACTCAATCTGAGGGTGCAGGAGCCCAGGTGGGATGCTTGGGGGTGTGGCAACTGAAGGCATTATCTCTCCTCCTTTCAGCGTGGGCTTCACAGCAACAGAGACATGGGAGGTTCTGGTTCTCCCTCCAGATTGCTGTGGCCCCGTGGCTGCTTGCAGGTCCCACCACACATTGCTTTGCTGAGAAGCAGTCACTCAGTAGAATGGCGGCCCTGTGGTCTAGTTGCCCACCCTTCCTTTGCAAAATCCTGCTTACCCCACTGCTGTCTACTGTCCCACTGGTTCTGGACCCTTGGTGACCTCAGAGGGAAGCAGAAAGCAGATCTCACCCTTCCTGAACCACAAAAGCAGACATCGGGTCCAACTGGGCACACCAGCAGGATGCAGAGGCTATTGCCAGCCAGCCTGTCCAAAGTCATCTCACTGCTTTAGTGTTTCCCCTCTTTCTGTCTCTATCGATATAATACAGAATCCTAAATGCTTTAGTAACACTTTTTTTCCCTTCTTCTCAGTAGCACTAGTAACAACAATAAATCAATTTGCCTAGGAATGAATTCTTAAGTCGTGAACTCTAGATTCGAACAAGGAGCATTTATATTGTGTGGAAAAGAGAAGGCCTTTGTTTGAACACAACAACCAGGCATGAAGAAAACACAGAAGTACTCTTGGCCAAATTTTTCAGCTTCATTTTCTGTCAATAAGCTGGCGGTAACAGAACAGAACTTTTCTTGCTGAGCTTAATGCTTGTGCTGTATTATTTTAGATATGCTCCATTACGTTAGGGCACAAAGGATCTGTTTTTTCTCAGTATACAATAGACTTCACGCTTCTGTTGTGAATTCCTTTGAACGCTATGAAGAATTGCACAGGGAACTGTCTCCTTTGGCAAGAGGGAATGGTGGAAACCAGAAGATGCTGCTTATGAAACTCCATGGGACTGAGTCTGTCTAGCCACACTGCAGCATAAATTCAGTTCAATAATTATCAAGAAACAATACATCTGCACAGTTCCACCATGTAGCCAAGTTTAGATTACTTCTTGAGAACTTTTCTAATGGATTCAACTGTGCATGAAGGCTTGCACCTGAGACCAGACTCTGATACTTTCACTGTGTAAAAACATATGCTATTGTTGTGCTCAGCTGTGGGGTTTTTTGTTTGTTTAAAGGTAGAGGTACATTTGTCTGATCTTCTGAAGGAGAATCACACCTCCTCTCTTCATGTCAAGGTCAAAGATCAATCCTAGTTTGTCAATTCTTGAAATATTACATAATACCTCCTTCAAATATCAAAACCAAGAACCTTAAGCAACAACATGGGAGGACAGAATGCTGAAGATGTGACCCCCCCCCCCATCACCACAAAACGCTGTAGATGAGTAAAATTAGCATGGGTTCCAGAATGACTAGACAGCTTAATGAAAGATGAATCCATTGGGGGCTATTAAACGCAAAATCACCATGTCTGGTTCAGGAATCCTCTGAACCACAAATTGCTATGTGCTTGATAGATATTCTGGGAACAACATCATGCACTTGCTCTGTTCCTAAATTCTTTTCTAGGCGTTTACTGCTGCCCACTGTTAGAGACAGGATACTGGGCTGTGCTGATGTTCCCTAATTTGGTGTCCCTCTGTCTATGTTTTGAAAGATTTCTGTGTTATTTCCCATTTCTTCATAGGAAAAGTTGGAGGAAGAGAGGAAACAAATGATAACTCACAGAGGAACGTGAATAGAGGTCACCAAGAGGAAAATGAAGAGAAAGTTCCAAATATTGTCATTTCTCTATCCATTTTCCCACTCTCCTTCCATAACATATTTATGATGTGAGGAGAGGCTAAGCCACTTTTGGATGCATTGTGTGTAACCTGATGAATCTTAGGAGAGTGAAGAGCTTGTTGCAAGTTCTGATCCGCTTCCAGTCCAAACAGTCTGCCTCGGAGTCAAAAGAAAACAATGTGGTCAGTCTCTCTTGCTCTCTTCACATCCCTAGCGCTGCTAAATGTGCAATTTAAAAAAGCATATGTCATTCTAGTCAGTCATGCCTTAGCTAATCTGTTTGAGTATAGAGTACCTGTCCTTGGTTTCCAACTTCCAGATAGCTTTGTTTTCATGATTGTGGTATCCCTGTGTGGTCACGAAAGCTCAATCTTTCAGTCCCCGTTAACTGAGTCCTGTTATTTCCGCTCTCTGTCTGCTGAATGATCAGTTTTGCAGTTTCCATTTCACAAGTTAGGAGTTCCTTACCTGGCCAGTCCCTGGGGTTGGGGAAGGTAAGGACAGGGACTCCAGCCTGGCTTTCACAAAGTAGTCTGGACTAGGACCTGAAGTTTGGGAAATGGTTGAGATGGCAGCGGTGGGCTTCTTACTGACAAGCAACGAGACTTTGAGTAAATTTCTTATCTTTTGTGTATCTCAGATGATCTGTCTTCAAAGCAGTCCTTCCTCAGTGATCTGTAGTTTCAGGCTAAATTATCTTCTGATTTACAGAGGCGGTTTGGATCTGGCCACTGTCGATAGTTTCGACAGTGTTGCACAGACAGCCATACCATATCTAGAGTAAGTTTGTCTCTGAGGAAGCTCAGCCAATTTTCTACATTGAAGACTGAACTGTTTAATCCCGCCAGACTGAAGCTTGCTCTGCGTAGAGGCAACTTGGGTGTCCAGGCATCCCGTGGTTCAAGGTGGCTTTGCATGAAGTCGGCTTCAGTTTAGCAAGCCTGGCACTAAGCTTGAGATATTAAGTCCAGCTGGACCTGAGCTAAATCCTGCAGAGCCCTGAATACAACTGCAGTGTGCTCCTCAGCCAGCTCCGAGCATTCCTGCAACGTGGAGCATGGACAAAAGGCCACACTTGTGTGGTCCTGAAGGAATCGACATGCTCCAGAAGGGCATATTAGCACTAATGCGGCACCAGCCATCCTGGCTGCCTTTACAGCAAACCATTCAAATGCCTTGGCACCAAGTTGCTCCGTACCATATTGCCTGCAATTTTCCATTAGCTAGGTTATTTCAGGCCTTTATTCCTCTCCTCCTCTCCCATAGCTCTGGATAATGGCAAGTTGGCCACAGCATGAAAGCAATGATTTTGCCATAACTGTATGTATTATCAGACCCTGTAACTTTTATGGTTATTTAATGCAGTCTTTCAGTTTTTGTCCACCCTTTTTTGGCTAAGCAGCCTGCATTTCAGGATCCTAGCCACGGAGCACAATGAAATTACCGGTTAACTTGTCCCTGTAATAAGCTGCACTTAAGAGTCCTGTCTGTGGCATATGCGGAAGGGATGGGCCAGAGAGCTGGAAATAGGACTTCACTGCATAGAAAGAACCACAATAACAAGTACAATGTCACTGCTTAGACAGTTAAACTCGGTAGCATGCACACAGAAGAAACAACAGAAGTCACCGGTCTTGATAAAGCTGGTTCCTACCAAAACATGCAGTGAATTATCTGTGATTTTTTTTTTTCCCCAGAAAGGAATATGAAGGCTAGACATGAAAGTGTTTTCAGATAAAAGATGTAATTATAAAGTATTACATTAAAAATAATATCAGTGAAATGAGTAAAGAGGACTTTGAAAATTTGTCTTCTTTTGTCTATTCTCAATCAGATTTGAAAAGTTTCCAGCACTGTGTTCTTCCTTTTAGACGGTGCAGTACCGTGGCAGCATTTCCTGAAGGCTTTTCACGACCTCCTACTGTAATTGCTTTGAAACCTACAGCAATCTCTGTAGAGCCTTCTTAAAAGAATATTACAAAAGTTAGTAATGCAACTATTTTTTCATAGACTTAAAAATGGAAGGATCATGATTTCTGATGTTTCTGAGTGGCAGAGATTTGCTTTTTCAGATTTACCATAATTTTTCTCCTCTGCTTTTTTTTTTTTAAATGCATGCTTAAAAATATAATAGGTGCACGAAATTGCACAACTATATCAATATTTCAAAAGCTACCAAATCTTACACATGCAAAAAAGGAAGCTTAACAATCTTTGCTGATCTCTAATGCAAGATGTATCCATTATTTATGAAGGCAGCAGACAAAGGGGAACTGCTCTTGAATGGAATCCTAAATACTACACAAGAGAAGCCCTGGGCAGTCACACAGCACAGGGTTTCTTGTTATTAAAGCTACTGACCAGTCTCTTGGGAGATTAACTCTGAAAGTTAGTCTCCAGCAAACTTTATACTAATTGAGTGTGAACTGGATTGAGTTTTGGAAAAGAAGGAAAGAATGAAGATAACGATCCTGCTATCCGAGCATCATTTTGTACCAACACTGATCGAGTTACAGTAGTTTAGCACTTTCTCCCTCTCATCACAGATTTTCTGCATCTCTTTTTTTCCTGTGTGGGGAAGGCAAATGACCTTTAGTAGTGGGATGCTGTGGTGGAGGCCCTTAGATGGCAGTTAGGGGAACTCCATGTCTCCATCCACCAGCACCCATAACTTTCCTTTCCTCTGGATGCGTATTCACTTACACTAGTGTATGCGGTACTAGCCTTAATGCCTATTAATGCTTGCAGATGACACAATGAGGCCAAATTGCAATTTCCTGAAAGCTGAGCTTAATAGACCCTTAAATACTATTTGTTTCTACTGTGGCTGATGGAGCTTTTCCATATTGATATTACACACGGAGTTGCAGAAGCAGGGTCTGACAAGGGTGAGATATTTTTCTCATCCACACAGAATCCATTTTTGGATATCCCTCTTCTGAAGGGAAGGAACGGGGGACTAGTGGCAGAGTTTCACAAGAAAAGCAGCTAGAATGATCAGAACTCAAGAAATAATCATGAGGGCACAGACTCTGAGGAAAGGCAGGAGGAACTGAGGTTATTTTCTGTGGAGAACTGAAGAGAGAGGAGTGATGTGATATCAGTCTTCAAACACGTTTTTTTCAGACACATCGAGGCCTGCCAGGGAGAGGACAGGAAATCATCTGACTTCTGTGTTCATGTCGGATAAGACCAGAAAAAATGTGCTAAGGAGGACAATGCAAGTGCAACACACAGTTTGGGTATTACTAAAGATTTTTAATGGTAAGGATAGTGAATGACTAGAGAAGATGTCCTAGAAAGCAGATCTCTAAGTTCCAGAGATCTTTAAGAGGAAGATGGAGAAGCATCTGTGAGAGGTGGCATAGGTGTAGTCCACCCTACTGCAGATAATGGGATGGACTAGAGACCTCCTGAGGTCCCTTGCTGCCTGCTATTTGTGAGTCTATCACTATATATAAAGATTTCCAGGGTATTTCAGATGGAAATACATTTAAAAAAAAATCTGGGACATAACTGAAGCTACTCTTCCTAGCTCTTTTTTGTGATGAATTTTCTTCTGTAATCAACACACCAGGCACAAAACACCTACAAAGCCCTGAAACAGCTGAATGAGGGCCCAATGTGAGGACAGCAAGAGTGGCATGCCACACCACTGAAAATGGTGGCAAACCTTTTAAAACATTGTGACAAGGAAGAGGCTGGTGTCAAAGCAAGAGCTGGTTTATGGATCTGAATGATCTGTTCCTTTCTTTCTTGCCATGCTACATTATGTAAAAATAATTAAAAAAATCCAACAAAAAACTCTAGAAGAAAAGCAGAAATGTAATGGAAAATGCTTTCATCTCCCCAAGGTTTCAATATGTTCAAACTTTTTAAGAACTGGGGAATAGTTTTCCTCAGGGAAATGGTTTTCACCATTTCCCCCTTGTCTCATTTACTAAAAAACACAGTGCTTTGAACTTAAAAGGAATCACACAGAAATGATGGTTTTATGAACATGACAAGGAGAATGGTGTCCGACATTTTCCTTTAGAAGTATGTTCAGGTTTTCTCATCGTGAATTTAGGCATGCTAAATTCTCCATTCTTTGTTTTAACCACATAGAAAAAATGCTGCCTTTATAGTTTACATCAACATAAAATACAAGCCTATTCCTTGTAATCTGAGCAGAATGATTCTGTATGTCAGAGCTTTACAAGGAGTTTAACTTCAGGTGAGCAAGGTCTTAAAGATGAACTACAAAGCACAGAGAAATTATACTTTTGTGCCTTGTAGTGGGTAAAAGGGGGAACGGTGGGATGTAGACTGTATTCTGGGGGCACCAAAGAAGCCACAGGATAATTCTGTAAGCCTTTGTTTCTTCCTTCCTCCATCCTCTACTTTTTTCTCCTCCTTCTCCCCTATGCTTTCTCCCCATTTGTAACCCCCATGAAGGGTGTAACATTGGCTCTGTGCAAGCACTGTGGGTTCAGGCTGGGGTTTTTACCCTGATGGAGCAGTTCACCTTCAAACAATTCTCGAAAGCGAGTTTCAAGTGGCCTTGGGCATTTTGGCTTGAAATTTAGAATACCTTTTGAAAAAAAGTGAGTATATTAGCTTCATTGCTAAACTCCATTATGTTTTCAAATACACTGGACTTTCCTTCAGGGTTACTTCTGTTGTTTGTGATTTGGATATCTTTGTCCTTACCTTTAGATCAGAAGACCAAAAATGCCATGGAGGCTTAGAATCATAAAGGAACTGAAGATGTTTGGTACATTCCCTTTTTTTTTCTTTTTTTCACCCTAGGTTGATAGCGCTACATCGACTTAGTGGCTTACTTATTATTGTGTGAAAAATCCAAATTAAAGAAATCAGACAGTTGTAAATTGCTGGTATATGCAGTAGCAAATTAAAAAGCAGGCATCAACAGAAATAAAAGCCTGAAATGAATTGGAGTTCTGAAGATGCACTGGGAAACTGAAGAAAGACATCAAAGCCAGCAGAGAAAAAACTAACAACATAGCAAGGAAAACTGTCTTTTAAGAAAAAGACATTGGATTCAGCAAAGTGGTGCACAGCCCATAGAGGATAAAAATAATGAAGAAGAACAGCAGGGACCACAATAAAAATGGTTGGAAATGAATACACCATGCAAAGTAGTTGGTACAGTCCTTGTTAACAAAACTTATAGCAACTGAGCAATAATAAATGCTCGGGAGTTGTCTGCAGATGAGATGATTTGCTGTTTAATGTTGCTATGATGTTGCTTACACGTCAGGGAACAACCGGCCTTTTAAGCTTGTCAGATCGCAAGATTCATGAACCAGCTTTTAGAGCTAAATCACAAGGAATCCCCCGGTAGTTTTTAATACTTGGTTATATGACAGCCTAGCGGGTCAGAAAAAAATGAGTGTAAAGCATTAGTAAAATTATGTCCAGGATTATCTTGTAACCCTTACTTACGCTTTTAGTCCCGTTACCATTATGGGATCATGCAAGTATCAAGTGTGTGTTTGAGAGACTCTCATACATCATATGCTAAAGCAAAACCTGTTTTCCAGGCTGTAGATCATTTTGCTGTATACTCTTCCATGTGGATTTGGGCTCCTGTTCAATTCTGAGAACCTTGATGGTTATGAATTAGGTGAGGATTAATTCCAAACCAGGTCTATCACCAGCAGCACCTATAACACCCTTGGACAGGTTTGTGAGCCCGATTCTGATGCCACTTAGCCTAGTTTTATTCCAATTAACTTCAGCAGAGTGACTCCTGGTTTGCTGCCATGTAAGGGAGATCAAACCCAATATGACTCAGCTTGTCGCTTGCCAGTCTATTCTAAGTAAGACTATAATAAGAACTTCCACAAAGGAAGCTTATTTTGCTAATATGCAAAAAAGAAAAAAAGAGTAGGAAAAGTGCGTCTTTATAGACATTTGTTCCACTTTTTTTTGGCTTTTGAACTGGATATGTCTACACAGACTATAAATATTTGCTCAAGGCAGATTTGACATACCTATGAGTTACCTGTGTTAATTTTAATATACTTCATGCTGGTAACAGCAGCAGTAAAGATATGACAGCTCAGGCTAGCAACCGGAGTACAAGCAGCATGGGCACACATAGTAGTTGCTTGTCCATGCCACTACTTTTTGTTACGCTTGCTAACCAGCTTAACACTGGTCTGGGTTGTAAAATTATGTTGCCTGAAGAGGAACGTGGCACATAGAAACATACCTGAAGAGTATGTTCTGGTATGAGGGAAGCAATTGTCTGGTTCTTGGAGTCACTGAAACCCAGTCGTTTCTGAACAGGCCCCTAATTGGAAGAAAGAATGACTTTGTGCTTGAGGAAAACACTCCCAGCACACGATTATCTGCACATGATGCCTCAGAGGGCATTATTTTGTTACCCCCAAATTGGACAGCAAAGACACAGTGTTTGTAGTATTTTATTCTTGGGAAAGCTTATTAATTCTGTTGGAAAGACCGGCTATTAAATAACTTCTACAGTGGCTGCAGCTATGGGGCTATACCCAGTGAACGCCTTAGGCGTACGGCTTTACCCATATGGGACAGGTTTGCTCATGTGACTGTTGACATTGCATACAACTCACAGCAGTCTGCCCTGTAACTGGAGTGTGCTCCACAAGGTCATGCTATTTGCCTTGCACGCTGCTTTTAACACAAAACCACTTTGAATGTTAGAGGATGCTCAGCTATTCACCTAAGAAGTCATTTAAAAAATAATGCATTATCCTACAGAATATTAATCAAGTTATATGTATGTATATTTTCTCTTCTGAGAGGATTATCGCAGCTATTGCCTTAAGGAGTCACTAAGGCCACTGTTCCCTTCGCTTAAATTCCTCATTGAAACATACGACTTTTAGGAAGCCCGTAAGAAAACAGTCTATGCATAATAGGCAAGTAAAAGAGATTTGGGGAATACGTAGACGTCGAGCCATCTACATATATCATAAGCTTATACTTCTTTTCTCTTCCTCTTTTTTTTGAGCTAAGGGACTATGAGTAAAACCTTGGCTTCACTGAATAAAGAATTAAAAACAATTTTAAAAAGATGCGGGCAGTTTCAACTGCATCTTTTTTGGTCAGCCATAGGAAAAATGGTGAATGCACCATGATGATTACTTAAAACTTGCACAAGAACGCCATGCACTTCTAGCCCCAGGCTGCCAAAACTGTGAGCCATGGGGTAGATGAAGGACACAGGTTTACAGTGTTGACTTTAGAGGCCTTATTTCTGCTGTGCTTCTGTGGCTTCTTAATATACTTTGTGGACGAGCAAACATTTCAGAATTATTTCCTCCTCATTCAGCATTTACAGTCTCTGGTCTGGTTTTCCTTAAGCTCTTCCTTTGGGCGTTTTACCATAGGGTCCTAGAGTCACATTCCTCAGGTAAGAGTGTAAAAGTTTACTCCATTGTTAATTCCTTCTCCAGGACTTCCAGGTTCTTTCCTAGACAAAATGTAGGACTGAGAACATGCCTGAGTTCCCTCACCTGCTGCAGAAGGGTCTTCTGTGTGTCGCTCCACCAGCTGGTAGCTGCTCCTCAGAGCTGCACTGGCAGTAACTATCCTCCTGCTGTGATGACTCCAGCAGGGATGTGACGGATGGGAGGAAGCATGGAAAGCAGCAAAAGTGTGAGGAGTTTGTGAGGAAGGGGGAGTGACCCTGAAGGTTGGCAATGATTCTTCACTTGAGTCACCTCCCTGGACTGACAATGAAGTTACTGGGGACCCTGAATGTGATGAATCACAGCATGATTAGCCAAGCTTATTGTCACACCATGTCTGGAAAGTGGTAACTGATCATTCAACAGCAGATTGTAGAGAGGTATGCAGTAGGGTTGGACAGGGGTCTCTCTGGGTCTGGTACGACTCAATGTGTTTGTTAACAACTCAGATGATGAAACAGCGTAGCAAATTTGGAGACAACACCATTTGAGGATGGACTGTTAGTACACTGGAGGAGAGGATGAAAATTTTAAAATAATTTTTATATATATATATATGTATATACACACAGGAGAAAAAAGGAAATCCTTTTAAGAATGTAGGTGTGAAGTATGTCAGTTAGACAAGAAGAAATAGGCTTCCATCACAGCAAGAAGGATTTTTTACTCACACAGATATTTGAAAACACTCCTAATGGTGACACCCCTTCACATATGGAATAAAGGGGTTCTGTTGGCTAAAGGTCTAAAGAAATGGAGAAGACAACTTGTGGAGGAGCATTCAAGTAGCTGGCTTAGCCCTGTCATTTCTCAGGCTCTTCCTCTTCCCTCCATGCTTCTTTTGAGGATGCAGTCAGGCAGTGTCACAGAAGTGTCAGTCACCAACACCCCAGAAAGCCCTGCCCAGAGCTGCCTCAGCTTTACTACAACCTAGAGGAAGGATGAAAGAGGGAGAGAGAGACTCTTCTCTGTAATTCCTGGTATGAATTTGACAAATATGGCGGTTTTGACATCTAAGCAAAATTTAGGAACTATGCTTTAGGATTTTGTCCCCCAGGTTTAAAAGTGACTGAGCTATAGCTGGTCATGTTCAGCACAGGAGTCTTTGCAGAGCTCCTCGGGTTGTCTCCAAAACCAGCTACCCAACAGACCCAGTCCTGTGGTGGCTGTGAGACTTCTGGAGCCATGGGCACAGGGCATGGGGAGTGGTTCCCGTGATAGTTTCTGTTCCTCAAGCTTGTCCATAAAAAGGTGGATTGACATGTATTATACTAACAAAGTCTGCTGTCTGAGTAGCCTAAGCAAGTGGCCCTACATTTCAATTTGGGAGCTTATCTGAAAAGAGGGAGTGGGGTTGCATTTTCTGTGATGAGGCTCAAAAGTTTTAGGACATCATGCTCTTGGCACAGTGGCGAAAACAAATAATTACTTAGAGGTCCAGTCCTGAGTGAAGAGAGAAAAATAGGAAATTTTTGGACTCTTCATGGCTATAACATGAGTCATTTGATGACGTGGTTCCTTGGTAAAAGTCTTGCTCCCAGATTCCTCTTTTTGGACATTACCACGCATGTATACACACGCACATGCAGAATCAAGTGCAAGAAAGGTCTCTCTCATCCTGTCTGGTTTTTGCCGTGTCCTTGGGTGCCCTGACCCCATTGTTCCTGGTTTAGCCCTGAACACACACAGGAGGGAAGATGGGGAGGGGTGCTCTGGCCCCTGGCAGCCCTTGGGGAGGGGAGGCATCACTTCCAGGGAGGGGCACGGACAGCCCTATGCAGGAGGAGTGAAGGAGGCAGTGGAAAAGCAGGAGGGACGTGTCCCAACAAGTTTTAGTCATCGAGCTGAAGGGCTGCGAGGAAAGGCTTCCTGAGGTTTTAAGTAGACCTGGAGGTGCGAGAGCCTATGGAGCAGATATGGGGCCGGAGCTGACTGCAGCAGCCTACCCGTGTCCTCTGCATTTGTCTCCAGCTATTCCTGAGCTAAATAAAAATAGCATTTGTGTCACCTAACATCCTGGTATTTATATTTCAGGAGGCAGAGCTTAATTTCTTCATTAACCTGAGTAAATAATTAAAACTGTCCCCAACACTTCAAGGGAAAAAGCATTGAAAAATTAACTTAGTATATCAGAACAAGATTAAGTCAAAAAATATGAAACTACTTATGTGCATCGCTGTTTGTTGCTGTTGCTGTCTCGTCTGTCCTTTGTTAACTGAAAGGAACATTTTCCCTTCTTTTAAGTCTATATTTTTTTATGTTTATTACATCTTGTCACCTTGTGGCACATCCAGCTAGATTTGCTAGAATTGGATGTTGATATTAATAATTACTCGTCTGAGCTAAATGAAAGTGCTAATGAAGTCAAGGCCCCTCTGGGGGTAGGGTCTGGGCTCCCATTCCTACGCAGGCGTAGCTGTATTTTTGGGAAGAAAGCTAACACTATCTCCACAAAAACACTTCTCTCTAGTGATAATACACCATATCATCTCCCTTAGCAAATAGTAACAAGTGCTACAGAGCAGCAAGCAATTTGTGAAACACTGAGGAAGGAAAATAAAATTGCTGCAAAGTACCCAAAGGCTATGGAGCTTAACTCAGCATGTGGCTGAACTGAAGGCACAGCTATTTTAAATAATTGATAGTGCTGTAAATGTACATGATGTGGTACAGGAAGAGGTCAGTGCCTAACACGTAATAAGCCCTTGCCCTGAAAGGTTTATGGTCTGATAGTGCAAATGGAGGAAAGCCCTGGTACCTCATCAGGGGAAAGGGCCACAGACAGGTGGGCGCGTGGCCTTCGGAGCTTACATCTCTCAAGGAGCGTCGGGGTGCAAATTCCGAGGAGAGGCCAGTAGCTAGGAACGCGCGAGCGGGATTGGCAGAAGGTCAGATGCAGTTTGGAGGAGGCAACCAGACAATTCAGAGCTGTGCCGTTTTAAGCAGGCTGACTAAGACGTGTCGGTGATTCAGCGGCAATGCTGGCATGCCAGCAGAGCTTTGGGAGCTTGTGTGAAACGAGATCGGGTACTCTGAACCCAAGGTCTGGCGTGATCGGTGCCGACGGAGAATCCTGCAGCTGAGACTTCCTCAGCTCGCATGTAGGGAGGTTAAGGCAGTGGGTGGAAGGCTCTGAAGATGACACTATTCAAACGAAGCATTAAGATGAAGGGAGCATTGTGCCATGAGAACAAGCAGCTTTGTTGATATTTCCTACCACGTTACTCCTGGACATTGTTCAGTGTGACCTGTGCGACCTACTCCAGAGGGAAATGGTGACAGTCTGAAAGCTTCTGTAAAATAGCCTCATCCTTCTGGACATGTCCCCCTCCCCTTATTGCCATTGCCCTACACACGGATTGCCCTTGGGCAGCACCATGGGTCTGGAGAGCTGCCTTCTGTACCCTGAGGGCAAGAATTTGGCCCAAAGTGTGCTGAATCGGAACCAGAGAGACATTTTTCCTCCTGATTCTCTCTCCTGCCTCTAATCTCTTTTCTGCTGGCTCTCACAGCGTGGGACATCTCCTGACTGTATCGAAGCCTCAGGGGGCAGGGAGATTGGTGCCAGTGAGACAGCTGGTTGCCATTACATTATTTACTCCTTACCCTGGAACATAAAAATAATAATGAAATGAATGTTACTTGAAAGATGGAGGAAACAGCAAGCAAAGAAGATTTTTTTAGACCTGACAGGTTCAGCTCTAACGTATTTGCATCTTAAACATCTGTCTATGTGTAAAGAATTTTCATGCATTTGGATGCACAGAACCAAATCCTCTGTGCCATAAGCATTTTCTGATACAACTAACTATAGTATGTTAAGTAATTTAACAATATTTTAAGAAGAGGTACTTTTGGTAAAAAAAAAAACCAAACACTTCTCCTTTTCCCCATTTAGCAGAGATTTTTTGAGGATAGCTCTTAACACCAATTTTTAAACAGAATTCCCCATTGCTCTCCATAGCATCCCAATTCTGAAAAGTGGCATGATACCACCATATGTTAGCTCCTTAAAAATGTTGTATTTAACCAAGCAACAAGAAGTCAGTTTTGTGATACAGAACAAATGTAAAGACATATGGTGAGTAGATCTGACTGGGGAACACCAAACTTTCTGGTTTATGGAACAAAATTGTCTCAGTATTTTCACTGCCTACTCCAGACTCTGCTTCCAAGAGAGGCTGTAGAATCAAGAAGACATATGGGGAAGAATTCATCTCACCTAACTTGAGTCATCTACAATTCAAACATCTACATTTGAGCTAGGCACCTTGGACTATCTTTACCATCAACAGATAGAAAGGCACTTTAAATGGCCTTGGTTTATTAGGTCTATTTTAGACGTCTAGTTTGGGATAACATCAAGCACTCTTTTAGAAGGGTCTGTTTCTCCCACTGGGATTGGCCATGCAGAAAGCTTACATGGCTAATTCAGATGAAAACATTCACAATGTAGACATATATGTTTGTTCATAAGAACCCCAGACATGGGTAAGGTTTTTAGACCTAGAAGATGCTGAGAATGTCCAAAAGCGCAGGTGTGTGATATGAATTCCACAGAGAATTCGGAGGTTTCCTTCTTGTGGGAAAAAATGCCCCAATCATCCAAAATATTTTCTGAAAAACTGATTTGAACCAAAGTATTTCTTTTTTTGTTTGTTTGTTCTTTTTGTTTTATCACAGTTTTCTCTCTTTTGTTAAAATAAACAGGAAAGGGGTGAAGTTGGTACAGTTTTGCAGTTTTTGATATAACTTGATCCTCTGATGGAATATAATCCCCTGCAGGTTTCTCTAACACTCTGTACTTTGCAATGTCAGGCTTCACTATTTCAGAAACATTCATATTACTTCTTGAACTTTGCAAGATACCCTAATGACAAGATGAAATATGTGTAGCACGAGCTGACTTTGGGAAAGCTTGGAAAATGTATTTACAAAGTATGCTATATCTTTGCCAGTATAACATTTTATGACATAAACGCAGCTGCTAAATTAGAAACTCCCTTTATTCTGTTAAAATTGTCACAACAATTTCTATCCTTGAGCTTCATTCTTTGGAGCACACCCAGACAGGCACATTGTTTTGCTGCTGTTGTTCTTCTTATGATGGTGACGGAAGTCTAGCGTTCTTGGTAAAGAGGAATGAAGGACTCATCTGGAGCCAAAAATAACTAATGAGGAAGCAAGGAGGAGGTTGATAATACCTTCCCCCTGCAGGGAACCATCATCAGGCACAACAGTGGCTTAAGCTGAAGTCCTTTGCTTTATGAAACTGCTTAGCTCTACCACCTCCCCTTGCCCTCTCTTCTTTAAGTTCCACCAACTTAGATGTGACTTCCCCAGAAAATGAGGGAGTGTTAGGTAGTCTGCGCCTTCCTCCCCCCCTAAGCGGCCATGTGCTCTGCCTTTCTGAAATTGCATTTCATCAGATCAGGGAGGAAGAAGCCACAATATTGATTTGGAAAACTGCATTACATTAATGGCAGCTCCTCTCTTTTTGGTTTAATTATAAAAAGCAGTCATGAATGCAGATCTGTTCTTGTGTCTGTTGAAAACCGAAACTTCACTGAAAGCAGAATTAAAGCCCTGATTGCTTAGGCAGTCAATGGAACATCCACTTAAAACTGTATTTCTTGTACCAAGAGTAAGGAATTTTATAAAATAAATGCAAAACCAAAAAATTACCCTTTCAAATAGGATATGTATCAACAAATATTAATAGTTCAATACAAAAATTTCAGGGAGGCAAAAGCATCTGCAACTGGGAAAACAGAGTTGACGTACAGCAGGCACAAAGATAAGGCCCACACCTGCTCGATGTCTCTGCACAGGAGTTTCCTGCTGCCTCAGCAGGATTTTGGCATGAGGACTGTGAGTGAGGTGCCTAGATTGTGTGTGTGTGTTCACTGAACTGCACTTTCTTGTAGCTAACTTTAAATAAATGGATTGTGCAGTTTACTTTTCCGCTTTCATGGGATCACTGTGAACATCGAGAAACTCACAACATTAAGAGTGGCTTGTTTAATGATTTTTGCATTTCTTGGGGCCAGAAGCATGAAAGCCCATACTGTTCAATATCAGTACTATCTTTTTCCAAGTAACTTTAATATTCCCTTTTAAATTCTAAGTGAAACTTCAGAGTTTTGAAGTCAGGAAAACAATCCATAATCTATCTACACACTGCATATACTAACATATAAACTAAACAAACATAAGGAAATGACAAAGCAGCAGCCCTTCAACATATGGGCAGAATGATTATTTAGGAGGTTATTTTTAAGTACGAAAACCTTTATCTGTCCTGAAAGTTCTTAGTTGTTTAGAGGAATGTTTTCTGATGCTGCTGGCTTTCTTCTGATGCTGTCTGAGCTTTCTTCCGGACCATCCATGTGACATTCAGAAACGTATACTCATGACTAATTAAGGTGCCTGCTGACTACTTCTGACACACATGATTCTTCAACATAACAAATTCGGCAATAAAAATATAGCAAAGCAAGTAAAAATTGCACAATGAACTCTTTAGCCCAAAATATGAATCATTCAGATTTAGTTGGGAAAAGAATCCATGTAATTGTTTCCCCTAGAATCAACCACAAATAAAAAACAAATGTAAATATTTATTTGAAAAACAGTGGCTCTGCTACCAGCTAAGTCAAAGTACTACCGAATGCAGGGCAAATTTTGCAGTGAGATTATTGCTGAAGTCAGTGGGAAAACTGTGGGGGAAAAAAAGGGCCTTTCAGTGTTTTAAACAAATGTTGTGTGTAAGGCTGCGCCTCACTGAAGCTGGATAACTTAAAAAATAGGAGTTTCTAGAAGTGAAAATAAAAAGTCAGGGAATCATCACCTACAAGAAGGCCCATATGAGACTGGGGTGCACCAACTGGATAATACTTTTGGAAGAGAAATATGTTTGACAGAAGTAATGATAACCCTCTTGCAGCCCACCAGCAAAGTGACAAAGATGAAAATTAAAAAAAACCAAGAACAAGGCTTGAACAAGCCCTGAGAATAGCCTAGCACGGAGATCTGTTCTTTGACCCATGGGCACCAAAATGGTGACTTATTGTTTGGTAAACCTCTAGGCATGAAAATCATAGAATCATAGAATGGTTTAGGTTGGAAGGGACCTTAAACATCATCTAGTTCCAACCCCCTTGCCTTGGGTAAGGACACGTCCTACTAGACCAGATTGCTCAAAAGCCCCATCCAACCTGGCCTTGAACACTTCCAGGGATGGGGCATCCACAGCTTCCCTGGGCAACCTGTTCCAGTGTCTCACCACCCTCATGGTGAAAACCAGAAATTTTCCAAGATGTAATATAATACTGGTCCCAGTATTGACCCCTGAGGAACACCACTTGTCAGTGCACGCCACTTGGACATTGACCTGTTGACCGCAACTCTCTGAGTGCATCCATCCAGCCAATTCCTTACCCATCGAGCAGTCTATCCATCAAATCCATGTCTTCTTAAGGTCTTTGGAAGTAAAGAGGGACCTGGGACCCACTTCAAGGCTTCTCATCAAATCATTAAAGAAGACATCTAACTCTGGGCAATGGCTCAGTTCAAGAAGTCATAAGAATAATCAGATCATTGCTTAATATTTCAGTGAAGATAGCCTCAGATTGTATCGGCCTGTAATAATGCAATGCATGCTCGTAGCTCCAGTCAGCCAAGTATCTAAATGACTTTCTTAGAAATTACATAAGCTTCTCAGCAGATGAGCATTAGTGTTTAAAAGATGGACATGACAATGTGCATGTATGTTAAGAGAATTATACAATTAAACAGCCACTTTAAAGACAGGGCCAGGACATAAACCAGCCGTCCTGACTCTCAGTCCTGTATTGATACCAGCTGGACCATTTTCTTTCTCATTCTTTGTAACAAATAGTTCAGCTGTTCATCAATATTGCACAGCAGTGCTTTCCAAAAAGCACAGGTAAAATTCTGTGCTGCATCTCCAGGAGCTATGATATAAATGGCCTAGGCCTGGGGGCACTCTCCAGATTACACACCCTCAGCAGTGCATACTGGGGTAGCTCCCAGGGCTTTCCAAAGGTGTCGCAGCCTAAACCCCATGATGAAAACACAACCAAGAGCCAGCCTTGCTCCTGGATCCCTTTCTAGCATTCCCCTATGCAGTATTGCCACAAGTGTCCAGGTTTTACTACTGTCTTCAGCAGTGCTTTAACCAAAGGAGTATTTGCTGCTGCCAATTTTGTGGACCTCTTTTGTTGTACTGTCGATACGGTATTTGGCATAAACGGCCTGAAATGTAGGGAAGGATCTTACTGTCACCTACTTTTGAATCCTGACTTTTCTCCTTTTGCATATTTGTAGGTTATAAATAAAGCATAATCAATAGGTCAAAAAACCATCAAGTGACTAAGCCATTTTTAAATACTACCCTTTGAAATGTTCTCTCTCCTGTAGTTAAAGCTATGTTAGCTAAATATAAATAGCTAGACACAGAATGGTGAGAGTGGGCTCCTTTTTGAGCCTTTGGATGTACACTTCCCAGTGAGTTCATACAACCTGCTTGTGGTCAGCTAATGGGACAGAGCTTGTAGTAGCCAACTTCCTGACCTGCCACACTGCCCCTGACTTCTGATGGACACGTCACCATAATTATAGAATAGGAAATTTTAAAAAAAGGGAACTGTGATACTTTATTGTACATAATAAGATTTTTAATAGAGGACAAATGCATTGTTGATGTAGGTGACTTATCACATGTACTCACATTGCATGTGGTTGACCCAAATGGCACCAATTCAGATTCTGTCTGAAATGTACTAAGCTGCATGTTTCTGGCCCATCACTACAGTTTACAATTGCTAAAAATATCTGTGCACTGCACAGATGGTAGAGATCAGTTAGTTCAAAAGAGTCATGAAGTAACAAGTTTTAATGATAATTTGGGATTTTTTTTTTTGCTTGCATGTTACACTAGTCTTTTAAGGTGACTATAATAAACAGAAGAACAAAGAGAAAAAAGGGCTGGCAATCTTTGTGTGGAAGGTAACAGTGCTGTATTCATGACAGATGCCAATTTTTTTAAGATCCATCGGTGCCCAAACTTCAACACAACTGCCTAAGTCTCAGCCCTACAGCACACCTCCTCAGAGAGGGCACAGACCTTGGCAATGTCAGGTAGGTTTCCTCTGGCTCTGAGAGAGGGATGGAAATATGTACTGAATGTGGTGCCCCTACTGCAACAAGGTAAGGTTGTCTCTTCCTTGCAACTCTAGTTCCCTCCTGCTTGCACTTTTAATGGTCTGGGGCTATGCTCTAACCTGGATACCTGGCAAAGACACGGATATCCAGGCTAGGAGAGTCAAATCCAGGCATCTGTTGGGTCTGACTTCAGGGTTGTTTCTGGAGCTGGAAGAATGCAGAATTGCGATGACTCTGGCACAAGTTTTCCTTTATAAAGGACAATAGAGATAATCATCAAAACAATTATGCAAAACTCACTAAAACTTTCAGGAATTTATAAGTAGGTACTAGTAAATATTCAAGTAGCAATTGGTGGGGCTGCAAGCGCAAGTCCTTCTTTTTTAATCCAAACAAAGCAGAGAACAAACAGCAAGAGACCATGAGAAAAGTGGTTACACTGATATAAAAAAGTGCAGCTGAAGCAAGAAGTGGTTGCTGAATGTTAGCAAATGCAAACAGTGCGGTAAAGAAGATCTATAAAAATAAGTACAAACAAGCCAAAGGATATGTGGAGGAATAAGATTTTACTCTCAAATAGTAGATAACTCTTTACTAACATCAGAAGGTACCACCAGTATCTTCTTACTGAATTGTAACCAGAAAAAAAGCTGTTTCAAGAACACTGAAAAACTCCGCATGCATGTTTACACTGCTTTTATGAAGTCCTTTTCCTCAGCAGTTATCCGTCCATCAGTTTCCATTTCAGCTTTATAGTTACGTTTGACTCACGGCAGGTCAAAAAGACGAGGGGCTTTCTGGTTGTTGACAGACAGTGTTAGTAATGCTCTAAGGGAGTGCCTCTGTGGGTACCTTATCTGTGGCATACCCACATCCTACCTGCCATCTCCTTCAGGGATGAGAAGCTGACCAGCCCACTGTAACCACGTCCATTGCCTCCTGCTAGCTTTTCGAACACATGCCTCCATGCTCTATCTCATGCTGTCCCCAACACTCAGGAGAAGCTCTCTGTAAACATCTGCAGAGATGCCTCATAATCTTTCTTCAGTCCTTCCTGAAAACTCTCCTTTTACCACGTTGCCTCCATGAGTTTGCATGAGACCTACTAGATCGACAAATATTTGTTTCATCACTTCCTTAGGCTTGTTCTCCTCTCTGCTTTCCTGACTATCTGCCGTATCTTTTCCTAATTTAAACTGGAAGTTTTTGGAGGCCAGGTCTGTCTTCCCATGTGCTATTTAAACAAGGCCTTATACAAAGACTGCCATTTCTAGCATGGATGCCTCTTGGCTCTCTAGCACAATCAGCTGTGGCAGTTATTAACATATTAAATTCAGGTTTTGCTGGATTTAGGTCTACCCCTAGAAACATCCTTACAATCAGGACCAAAGTCACTCAGGCATGGTACAGTCAGATGGTAACTCAAGGATTTGTATCATTTTTATTAATGGATGCAATGGCTTTCCTGAAAGACCAAGAAACATCATAGTTACATTACAGCCCTTATGCTAAAAGTGTGTCCCTCCCCTTCTTCTGAGGGGTGCATTAGGAGATGTCTCTGAAAGAAACTAAAACGTTGGCTGTGGTTGCCTCACCACCAGTTCTTCTGCAATCCGGCTTTGCATTTGGAAAAGCATTTGAGTCATAAAAGTCAATAGTTACAGAAACTGTGTCTCCTTGAAGGAAGGAGACAACAGTAAAACAGAACAGTGGGTGAAGGTGGGTGGGAGGTAGCAGCAGGATATGATCACAAGGGAACAATCTCTTTGAGTCCTTACTAAGCACTGTGCACGTTTTGGTGGATGGACCATGTTTCTGTCAACACCACAGACTCTAATCTTATTGTCCACTCTGCTTATCAGATCCCGCATGCTAATACTATAGAGCTGTCCTTAGATCAGACACAGAGATGAGTGGCTTTGCTAAAAAGAGAAAGGTCCAGCTGGGGCAGTTGCCTTCTGAGTTATGGCAGCAGTGGCAGCTTCAGACATTTTTAATAAGGAAAGTTGTGAATCTCTACCCTAGCAATCAGTCTACAAACAAGGACATAACTGGTCTGTGAAACTACTCAATTAAAATACATCAGCCATATTTATTGACCTGCCTGATCAGGTCACGGGGAAGCGCTTGCGAGGCGCTGTGCCCACCGCTGCGGCGCTCAGCAGCACCTGCAGCCCAGCCCTGCCAAGTACGAACCAGGGGGGTCAGATTTCCCAGGTAAAAACAAAGACATTCCAGATTACCAGACCTCTTGCAGAGCTAATATCCTTTCTTTTTATGTCCACAAACTCACCACTGAAACCTGACCCTTGAAATGTTACTATTTATTAGTACCTGAGGGGCTTGGTGTTAAGCAAATAGAACTAAGATAGGACCTGAGACTGCCTGGTCCTTGCTGATATTTTTCTGGATCGCGTTAAACTTTGTGAGCATATCAGCTGTTTTCCCTTCAGGATAAACATAAGAAAGCCACCAGTTCATCTGTAACAGGAGGGACCCCTGCCCCTACCAAGCTGTGCCCCTTCCCTCTCCAGCTCCACTGGAATGCCCAAGGGGACACAGATGCAAGATGACAACGCAGGAGACAACCTCAGTTGTGCCTCCCTGTGCCTACAGGGAACGCAGAAAGAAAGATCACAGAAATCCTGGAAAGACAGGAAAGGCATCAAGACCACAGGAAAAGCCCCAGATCCTTAAAAACAGCTGAGTAAGCAAGGTTTGCTGGCTGAGAGTTTCAGGGTTGTGGGTGCACTAATGGCCTCACTGGCCCTGTCCGGCCTCACCAGGGACCAAATGTCTGCCCACAGATCCCATTTTGGCCCACACCTTTAGACCTCCACCTGAGCTATGATGTTGGGGTGCTGGTCTCCAGTGCCACCACAACTCTGCTCAGCCATGGAGACCCTTGATCCTGGCACACGGACTAAATTTCCGGCTTGACCTTGGACCCATCTCACCACTACAGAGGTGCCCGATGATCTACATTTGGTTGAACCCAGCTCTCCCCAGCTTCCCTGCTCCCTGCCTGGGATGAAGTCCTGCCCTGCCTGTCCCCCTGGTGAGCCTCTGCAGCCCCCAGTCCCCAGGGAGGTGCCGCTCCGGGCAGCACCCTAGCAAAGTCCTGGCCAGAAGCACGGGACTGCTTGATTGTAGCTGTGCTGAGGGAAGGATGACTGGGTAGGCTCTTTGTAAACAGGGAACTCTTGCATCTGCAGATGTCTGGTTTTGCCAATAATTTCTCAGACAATGCACAGGACCCTGAATTTTGTGTAATTCAGAGTTGAGAAAGCAATGCAGAGCACGTGGGTCTGGTTTCAGCAAGGTGCTGTAGGTGCATGCCAGCAAGAATGCGAGAGGTCCCTGTTTCGGTGGGAGCCCTTATTGTTTGTCTCACAATGCCCTTGCTTTGTACAGGCTCTCTCCCCAAAGGGATTTTCTCTTTTGCAATCTGATCCTTAGCTAGTAGCTTGGCATCAAAACCTCTCCATCACACAACACAGGACTACTAGGCACCAGCACAAAGAAGCTTTGTTATCCGTCTGTCCTCGCTGAAGAAATGGAGACCCCCAGCTCTTCTGCCGAAAGTGGCTAATAGCTGATTAACAGCTCCTGACCTAATGAAGTGGCTCCTGTTGCTCAGTATGGCCTTACAGAGTATGAAACACAGGCAGTGACCAATCTTAAGGCTGGTCCCTCGCTGCCCCCTTTCACAATTTGGTTAAATTAGCAAGAAGTCCTACCTCCTTTTTTCCCCATGTTTTCCTATGGAAGTTCATGACATTTCGCCAAACTTTGGTAATTTTTTGTATTACTTCGGAGGAAAAGGTAGGGTGTTTGTTGTTGTGGGTTTTTTTTTCTTTTTTTTTTTGACAAATCAGCTCTTTTTTTTTCTTCCAGTGGGAAATGACCTTTAGATTTTCATGTTCATTAGAAACTCCCACAGTACTGAGAGTCTTCGCAGAGGGATTTGCTGATGCTGATAATTATAGGTGCCAATCGCATTCCTTGATGTTTTCCCCTACTACTTTATGTTTAGTAAATGAACTTTTAAAAAATCATGTCATGGGTGTTTTTAAAAGCTCCTTGGAGCTGGGAAAAAAACAGTGGCTCAGCAGCAAGGAGAAGAGGGGGAAATGACAATGCTTGACTGCTGTATTGCCAGGTAATTCTGAGATACAAATGAGAAGATGTTAACAGCTGTCCCCAGGATACTTGGAGCCAAAGAAGTTGCGAGGAGGAGGGACAGGCAGGTAGAGGGTGAAAGAGATGGTCTGAGCTGTTCAGTCAATCCATAATAGAAGAGCAAAAGGGGGATGTTACAACTTCACTGCTGGCCTCTAGAGAAGTGGGCCCATCTGAACCTCAGGAGGTTCAACAAGGCCAAGTGCAGGGTCCTGCATCTGGGTCAGGGCAACCCCCAGTATCAATACAGACTGAGGGCTTGAAGGGATTGAGAGCAACCCTGCCAAGAAGGACTTGGGGTACTGGTGGATGGAAAGCTGGACATGAGTCAGCAATGTGCACTCGCAGCCCGGAAGGACAACCGTATCCTAGGTGGTCCCCATATCAAAACCCATATCAAAAGGGTTTTGGTAACCTTTTCTCTAGAGAATTATATAGATGAACGTAGAATTGTAAATTGAGTATATAGATCTTTCTTGGGCTGCATCAAAAGAAGTGTGGTCAGCAGGTCGAGGGAGGTGATTCTGCCCCTCTTCTCTGCTCTCATGAAAACCCCCCTGGAATACTGAGTCCAGCTTTGGAGCACTCAGCACAGGAAAGATATGAACCTGTTGGAGCGGGCCCAGAGGAGGGCCACAAAGATGGTCAGAAGGTTGGAGCACCTCTTCTGTGAGGACAGGCTGAGAGAGTTGGGGTTGCTCAGCCTGGAGAAGAGAAGGGTCCAGGAAGACCTTATAGCAGCCTTTCAGTACTTAAGGGGGGGCCTACAGGAAAGATGGGGACAAACTTTTTAGCAGGGCCTGTTGTGGTAGGACAAGGGGTTATGGCTTTAAACTAAAAGAGGGTAGATTTAGGCTAGATATAAGGAAGAAATTTGTTATGATGAGGGTGGTGAGATACTGGCACAGGTTGCCCAAAGAGCTGGTAGATGCCTCATCCCTGGAAACATGCAAGGTCAGGTTGGACGGGGCTCTGAGCAACCTGATCTAGTTGAAGATGTCCCTGCTTATTGCAGGGGAGGTGGACTAGACGACCTTTAAAGGCCCCTTCCAATCCAAACTATTCTGTGATTCTATGATTTCATACCCCCTGACAGGGTAGGTACAAGCATGAGGGAGCCTGCTGTACTCCAAGCTGCTGGGCAATTCTTGGTAATTATTTACTGCGCAATGTGTTAGGTGGATTAAGGTATTTGGACAGAGATTTGTATGGTGCATTCTGTCAGAAGGCTTTTTAAAAAATTGGTTGAAATATGTTGATACTAACTCTAGAGGAACTGGTTTCTGCAAATTTTGTCAGGGCAAATGGCCATAAATCTAAGTGGGAATTTTGCTTACTGCCTTAGGCCGGGTTTTGAAAGGTATTTAGGTGCTGAAAGATAGAGTTAGATTTCTACTAAGACTTTCAGAAATATTGTCTGCTTCATAAAATTTTCCTTGGCACATGCCTGATTTGTTTGGCACTTGGAAATCTTGTAAATCTGGCACTGTGTGGATAATAAATACAGTAAAATAATGGGAGTTCAGATTAAAAAACAGCGTCATTTTTTACAGAATCAGGATTCACATGTTGTTGAACTGTTATTACAAGAAAGTCAGAATCTCTGACAAGGTGCATGAAGCTAAAAAGTAGAAACAAAAACCAGCCACTTAAAAAAAGAAAGGTAATTAAGAAAACGCAGAAAGTCTACTTTATAAAGCCCTTGCCATGCAGATTCAGCCGATTTACTTTTGGCTTGTCTTTTTTTGGTAACCTTTTCTCTAGAGAATTATATAGATGAACGTAGAATTGTAAATTGAGTATATAGATCTTTCTATGTATTCACAGAATGAGAGATCGGAAGTAACATAACCGACATTCTTAAAACTGGTAAGGACAGTCACTTGTTCAGGAAGGTTAAATATATCCTGCAATGCTGAGCAAATCGAACTGCACAAAGAGGGGTGTCAGGAGATTGTAACGTGTCCTAATCATAAGTATGAGCCTCCAGTTTTTCTTTTTTTTTTCTTTTTCTTTTTTTTTTTTTCCAAAGGGCGAGAAATAGAATGGTTCTTGAATATGTAGATCAGTATAATTTAATTAGCTTTTATGACCAGGACTCCTCAGAGATAACCATAAAAGTCAATTAGACTGTATTAAAATGCAGCCATTTCCCTGAAGCTTCTGTGGAACAGCCCTTACTTCTTCAGAAAAACAGTAAAAATCTAGATATCTAATCTAATAAAAAGAATAGCCATGTAGAAAGAATGCTGTTGTCTTTTTTAATATAACAGATTTCCTTCTGCACTTTCCCAGTGCCTGAAATGCATTGTAACGTACAGGTCATACCTTGAGCTTATGCATTTATATGCTATACCAGCCAGCCAGTGTTACGGTAGGATCTCGTGGTCCATTTAAAATTGGATTTGAAGAAGATGGTTAGCAAAGTGTAGTGCCTCAGGGCAAAAGCTGATTATCTGCAGGAATCAGGAAAAAACTGTGTCCCAGCTGTACTCCCCCTCCCAATTCCAGATGTTGCACATACACAGCTGGCTGAGCACACAGGAAGATGTGCAAATAACTAACCACGCAGCCAGATGATCACGTCTTAATTGATGCCTTCTTTCCTCACCCTTGCCTCTATCTTGTAATCAGATCTTCATCTACTCTATGTCTAAGAGCAGCTCTGAGGTGACACGTGGTGAACATCCAGCATTTACCTGCTTGGTCTGTCTCCACCTACCCTACCACATGGCCACAGTTAATCCATGCATGATGGCGCTCTGCCTTGATGGGCTTGGTCTCCAGCACACCCTGACCTTCAGGTTGCTGATGAAGTGGAAGCTTTTGAGGGCAGGAATCACAATTACGTTTTTTGGTATCTTTAATGAACATTACAGACATATGCGACTATATTATAGAATATTCATCATTTAATGTTTGGGTTTGTTCTTTTTCCTTTGAACAACATGTTCTGGCCATTATGAATAGCAGGACTCTACTTTGAATTGGCCTGATCAAGTAGGCATTCTCTTAAATATTACTATGTCATGCTTATTAATACCAGGAATAGCTTATATGAGTTCTGCAGGTCTGGTTTATCCAGAGCAGAGGTGGGGAAGGGTCAGCAGCCTAAAGCTAGAGTACCTTGCCCACTAGCAGTTTTATCTCCAGAGAAGGAGTGGCAGAGCAGCTGGGCAGCTTCCCCAGCACTGCCACATGCATCCGGCCCTGAATTCCAGCAGACCCTTATTTATTTCAATTAGCTCGTTAGACCTTTCAAGCCTCCACGCTTATCTCAAAAATAAATATTTGCTGTACAGCACGTCACACTGCCCGGTATTATGTTCTCTGCGTAAATAAAGTCCTTGCAACACATACCACAAAGAGCTTGTTGTAAATTTATTGTGAAAGTCTTCATTCTGGCTTTACCTGATTTTTACAGGATTAAAGTCTCAGAGTTGATGCTGCATTAGTGTGACGTTTCTGTGGAAATTATTGCAGTTCATAATAATGTACTCAAGTTCTAAAGGAGAGAGACAAGCATGAAGCAAACAGAACTCACATCAAACTTGCAGCAGATAAGAACAAGCATTGTCTTGAAATCTCAAGTTCTCCTCTTCTTTTTTATGGCATAAGGAGAAATATTTGAGAGTTAGCAACCATGGCACAGAGGTGATGTCCCTTGCATCGACGTAGTTAATCTGTCAGCAATTCCATCAGCAAACCTGTTTTTCAGACCTGTTAACTGCAGTCTGAAAATCAATTCCAGACTTAATCATGGACAAAGGGGTGTATTCCACCATTTCTGCATGACAGTGATACACATATATCATTTGGAGAATAGATTCCAAGGTCTCAGACCATGAGAAATTTTATGCTTACAATATTTTATGACAGAATATCACCATTGTGCTACAGAGTGCAGAAAACTAGACAGAATAGGTGATTCAAATGCAAAATAGTTTGATCCTCTGATGAAAATTCTTTGGCCTTTGGCCTTATCGTACAATCCAAGGCATGTAAAAATTGTGCTGGAATTTGCCTCTTGTCATATCTCATTGCTTAATTATTAAACGTGTTTGGTATGGTACAGTTGGTCTATAATAAAGTCTGTCATTACTTGAGCAAACAAAATTCCTTGTGCTATTGTCCTCCTCGATAGTCAATGCCTGATAAGGGCGCAGGCTGCAGCTCCTGGCTGAAGTAGGGCTGCAGGGTGAAACAGCGTGACCTTGGGGCCATGCTGGCACTCTGAGAGCAACCAGGCGCTGCGTTTTCAACTCTTTATTTTTGCCTTCATGAAGGAACAAATCCTGGCACCCTTCTCTCCAGCTGGACAGAGCTGGGGGAGAGGAGAGGACTGTGACCCTTTGGCACCGGCAAATGCCAAACCCTTTGGGGTAGGGGGGGTGGAGAGAAAACTGCCAGTGGTATCAGGTCAGGACACCAAAATTACAGAGGTTGCTGCACTTTTCAGCACACAGATGAGAGGCAGATGGAAGAACACTGTTTAGAGAACATACTGCAGCAGCAAAGAAAGGGCACCCTTCCTCCTGTGCCCCTGCTAGCCCAAACCCAGTTTCTCAGGATGGGCCTGAGAAAGGAGATCTGTCAGAGGCACATACGTGAAGCACTTCTGCACCTGTTGATTTTTAGGCTTTCCACTTAAATAGAACCAAGGACCCTAACACTAGCATTAGTGAGACAGATGAAGACAATTTTAATCCCTGTACCCTCCAGTGCATCGCAAAGCACTGGGCTTAGCACCAGTGCAGCCCTCAGCAGACGCAGCTTCCTTCAGTTCCGCGGTCACCGCTGGCTTTGGGTGCCCCTACTTTTTGCTCTCCAGTTTGAATAGTTTGCCTGTTTTCCCAGGTAGGGTGCGTGAGGCGCCACCTTTCCGCTCACGCTCATTGGAATGGCGCCAGCTCCTGGCCGCGCATACCAGGCACAGCTCAGCGTCTCCGCTCAGACACCCAAAACCTGAGACGCGATACCTCCAAGTTAATGGCTTTTCACTCCGTTGGTTTTATCATCGTTTTCTGCGCAAGCGTGAAACAGGCCCTTGAGTCAGAAAGGGAGGGAGAGAGGTGTGAGGCTCAAATACCAATGAGATCCATGTTCTCTAACCACCACCTCAGTCCCACTCCCAAAGTCTGACCCCCCCTCACATCAGTGACGCCAGCAGAGGCTCTGAAGCACCACAAGGAAATGCCATGAATACGTAGTGACCCCAGGTCCCTGCAGCACCTTTGCCAAGGTGCCTTCAGCTGCAGGGATAACAAACCCGCACGGAGCTCTGCTGTGACACAGGGAAGGGCTTCACTTGGGGAGATGCTGAGCTCCCGGCAGCATGACCGAGCGATGTATTTAATGCCGGGTCTACCTAGACAGAAAATGGTAGTTGGGGGCTGCCTGGGAATATCTGTAGCGTGCTTAGTTTTAGTTTTGCTCCTCCAGATCTGCACGTGCCCGGGCTCGGCTCAAGCCAGGGTAAGCCTGAGGAGCCAGGTGGGACGGCAGCCCGGGGAAGGTCAGCAAAGTGTGCCGGCGCTGCAAGTACTTCTGTGGATGTGATGTTTGCTAATTTATCTTCACCCACGGTTTGCGCGACACGCCAGCCTACAAACCGGGGCCGCTGAGGTGCGGGCAGACCCTCCGCAGCGACGCGAGCGGTCACCTCAGTGGCAGAGCCGATGCGGGGGCTGGCAGCGGTGACGGCTCCGGTGCTGAAGCGGTGGGGGATCCTGCTCCCCGCTCCCGCCTCAGTCCCCTCGGGGCTGCTCCCGCTTCCCGCTGGGCCCCTGGGGGCTGCTGTTGGCTGCAGGCAGCATGGAGTGGAGGGAGTCTGCCTCCGCGCTGCGTCAGCTCCGAGCACCGCAGTGCGGGCACGGGTCTGTTCCCGACCACCTCTGTTGCAGAAGTGGCAAATTTTGGCAGAGGGCAAAGCAGAGAGCCGGAGGGGGCTCTTACGGTCGCGGCCTTCTCTGATGGGTGTATAGTTTTTCAAAGGCAGCCAAAAACCTTGTACAGGTCTTCTACGGTTTATACCTCATCTCTAGTACTTGTCGTGCACAGCAGTGCTATATTTTATAGCCTTATAATGTAGCTATATTTTCTAAAAAACCAGACCGAGGCTATTTTAAAAAAATAATCCTAGAAGGTCATTTCTTTTGAAGCCAACTAACTCAGCACTTGCAAACCTAACTTTATAAATAGAGCTTTATGCTGAACCATGGGCCATCCCAGCCCACAAAGCTTTTCAATGAATTGGAAATGATTTCTCTTTAATGTCTTGACCTCAGGGCTCAAAGGGGGATATGGCAGCAGCCCCGTACAAAAGCCTGGGTGGGAAACATTTAATTTCCTGAGATGTTACTCCCATGGTATACATGAAGAGGAATTGCTTCAGACAGTGCAAGCTAAGTTTTACGGATCACAAAATGCTGCCAAAGTAGGGCTGAAATACAAACAAATAAGTAAATAAATGTATCCTCTCTCTCCTTTATCACATCCAAGCTGAAAGGCAGCATGGACAAAAATAAAGGCCCTATAGGAAAATGCTGATGCGAAAGCCTAGTTGAGGCTGTCCTTTAATTTCATGGCAGAATCTCTTGTCCAAATAGTAGAGGTCTGCGTAAGGCCTGGCTGTGTTTGCTGTGTACAGGAGCCCTCTGTTTGCAGGGGGAGGAGATGCTCCCATCTGTATCGCCGGGAGTGGGAGCGTGCACGCTGCCGCCGTCCGCAGCCCAACACGCTCTCCTGCCTCCCTGGGCAAACATATTATCTCTTGGATTCATGTGTGACCTCTCCAGCTATTCTGTCTTTACCACTTAGGCTTTCCCCGTCCCTGTCTCAGGAGGGAACCAGGAGTTTTCCCCACTGTGAATTAAATTAATGAGAAAAGAATCTAGGGAAAATTGGCTATTCTTTGGCTGGTTACCTTTAGTTATCCTACTAGCTGTGTTGGGGTTCAGCATTACTGAAAGAATGAACAATAATCTAATTAATATGCTTACTGTACTAGAATAGAATCTAAAGACGTATTCAGCTTGTCACAGCATGCACTTTTAAATTTTTTACTCGGCAGTAACATTAAAACAGCCAGACTTTCAGCCCTGCAAACTGTGGATAATGAATTTCTTTCATCCCAAACAATTTACTCCCCTGTGTATTAAAACACTTAACCAGATCAGTTGTATTTGTACCAATGCATGCTCTGACGTGCAGAGCAATGGAAAAAATGAGCAATCAGTCTGTAGTAATGATTATTTTCTTGGTAAACGCTTTTTCTAAAAATGATAGAAATAAAGTCACATATTTCTCTGTCAGAAGTGAGCCCTGTTTACACAACCAACATGAATAAAGAAAACAAGTATATTCCCTCCTGCCCTTGCTCTCTTTGGATACTATCCAGGATTGACTGAAGTCAGGGAGAGCTCTGCTGTTGACTTCTCTGGAGCAAGATGGGATCTGTTGCCTGCAGTCGACATTCCCCTCTGGAAACGCCATGAAGATGGAAAAGTCCCACAGCGAAGGCAGAGCTCATCATGCTCAGGGTTAGACGGATCACCCTCTGGGCCTCAAGGCAAGGTCAAAGTTGGGAGGGAGGAGAAAAAAGAGGTTTAAAATAAAGGTTTGCATGCTTTTTTCCCCTGCCATTCTACTTTCTGAGGCATTTAGCTATATTTGGTTGTATTTTTAGGCTCTGCTCCAGGAGCAGATTGAAGAACTAAAAACTTTGTGAAATGAAAGTTAGGATTTCCGCATGATCACTTCACTTCAAAAATGAATGTTCTGAAAGAAATACCCCACCCTGCAACAGTTGTTAAAATACGAGTATTTTGTAGAAATGCAATTTTAAGCTAGCCATATGAATTAGGTCTCAAGAATGTAATTCTTCAATTTTTTGAAGTTGATATGGCAGTGCAGAAATGATGCAGTAAGGACTCCATCCTGTCATCACACATGTTTTGGGGTGGATTTCTATGTTATTCTAAAAACTCACGTGAGATGAGGCTTTTCAGTTACAAAGCACATGAACGTTTTTCAAAGCAACTCCCAGCAATGCAGTTAATCGTTCCAGTAAAACAGAATTTAGGGAAAAGCTTGCTGCGCTTCAGAGAACCGAAAAGGAGCAGTGTTCGGCCTGCGTGGGTGGGATTCACCCTGAGCAAGGGGTGATGTGGACTTGAAACAGTCCCAGGTCGCCAGCCATGGACTTCAGCAGCAGCTTTGCCTGAGCAAATAAGGGCTCACACGAACTTTTCATTTGTGCATCCGTGAAGGAAAAGATTTGGCTTTGAGCACAAACCTCTTCAATCTTTCTGGCTCTCTGGGGTGGTTCCTTTAGATTTCAAAGTGTATCAGCTGGGGTTGTTCATGCAGTTGTGAAAACAATGTGGATTAATGAGAGTCACTCCCCACTAGGTGACCCTTGGAAAAACTGCTCCGCAGTCACTGATGGCAAGAATTTTTATTCCATTTTGGCTGGAGAGAGACTGAATTGTTAGACTTTTTCCCATCATCAGCATCCTCGTTGTGGAAACACGGCAGTCAATTTTTATTGTGGTTCGGCAAGGCTGTCCGCAGCACTGCACATTTCCTGCTCAGCATCCACCTTCCTCGCTTTTAAAATTCATTACGGGTAATCTGCTGCGAAAGAGAATATCGAGCCTGCATGTCTCGACCACCAAGATCTATACAGTCCTATTGTCGGATCTATATACTTCTGCCGTAATAAAAGCGCCGGAGAGCAGAGCACATGAGAAAGTGCTCCTAAGGAGATCACTGAATCTTAATCTTTGCCTTACACCCTGTTTAGCATCAATTCTTCCGAAGCTGTGCACATATCTGTGCAGCTGTATATTTTCAGCATATGTCACTACAAAATAAATTATTCAGGATTGTTAGATTACTTATAAATGACACCAATCAATTAACACCACAGCCGGCAGTTGTTCGGGCTTTTGTTAGAGGCCAGGATGGTAAAGCTCTCAACTCCACATTTCCCAGTATGAAGGATTATGGTAATGACAGCTTATTTGTATTGAATTTTTAATTGATGACTAATATCTCTGGACTTGCTGTGCTAACATTAGGTCTGGGGAGAACTAATCTCTTGAAGGAGAACATGATACAAGCAGAGCTGCCCTTCCCCAAACAAAAACCCTATTTGAATGTGGCACCAAGCAGTCACGGGAGTTTGCTGCTGCCGGTTGTCAGAGCTTTTCAGAAGCCTTTGCAATGAAGATTCCTGCCTCTTCCTTAACACAGGGCTGCACAGGCCTTTGAGGAGACCATGCATTAACATGCACTTCACTGCTGTCCTGTAATAAGGTGAAAAAAGCAGGGTGGCTCCAGGTCATGTGAAACAAAGCAAGCAGCAGCCCGTATTGATCCCTGGGCCGAAGACGCCACGTTTCTGTTGCAGGCTGGAAGAGCCTCAGGTCCCGCTCCTCCGCACCACTGGCATTTCCAGTGTTTCCACCAGCACTACCAGCGAGGCCACTGCATAGCAGGTTCTGCAGCCCTCTCACAAAGGAGCCAATCCTACCGCTGGCTACAAAGCCACAGAGCCACGAAACTAAATACTCGTTTCCCTTTCTTGATTGAAGGGCAAAAACTGGCATCCCCTCCTCTTTCCAAACCACCCAGTCCCCAGGTGGATTGTGCTGGTGTGTGCCCATGGTGCGCTCAGGGTGAGCCATGCAGAGAGCTGTGCTTCAATACTGGCAAAGAATAACACAGCTGATCTGGTGTTTTCCGTGTTGTTTTAAGGAGCAGTAAAGCTTCATGATGATGGATAAACACCATTATCATGCATTAAACATGTGTGGTTTAAGGACAGAGAGTAGGCCTGTACTAAGTTTTTCAATACACACCGAACACGTCACTCAACTGCTTGAGTGTTTTATATTAAAATCTTCCTTGTAGCCCCACGAACTGAAATCAGATTGTTCAAAGTCCAGCTGAATTCACTTCATAAAGTCACCAAGAATAGTTTAGAAATGTATGCATTGTATGCTGACATGGATTGATTCATTAAGGGTGATGGTAGAGCCTGAATTGGAAGGTGCAGTGAAGACAACGATGAATTTTAATGTGGCCGGTGGCTACTGTTCAGCAGATATGAAATTGGAAATCAATGCTAGCTATTAAATACAAATGGATGCTACCATTACGTTTGAAGCAGTCTTCCATTCCCCATCTTTCAGTGTGCCAGGGGAATGCTGGCATGAAGGAAGAAAGCCCAGCCTTGCAATGGTCTGACAGTGCCGCTGTCTGTACTTTCTGTTCATACTTTCTGTGAGAGGGGTACATCTCACCCTCTGTGAAACGGGTCCACAGCAAATGCTCGCAACTGCCCCCCTGCTAAATGTGGTGCTAGCAGCTGTGCTTTAAGTCTGAGCCTTGGTCTTTGTGTCCAGGAGTTGCATGATTGCATCTGAACGTAAGGTTATACATATTTCTAGATCTCATGGCCAGGAGGAAAATCTTTGAAGGGTGATGAGAGTGTAATGGATGCGGTGGTGCCTGAGCCTGCTGGCACCTGGAAGACTCACCCGAGGCAAATTAGAGTGCCAACCCTAGGAATCAAGAGCGACTGCACCCCAGCTGGAAGGTGCTGCTGGAGGAGTGTGACATCTCAGGCCACGCCACCCAGGCGCAGGAAAATGCTGTGGGGTGTCCCCCTGGCTTCTAGCATGGTGCCAGGAGTGGCTGGAAGGCAAGTCTGCCTGCCAGAGAAGCAAACTGCCCTGTCAACGGTGCTCCACACAGTGGTGGAGACACAGCGTGTCTGTCCTTGGGGGAGCAGAGAAAGCCTTGGGGACCTCTGTATTTTATTTTGCCTAGGGCATCAGTTTGCCATAATCCAGCTGTGTTCCCGTGTAATGCACAGAGAAGGTGTTTTAGCCTTCTCAGTAGTGTCTGTCACCTTGCTTTCTACCCCCCCCCCTTTTCAACATGCAGATGTGGATGACGGACAAAAATTTACTCTGTTGCTTCATAATAAAATGGAGAGACAGAGAGCAAAGTGCTCCCTCCCCCGATAGCAAAGCAATGAAGAAATTACTATCCCAATCTCATTTAAATATTTGCTGGCTCTGTTGACACTGGAACATAGAGCTAAGTCCCTAATTAAATGAGAAAACAATAAACATAGCCAGTAAACCATTGGTTTTCATTAATCCCCATCTAGAACATTTTCAAACACTGTCTAACAAAATGAGCACCATATTTTAAACGCTCACCCTCTAGATCTCTTGAGCGTAATCAGTGATGTTTATCACGTCCTATATGAAAACGCTGTTTCTCTCTCCAATGCAGGAGCAGAAGAACGGGAAGCTGTTCCTAGGATGTGGGCAAGATGCAATAGGGATTTGTAGCACCTGTGCACTGGAAACAAACACAAATTCTCCTGTGTGAGCGTGATAGCGGTATTGGTGTAATGAGCTCTTCCTGGGTAAGTAAACATGATAAACTGATCTAATTCCCAGTGAAGGGTCTGGGTGATGTGCCCACTCAACACAGGAAAGTCAGGGGGTTGGAAACAGCCAGCCCAGAGCTTGGCTTTAGCACCAGCCAACACAGCCTTTTGCATTCGGTCAGCAGACAAGCTCCAGACAACACAACTGGTCATTCACCGGACATCAGCTCTAGTTAGGAGGGACAGAAATGCATCATCTCTACTACCTTCTGTTTTTCTCTGTGTCAAAACTTGCCTGACTCCTGAGAAGCATCTCCCATTATGCATTTTAATTTTCCCTTGCAGTGGCTCCCATATGATAACACTTTTTTTCTCATTTCCATGTTGTCCTTCACCTGCACTGGCAATTGGGTACCTACCCCTCCATGGCTAGTGTGTATGACTAGCTGGTAAGATTGAAGTATTAATGATTTCCAGCCATTTACAGACAACATTTTGACGCTATCAGAGGAAGATCTCTGAAGTTTATTGGAGCCGGTGATCAAAAAGGTGGAGAGGGGTGAAGTGTTGCTAAAGCATCTCCAGGAAGCATCCATTTTGTGAATGTCTGAGATTTTTTTTAAATTGATATTTGATATTTCAACCAAGTCTGAAACCTCCAGGATTTAATTGCAGTAAAATCAATGGTACACCAAAAGTAATGAGGTGTGCCTGAATTATCCTGAAATAGATGTAATTGCTGTATAACTCTTCCAGCAGGTCCCCGTTTCCCCAGCCACAGTCAGTATCTGATTGTTTGCCAAGAGTAAAGACGTCAGGAGCCTGTGGGACAAAGCATAATTAGCCAGGGTGCTCTTGTTGCCTGTTTTGGTTTTGAATGACACATAGTGAACAGCATCTGAAAAGAGGAAAAGGTGCTGAAAGATGTTGGCTTGTCAGTATCCTGAGGGTGCTTCACGCTTGAGCTGTGGGAAAGACAAGCATGGAAGTGCGATGCTGGGGTGGAGCAAGCACTGGGGCAGAGGGCTTTGTTCAGCTGGGAGGGTTGGGTAGAAATTAATGGCGTTCTCATTGGAACTGAGTTTTGACTTTCAGTATGTAAAAATCCTTGCTATAGGCCAAGATAAACTGCTCTGTAAATTATCAGCTGTCACCTATTAGAGCCACAGCTCAGAGCCACAGCGCTGCATGGAACTAAGGGACAATAAGATGCCTGGCCTGGGGAGCTGTAAAAAGTCATTGCGGCTAGGGAGTCTGTCCTCCTAGGGAATCAGCAATACAGATGTCTCTGCTCAGGATTTCTTGCTGCAGGATCTCTGCTGCCTTTCATTCTCCTGTAGAGAAACATGTCTAAGACGTGGTGAATGCAGGCTGGATGTCTTCCACTGCCCGAGGATGGTTGACTCCACACCTCCTCTGGTGAAGACCAGCAAGACACCAGGTTTCAACTTATTTTACTGCACTGCCTCCTCTACTGCAGAGGTTCCCTTATACACAGAGTAATGGTGCCTTAATTAAGGGCACTCAGCTGGGGAGGGTAAATATGCACGCTGAAGGTGGGATTTGATGTGGGTCTTCCTACTGTTGCAACCTTTAGCTACAGAGGCAGCCTCTGTGGCCCCTCAGTGTTGTGCTAGGTAGTGGATGAAACTTGTTTCTGAAAGAAAGATAATTTGATAAATTTGTATTAAGCTTTTTTTTTTTTTTCTTTTTTTTTACAATTAGATCATTTACAAGCCCAGGGAGATGTAATGGGGATACACAGTCATCTGGACTTTTACTAAAAATAATACAAGATAAATTTAGCTAATGAGTTCAGCGTGTATATGTTTTAATAGCTTTCCCCTGCTACAGTCTCATACTGGCTCCTATCATACATCAATGCTTCTTTCAACACATGTAAATAATACAAAGGGCACAATTCAAATTCCCACAGAAAGCAACTTGCTTTTAGTTACAAACAGAAATAAATGCAGCAACAATTGTATAGATCCCTTCAGGCCTTGTATCAAAAGCTGGGCCAAATTCTGCACCTTTTCCTCACGAAAATAATCCTCACTGGCTTCCTAACCTCACTGTGATAAACAGGGTTAGATTTTATGAAAGGTTATATTGCAATATATTTCATATTAGCTCCTAATGCCGAAGGCACTTTTCAAACCTTCCATATGTCTAGCTAAAGCATAGTGGATGAGCTCCCTACATTAATAGAGAACATAACCAATCAATTAGTATAAAGACTCTCTCTCTCCCTCCATAATCACCTGACTTTTAGTCATACATCATGTAACTCTAGTGCTACTAACGCAAGACTTGTTTAATAGCCTATATTTGTCAACAAGGCCAAGATTTTAATGCAAGCTCCCTGTATCTATCAGTGTAGCTTACAAGAGCAGCTTGGCTAAAGTTCTCAACACTGGATAAAAATTTGACATGTAAATTTAAATATGCTATATGTCTCTGAGTGGTGAGCTGGGCCTACTCTTGGACTTATTAGAAAGTCTGGCCGTGCCTATGTTGCTCAAAGAAGCAGAGCACAGTGTGTTACACACAGCCATGTGCAATGTTTGCTCCCTGCAGGGACCATCTTAATTCACAAGAGTCACTGCGCACCATCACGTAACAACAGTCTCCATTCCACAACAGTTATTGCTAATTTAAACCTAAACTTACTCTGTGGTCATGTTTCTCATTGCACTTGCAAGCTGCACTGGCAAAAACGTGTGAAGAAAATAACTTTTAGGCAGGCCTTCTTCCATATTGGGGGCCAAGGTGATGAGGGTACCAATAATAGTGTAATCCTTTGCTTCTGCCTTGGGATCTTCTAAGTGATTGGGCTGTGAGATATCTCCTTTCTTCTCACAGGGCCATTATTTTGTTTCATCGTGTTCTCTGTTTCTATGCTGATGGCCCACTTCCTAATCTGGGAATAAGTTAAGAATAAGATGGTAGGGGTAATGGCTGAAGGACAGATGTTTGCTGTCCAATCCTTTGCAACAGCGTGGCTTCTTCCAAAGTATTTTTATCTGGATAAAGCACTTTAATATACAGTTTATTAGCGGAAAGGGGCTTTCAGTGTGAAACCATGAACAGGAGGAGTGTATGCCCCTCTCCTTCACCCCAGTCTTAATCTACATCTTCAAAGTTTGATCTTGCCCACGTGAAGATGGCTGCCGTTGACTTCAGTGGGATCAGGTATTAGAAACATGCAGAGGGAATGATACAAGAAAGTACTTTACAGCCAGTCTCCATGGAAAGAATTGAAAATACCAGGTGCAAGTTCAGGGAGAAGAAAGATGCAGATGTTGCATTTTATCCGTTTAGAAATAGGTGTCTGAAAATCAATATTCTTTATGCATAGCTCTGAAATATGCTGCCTAAGGTGTCTTGGACTCTACAGTGATGTGTGTCCTAGAAATCTGATCAATACAACATCTGTTCCAAAGGCTTACCTTAGTCAAAACAGGTATAACTCCTGACTCCTCAGAACGTGGGCAGCTCCTGCAGAACGTGAGTACAGACATACTCTCCCATCAAGTGTGCTTATTTGGAATAACATTTCAGGTACATTTTGCCTGCTAACCCACTTATTGGAGTAAGTTCTGCAAAGATCAGGCCCGTCTGGGAGATTTTCTGTAAGAAGTAGAAAATATTTGCTCAATGCAGCAAACTTTGCTGATAAATGTACACTACATCACTCAAATGTACCTATTTGTTCTTTTTCTCCTCAAACCCTGAAATCATTGTGTAGGTATATATAAATATACCAGTTTAATACGGTATCTTTCCTAGTACCTCTTTAGTATGACTGTATAAAATTTTTGAATTGAAATACTGGGGAAGCAGTGAGACAGATTAACTGTTATAAGGACAATGGGAAATGTCTCAGGCATTCCCAAAATATTTTCATGTTGAAAGGAATTCCTTTTATCCTGAAGCTGGTATTGTACCAGAACATTTGCTGCTTTATGCCATTCTTATTCATGTTCATCCAATCACCAGCTTTCCTAGGAAACCCATGCTTAACACTTGGAGCTACATTTGATGGACCTGCAGAAATCATGGAGTCTGAACGTGTAGGAGGACACTCATGTGTAAGGCCTTTCTGGCCCCTTGCTTTTTGGGTGAGGTGGACTAATACAGATGTTCTCACCTTTCTACACCAAAGAAAAAAAAACATGCTGAAGTTCACACACTTGACACAATCGTCAGAGAGAAGTAGAAGAGGAATGTCAAAATTCACCACTGATCCCAAATGGAAGTACATAAACCCCAATCATTTCTACAGTACTGCTTCCTTTTAAAAAACTACATCTGAACTCAATTAAAACCAAATCTAATCAGAGCAATCAGTTCAAAGGCAGGATTCCTTTACCATCAGTTGTATTTATGGACACTGGTTAGAAAGGTTTTGTGTGTGCTTGGGATCTCTTTTCAGTTAAATACCTGCTTTATTTAATTCAGACCTTTCATTCAAGGTCTCAGCACTATCAGAATACTGCGCAGTGATAGTCCCAAGCCAGCAAACCCCAAGTCTCAGTACCAGAGGGAACGTCTGGTAGAAAGAAGGCTATTTCCATTAAAAAACATGATCTTAGATGTATTTTTTTGGGAGGGGTGGAGAAATGGCCTGTCCAAAAGCACCATCCAAATGAAGCATGGTGCCACCTAACACTTTTATATAATACATCAGCGAGACGGTATAGTTTGAAAGGGGTATGTGTGACTTTAAAGAGGCATTCTGCTCTCAGGAACTAAGGCAAATGCATTCATTTTTTAAAAAAGGTTACTCTTAATGAGCCTTCAGGGAAGCTATTTCTGACAGGGGCATATTTGAGTGCAGTGCTATTATTCCAACAAATTAGTCATATTGCATCATCAACACGAAACAATGAAACTAAAGAGTCAGAGCCCTTGTTCGCTCTCACGCATACTGGTGTAACTCCACTGAGCCTGATTTTCTGGCACGCCCAAGCTGGGAAGAGATGTCTCGGAAAAGCCAGTTACAGCCTGAAGACTGCTCTGCTCTCTCGAGGAGCGGGTGTCCCACCGGACTAGACGGCAGCTGGCGATGGGATGAGACAGGAGCGCCGTGGGCTTCGTCACCTCCCTCCCCGCCTTTCCTCTTCCCATGCGCCGAGGGGTATGTGGCAGCTCGGTGGCGGCCAGGAGCTCCCCAGGGAGAAGGCAGCCAGCTCAGGAGACAGGCTGTTTCCCACCTCCCTTTGTACTACCAGGCTGATGCAAAACAGGGAAGCAAATACTAAATCAGATGGAATCACTCCCCTTTCCTGGCATAGAAGAGTTGCAGAAGCCCATCGTTTCTTATGCCTGTTGAAAAGTAAGAAAGAAAGCAGTATATTTTGGCAAAGTTTGGAGAGAGCTGCCTTTCTGCCCGGTTCAAATAATACAATGGTGTGTGTCCTGATCGACCTTTGCAGTATTAACATTTTTAAAACGTATTTTTAAATTAAAACAGGCTGGAACAAATTTCCGCTCTCAGTCCTGGATTGCGCCAGAGTTCACAAGTGGGTTTCTTTCGCAACCCAAATCAAAACATTGAAGACAAAATGCACACACTTTGATTCAAACTGTGCTCTCAGTGATGTTTCCAACAAAACACATTTGACAAAGCGCGGAGCTACTTCAGATTTCCATGCAGAGAATCAAGATCAAAATCTGCCCTTGACATTTGAGTCTGCCTCCAGTTTAGATCAGGAGTTTTGACTCTGATCCATGTTTAAGACTAGAATTTCATTCTATTTCTGCCATCAAAAACCCTGTCCTGTGCTCTTTTTAGCACCTTTGCAACTTTACACTTGTGTATAAACCGTAAACAAGTAAAACTAGCAACTAAATTAGCAGGATCTACTAAGCATCATCATCTGAGCAATTCTTTCCCCTTCCCCCACGTGCCGGCTTGTTCCCAAATATTAAATCACAATGCAAAGGCTGCATTACAAAAAAGCACCTGAGGAAAGCAGCTGTAGTATGCTTGGGCCAGTTTTGTCTTTACGTGTGTATTTGTAACCGTGGTGGATGAGGGTGAGAAAGCTACGTGGGCAGGGAAATAATTGGAAGTAATCACAAAACAGACTTACATAAGCGAACCGATGCATACAAGTAGTCTTTGGAGATTAAAGATATTTGGGTTGGGAGAGGAGCTTTAATTGGAATTGACCTTGTAAAACATGCTCCCTTATGTTCAGGCTTACAATCATGGGTGGGCCGGCTGATCTGTTTAAAAATGCCTGGTTCACATTAACCACCCAGTTTTTAGAGACAGTTTTGAGACGCTTGGTGGTATCGCGGAGAACAAATTACTGCATCTGAATATTGATCCAGCACACTAGCGGTTAATGGAAACGAGTACAGATGTTTCGTGTAGCACCTCAGACAGCACTATCCTGCAATGTTTTGACAGAAGAAAACACTTTCCTTGAGGAAAATAAAATACTAATAATTCAAGTGCTGCTACTAGGACAACAGATTTCCAGTTCCTGATTTCTGGATATATTTTTAGAAGCAATAGACATCAGAGAAAAAGATGTAATAAGCTGGGAGATTCGGTCAAGATGAGTCCCTTCGATTGTAACACAGATCCAAATGCAATAGGCCCATCACTAACAATCGAGCTGTTTTGCTCAGGAAAGCTGTGCAGAAAAGAAATGCCGTGTCTTTTTGCACTCTGGGTGAGGGCATGTGAAGGGCTGGCCTGGAAAGGGCAAAGCAGATTTTTATGAGGCAGCCCAGGGCTGCATTTTTCGGGCTCCAGCTGCAACGATGGGTGCCTCTCCCTGACTCTTCTGGCCTCTGAAATAGCACGCACTGATGGTCTGTGAAATAGCCCAAATTCCAGACTCTCTTCAGAAAGGAAGAGCGTGAATACTGGACGTTTTGAATTTGCACAGTTTTGATCGCACGTCCCTGATGTGAGGTGATAGGCTCATTCTGGTTTTATTTGGCGAATAGCGAGCCCCAGTAATTCACTCTCTGCCTTTGCAGGTCCTGCGTCAAGGTTTGCTCCCCAGGCTGTTCCCCTGCATGGGCTCTGCCCCAGTAACCGCCGTGGGGCCACAGCAGCCCGGTGCCTCCCAAGGGCCGGGGGCTGCCAATGGGAAACAGGGCGAGACCAAGCTCTGGCTCTGCAGAAAAGGGGAAAAGGATGGCGAAGCATCTCTGCCTGAGGGGAAAGTTCACTCCAAGCAAAACCCTCAAACAAGCTCCTGCCCCTGTGCAAGCTTCAAGCTTCAAGGCTTCTGTGCCTATTGTCATGTGTTTCTAAGCGCTGTCTACAATAAATTATATTGCATATAATTGACAAGTGTAAATAAACTGTAGTCCTTCTCAGGCAAGGGACTTACAGTGAGAGAATTCGCATACATGCTTTGGAAATGTTTGAGAATTGTTGACTGAAACTTGTGCCGATGAAAAATCAGGTTTTGGCAAAACAAAGATTTTCTCAAAAATAGTTTGCTTTCCTCTGTGTTATATAGAAAAGAACATTTCCCCCCCTTTTTTAACTCATTGGCCAAAATTGAGAACTAACTTTGTTCTCTGCCAAAAATCAGGTTTCCTGTAAGGAAACTCTTTCTTACCCCTGCACGCAGTTTCTGACTGGCTTCATATGTGTAACTTCCATCACCGTAGTGTCTGAGTGTAGCATCACACTTCCAGGAAAGCAAACCAAATTCACATTTGACACGAATGACTCAGGAACTTATATAAGGGTAATGTATTAAAACATGCTGTCTGTATAAGAAATGGGAATTGCTAGAAGTATTTTTAAAGAAGTAGTCTCTGATCTTTCGATTCCTGCAACCTCAGACTCCCTTAAAATCCTTTGACATGCCTCAATTATTTTTCAGCCAACCTTCTATTGCTAACCTCTGCGCAGGCTTTCAAAGTGGATGCTGTCCAGAAATCCTATTACAATAAATTTACTGTATTAAAAAAAAATCTGAGGAGGAAATAAGATATGGTCACATTATTAAGTCTGACTGTTCACCATTGCCAGCCTTTCATCCAGCCCTTTGTTTATTGTCATCTTATCCTGCACTTAATCTCATTTAAAGCATAGGTGCTTTAGTACAAGGACCTTCCATTTTCTTTGAGTGCCTTCTGCATATATGATACCACATTTAAAGCACATATTCTCTCTCTTTAAAGTGCTTTCCACGTCTATGATACTGTAGAAATAAAAAAATTGTTACAAAAGCTTAACCAGGAGTTGTAAGCCCAATCAGAACATATTTCTGTAGCTCTCAGTCTCCCTTGTCGTAAACAGCAAGGCCAGCTTTCCTGTATTTTAAGAAAGATCAATTATCATAATTATCTAAAAATGCTACTTAAAGTAATTGATTGGGTATTAGCAAGTCTGAATAAAAAATCAGCAGTATATTAGAATTAATGTCCCTAAAGAAGTATTGAGGATCACTTGCTTTAACCAGAAGTATCTTGGGATCTCCAATACCTACTTGGAGAGCCATCCAAGGCTTCCACATTGACATCCCACTCAGAGGACACTGTGCCAGCAGCTCTCCCCAGACCTGCAGTGCAGTGTCAGTGCTGGTCTGGAGATGAAGCAGTGCTGAGACCCTTCAATTTACAACCCTGAGGTCTAAAAGCAAGGTTGCACTGAGTCGAGCTGCACGGCCATAGCCAGAGGGAGAGGGACAGCAATGGCAGCCAGCTAGCCTCGTTTTTATGATGCTGTCATAGCTGTCCACATCACTGTAGCTCCAACTGGGGGGGAAAAAAGTGTGTGCTTTAAATACCTGGCTGCAGAAAACCAGAAAAAAACTTATCAATAGCAAGGGATTTTCATTTTGCCCAATGGGAGGAGGCAACACAACGATTCTGTTCCAAACACATCCTCCTTCCCCCGTCATCTAGAAGACCGCTGTGCAGACCAGAACAAAGTGGACTTTCCAGACGAGTCCTGTGTTGATGGCTAGCGTGGTGGTGGTAGTCTTTTCCCTCACTGGATGGCAGCTGTTCAGCAAAGCATTAAATGTTTCAGCATTTTTACAGACGCTTTCTGCTGCATCAGGTTCGTGCCACCTAGTGGTGACAGTTCCACTGTGCCGCATCCCAACACTAAGGCAGATGGTGGTTTCCACATCTCTTCATGAAAAAACAATAATAATCAGAGTCTACTTTCAAATGATAAAGCACAATGTCCTAGCTTATTAATTCGTACCCTGGATACTCAGGTAAGTTTTGCCTTTCACCTCAAAACTGCGCATCAGCCCTTAGAAGACTGCAGATGATATCCCAGACTTTGGTGAAAGAAAATGCCAAAGGCAAGTGTTAACATCTGTAAATTTGCCTGCCCACTCCAGCTGGCCTCTGCCTGGGTCTTGAAGCCAGAGGCAATGCAGTAATAAAACAGAAGAATAGAGAAGTGCTTCACTCGGGCAGTTCTCACTCATTGCCACTTCTTCATCTGCCCAAGTCATCATACAGCTGTCGACAGTCCATGCGTTGCCTGGAAGCTCTGAAAAGCGTATCTTAAAAAAAGAAATGTTTCTAAATAACTTTATTTAATTGATCTTGTATTTCACTTCAGTTTATGATTATTGTCTAAACTTAACCCGGAACAGATCAGCTTAACAACCAATTGTCAGAAAACCTGCAGTAAATTTTAAATTAAAATTCCTCCATTTTGTTCAATGAAATTTTCAGCCTTGCTTAAGCAAAGACTTTTGAAGATTTCTCATCTTTTTGGTTGTACAATTTCATTCAGGGAGGGAGAAAAAAGACAACATCTATCCACATTGCAGCACTGGAGTCGTACCAGGAATGAATCTGGACCAGGAGATTTATTGACCAAAACACAACAGAAGAAATTGTTGACTTCAATCTTTCTGCACTGCGCGAGCCACAGAACAGACTGCAGTTTTAATGAGTAGATTGCAGTGGAAAATTTCTAGTATTGTGCATTCATGTGCAATTTAATGGATTCGGGCCAGTACTGAAACGAAAATCTACACTCAAGCCTTCAGAGAAATCCTTGTGCCATAAAACCTGCATTGTCCCCATTCAGAGATGGAAGATTCGACTTGCCCTGGTGAGGAGGCAGGAAGCAGTCTGAAACCCTGAGCTGCTTCACAAGTCCCCCCCCAGATGGACAGAAAAATACGGCGCTCCAGTCACTCTTTTCTGGAAACTGTTAGGAGATTAGCTTTAAATTAATACTGGGATCCCCTATGAGTTCTTCTGACAAACACTGTTGTTAAAAGCTCCTATTAACACGTAACCTTTACTCCAGCGCCTCCGTAGTCGGTCCTGCTCTCTGTGTGATGTGTGGTCCCTGGTCTCTGTTCCTGCCATGCACCCTTCTTACAGCAAGCCTTTCTGCCATTGGGATTAGCCAAAGCGCCAAGAAGCAAACACACAACTTCTGAGCCTAACAGAAGTGATACTATGCCAATAAAGGCTTTTAGGTATTTCTCAAGTAATCCAATTCAAAACACAATGAGAAGTATGTCTGAGAGATGAGCCATGGTTCTCAATGAATGTAAAAAATGGATTAGAAAAGCATCATTTATTGAGGATTAAATATTGTATAGACAGATGAAATGTGAGAAATATGTCTGCTTTAAGCTGTCTTAATACCATGCTTTCAGTGTTCAGTGGCTGTCAGGGGTGGAGCAAGTGCAGATGTAAAAAGATCAGGAGGAAAATCACTCGGAAGAGCTGCTGCATTTTCAAGTTAAGGTAAGGACAGATGCAGCATGTTATGACAGTAACCAATGTAACATCTTCTTTAATAGCAAATTGTTTACTTCGTGATGACTATGTTTGGGAGAGAGACAACGCTGAGAGCAGAAAAAAATATCAAGCTAACTCTCAAATAATTTTCCTAAATTTGGAAATGCAACAACTTCACAGAAACAACTTCAGCGCGACCCATGCTTAAAGGAGAGATCCAAAAGGCAGAGCAAACCAAAAATACCCATTTTCTCAAGCAAGGCCAATATACCAGCTGTGACGACGTAATCAAGCTGGATTGCCTTCTTGGATCCTGTTGCTACTGTTCAATTAAGATGTCCAATGATCTTCAAACTTCTGATATTATTTCTACAACTTCTGATAAGACCAGAGCAGACAAAAACTCTCCTGTTTAATTTTTCCCTAACAAAAAAGTAAAGATTTTGGAAAATTTGAAGCTTTTCAATTGGAAAATTTAGACTTTTTTCATCAGGTGATTGAACATGAAATATTTAACTTCCAATTATTTGCACATAGTGTTGTATCCACCAGAGAAAATACTCCATGGGAGGTTAATGCCACACTGGAGGCTGCATGTGGATACACAGCTAAGTATTTACTACTGTTCAGCAGTGCTTTGCCCTGGACACTCTTCTCCAAATCCAAGGTGGGATATAGTTTCCTTCTCGCCTTGGCAGCCCCAGCAGTTTTGCAAACGGGTGCTTATTAGTCACAAACAGCCTGTCCTTACGATGCTGCTACACTGGAGACTGTGTAGGTATTCACACATTAAAAAAAAATAATAAAAGGACCAATGGGATATTCCAAAAATGCTAACCCTACTTTTTTGTACGTGCAAATCCAAAACCAAATGAAAATTCCAGCATAAATCATCCAAAAGAATGAGCTTTAAATATCTATTTTAAAAATTATATTTAAAAATCTACCTACTGCTCACATGGTTTCTTTCCTGCAACGTTTACACTCTGATGGGGATTGTGAAGAACTGCTTTGTTCTGCTGAGAGCATTTCAACTTGGTTATGGTACCAGAAGTGGCGGAATACCTGCCTGAACTAGCCTTTAAAAAGTTAAGTACCATCACTGTTGGTTTTCACTGACTGTGATATTGCTATTTACATTAAGGCTTTCCCCATCCCTGTCGTCAGACCAGGATGGCTTTTCCTCCTCTCGAGGTCATCAGAAATGTACTTCCTTACATCAGCGGGGCTTTCTGGACATGATAATTACAACTTTATCTCTTCACCGGACATTGTAACTGAGGGCTACATTTTGACAGCAATGATGGTGAGGCTCAGAATATCTGCAGGTGGGCAGGTATATGTTTCAATCAGAAAACCTTTTGTGGTCATTCCAGTTTTCAGATTAAAAAATCCTACAAAATTTATTCAAGATTTTACCTGGGACAGTCTATTTACTTGAGAAAAAGCTTTGCCAGAATTCACAACTACAGATTGCTCCCATGAATGACATCAGGCCACTGCTCACACGGGCCAAGTTCCCGTATGAGCATAACATAAAAGGTTATAATACATAATCCTTTTTAGATGTCTCAGCAGAGATGATCAGCCAATGACGCTATGACTAGATCTGGCCTGCAAAGCAGTTAATCTGGTGTGTGGAAAGAAAAGAGATACCTTCAGCAGACGGTACCTCTAAGGTCACTCTACTGATTTCAGTGGGAGCTACTTATGAGAAGGAAATTGCAAGATTTTGTTCCAGGTACTGTCATGGAAAGAAAAACCATAATGAAATTATCTTTGGAAGTGTACCACTGCAAGTCAGGTATTTTGAAATGAATCCAACGTATTATATTTAATTGCATATATTTTCTAAAAGCTGTTAAATACTGAAGGCTCTCATTTATCTGAAATTGAAAAGGCATCCAATTTAGAATTCATCTAAATTGATTGAATCTTGATTTTTGGGCACTGAGACTGAGCAGCTGTGATCAGGACCAGATTGCTGGTTGGGTGGCATTTTCCTTTCCAACAACATTGGGAATTTTAGACTTTGCTACAGATTGAAGGAAAATACTAGAAAGCATCGTGTTTGTGCAGACCAGCTGTAAAATGGCAAGGCCCACTGTGCCTATTTTGTAAAGGCCCCGAGAGCATTGCCCCCACTGGGAGGTCTGGCTGACAAGGCTTGGGGACAACCCAGAGTCTGTGCAGCCAAGGATGGCCCTTTCCCACTGGTGTCTGTGGGCAGAGACCCCCAGGCTGCGCCACGGGGAGGCTGCAGCTGGGACTCACCCCTGGCCCCAGGAAGCTGCTTCCAGCCGAGGCCACAGTGCTTGGTCCCTGCCTGAGCAACAACTCCCACTGTGCCCACGTCCAGCCTCAGCCCATCCCTGGAATGGGAAAAGGAAAGCAGTGGCTTTCCTTTAGCTGGGAAGGTGCAGAGTCACGATCAACTGCACAACTCCTGCATTTGGTGAATCCCACTTAGCAAGTCCACAAAGAGCAACAGGGACCACCGGGCCCCTCCCTGGGACCACCAGGGGTAGGGCCAGGCTCAGCCTGTAGCTCCACGCCTGCCTCCCATGCAGCCGGCCCGAGGACCGACGCTATCTTCAGCCAAGATGGATGAGGCCGTCCAGGAACAGCCTCAGCTTGCTTGGTTTCTCTGGTGGGCGTTACCTGGACAAAAGAATTTTCTGAAGAAACCTGAGATACGTGTGTCACAGTGATGTCATATCTGCCTTAGAAGGGACTTCAGGTTTTTTGCCAACTGCTATTTACACAGAACTCTGTCAGAATGGTGTTCCGGGGGGCTGCAGACAGGGAAAGAGGTAGGAAACAGCTGTGCTGGTAAATATTAGATTTCTTTGTGTTCACATATATGTTAGACAGAAGAGAGGCTGAGATAATTAAAAACCTCTGCTTTAGTAAGGACATGCTGACGAGACCATTAAGATTTGATTTGTGTGGCACTGGATCACCCACCAGTCCAAATGGATAGGGCAGAAGCACATGACGGCACTTCTGGTGAATTATCCAGAGTATGCAATTTGGTATTTATATTGGCTTTAGATTGTCTGAAGGGAACTGGTAATATCTACTATGGCATAAAACTGGTGTGGTATGGGCAGAATATACTCAAATCAATATAAACTAGAACATTTTTTTAGCACATTCAAATCACATGCCTGTGGCACTTTGCACCATTAGGCTGCAGTGTTTTGGTGCAGTATTCAGTGCCCTGAAACATTCTTGTGTATTGCCTAGCACAATCCCAACTGAAAAACTAAGCTACGGTAACTGAGGGCATAGAGAGTGTTCAGAAGCTCTTGTCCTTGCGAACAGCCCATCAGAACCAGGTACCCAGTAAAACCCATTCCTTGCAACACCCAAATACAGCTAAGAGACATATTTATATCAGCTGCTGCATGTACCTAGTGCAGACGAACCCCAGAACAAGGAGCTATTCAGGCTGGCAGTAGTCCAGGACTACGAGATCCTGCCTACTTGCAGACTTGTGTTGAGCCAACTACAGAGGACAGCTAGAGCTGGGCTCATTCAGATGTCCTGCTTACTATGTTTACTGGAACTCTTTGAAGGGAGACAAGTTTCTAAATCTGGCTTTCACAAATTTTTAAAGCCAAGTACCATCACTGCCAGGGACATCGGTGGCAGCAGTGGTGGTGGCCACTGCTAGTGACAGCAGGTCCTACTCCTGGCTGCAAAATATACGTACTTGAGGAGAATGCATGAACACAATTTGGGAACCTCTGTGCTGCATTACTATAGTCAGTGCCTTCAAATCACCTCATTAGAAGGCACTGGAGCTAGCCAAGTTATTGTATGCATCACATCTAGTTTTTCTAGACACAATGTAGCTGGCACAGTAATAGCTAACAATTTTTGTGGTTTGTGGACACATGTAGGTTTGCATAAGTAACTGCTTTGGAGCATTATTCTTAATCCTGCGGGCTGTCAGGACTCAGGAGGGAAAAAGCACCCATTGAAAAAGGCTGAAGAATCAAAGTCTGGTCTGTGTTTAGTCTAAGTATATTATCAAGCTGTCGATACTTTGTTTAACACAATGTGAAAACAAGAAGAACAAGGACATTTGTGTTGCAGTTAGTGGAGGGTTAACGGATAAAATAGCAGGTAAAAAAGTTGATATGACTCAGAATTTTGAGTACTAACACCACTTTGTAAAAATAATTCTGTGCATCTCTGTGACAGAAAGCCATCATCATAAACTGCTGTGGTGACCCAAGAAACTGGCAAAGGCCAGATGCATACGACAGAGGAATATGCAACTTCTCCAGATCCCACCAGTAAGGGAGAAAGAGGGTAACAAGCTATCTGTCTGGAGCCAGCTACCTTTGGTATCTACAGCAAACGAGTTCCTGATAATGAGAGGGAATATATGATCTGTGCAAATGCCACTAATGGCTCTTCCTTCAGCTGGGTGCCAAAGCTTTGATCATATTGTCCCCTTCCCAGTCTGCCCTCAACACTGTTAGAGCTACTGGTACAGCGTATTTCAAGCTATTAATAACACCTCTTTCAATATTTGTACTATAAAACACAGTGGGTTTACATACTTTTCTCTAAAACATGACTCTATTTATTATTATTATATTTTCATAGAAAATAGCTAAGATACATATAATAGCACAGATGACAGACGCTGTTGCAAACTGCACTGATAGATCCTCATTACCAGAGCAAGAACAATTTTTACAGGTTCCTTCACCACAGTGTTGCCAGATGAAAAAAATCTGCTTGTGCATTGACCTGGACATACAAAATCTGAACTTGCTTGAACATTTTCGCTCTGACCTATGGGGCTGTTGAAACAGACTTCTGTCTGTCCACCTCCTGAAGGACGCTGCCAGGAGTGCCAGGGAAGGAGGAGAACTGCTCACATTTGGATTCCAAAAGGTAAAGGACCATCTCCTTCCAACACTGCGGCTAATTCCCACCCCATTAATGAGCCTTCCCTTCTAGTTGTCTGTTAAAGTCAGCATCACAGAAGTGTGATTTGTTATTGATGTATGTATATAGCACCAAGTGTGAGAGCAGATTATTGTTACAGATGGCACACAAAGTAGAGAAATAAAAAGAACAATTACAAAAGTTTAATTTCACACAAAGTTCTGCATGTCTGTTACAAAACATTGTCTTAATACATCATAGAGAGTTTTGGCCATCTAGCAGATGGCCCTCTGCAGTGACTATTAGCCTTTTCTCCTTCCCTTTTGAAGTTGAAATGCATTACTTTTTGCCAACACAGCTGAGCCCGCCAACCCGAGCCGCAAGATACCCGAGGCCAAGCTCATGTTTCCATTGTTACAGTGCAGTTCCCAATGCATCAGACTATCCCGGGATTACACACATCCTGCCAACAGGAGTTACTCCCCGAGGGGTTGTCATAACAGATTATTTATGCCGGCATTGCACAATTTTGCTACTGCAGGGTGTAATCTTACACACCTTTAAAAACAGAAAGGAGATTATTTCTACATTATGAACAGTCGTGTAGACCGGTAACGAATGAGTGTGTAGAGTCGCACAGATATCACACCCAGAGATCACTACTGTTTATAGCTACAAGTTGGGTGTATGCTTTGCTAAAGGATGAGCAGCTGTGGTTTCACTCTGCTCTCCAGGCAAACATTAGATCAAAAATTAGATCAAAATGACACATGTTCTCCTACTTTCCTTTTTCTTCTAATGTGAGAAATTAAGTTAGCCACTGTTGCCCTTGTGTGAGCTTCACACAGTTGAGATACTTTGTTCTGTTTCTGAACCTGAATTCTGTGCTTTTAAAAAACTTTTTATGCTTTTACAACAAAAATAAACTTGTGATTAGCAGATACAAAACTATGGTTAGGAATTTCTTATTATTTTCACTTTAGAGAGGGAGGAATGACAGAAAGGCCAAGGATGCTGATTTCAAAAGTGGTCTGATCTGAGACACTTCGGAGTTTCAAGATCACCCTGGGTTGCGACGGAAGCTGACAGCTCTGCAGCATTTGTCTGGCCTTGGGTGGGTAAAAGATCTCAATGGCAGCAGTCACTTTTCACGGTGTTTTGCCCTAAGAGATAGTGCACAATGCACAAAAAAAGTGGACGGTGGGCTGAGAGTTGGCCCTGCCTATCCACATTTCGTATTCATTTAATGACCTCTTTTATGGTTAGAAAGATGAGCTACATAGGTTTCTCTGTAATTCAGAATGAAATTCTATTAGAGGGACAGACTAGTTTAAGATGATAACAGCTAATGCTTTTGCCAAGCTCAAGAACCATCACTGAGGCATGAAGCCAGGATATCTTTGAATTCAGATCCCTGTAAGCAACAAAACACTGCCCTTTAATGACTGCTGGATCAGCTTTGTAACCTGAAAAAAGGATTGAAATGAGTACTAAAATTAAAGTAGTTTTAACACTGCAGGTTCTAAATGAGTTGTAAAATAAGCTGGAACAAGTCTGAACAAAAAACATTTGCTATGAAGAGTAAAACCATGGGACTTGAGCCAGGCCAGCTGTGTTACTGCTCCTCCTTTGCTCGCGTACCCGCAGGTGCCAGAGGCTACGGTCTCTGGAGATAGAAAACACGTTTCATTGCTCTCATTTGATTCCCTCAGGCTGACACATGGAGTGGAGTTGACAGGCTCCACGGCAAGCTGTATCTAGCCTTCTTTGGCTGGAGGGAGGATTGCTGATACATCGTGCTTTGAGTTTTGGCAGGACAGACCGTCAATGTTAAAGCAGAATTAAAAAAAAAAAAAAAGAGACTTTAGGTTACCGACTCTTGAAGGCAGAGTTGCCTGTGGTACACGAGTTTACAAGCAGTGTGAGAAACAGGTCATAAAAAGGTCCCCATTTAGTCAGACGTAACAGACAGTTGGCTATTCACAGGCTGGTGTTTGAGTGAAAGGTGCTCAGGGAAACTCTATCGAGCACTTGAAGTCAGGACTCAAGGGGTCTGGGGTCAAGAAACAGAGAAGGTCAAAGCTAAGGGTGTCAGGAGATGTAGTGAAGGCTAACAGGCAAACGAATGATGTGAAAAGAAAAATATATGGATCACAAATTATCCATTTGAAATTATACACACACAAAATTACAAGACTTTTCATATGTGGTTCAGCAAGAGAAACCACATCTGTTGATTCACTTGAAGAACAGCAACAAGATCTAAATCTGGAGTAAGCATCAGTACGGCAAAATAAAACCGTATATTTGCTTTATAGGCAGTAAAGGAGGAAGATGGTCAAGCTCTCAAGTGTTTTAGAAATGTGAAGTGACTTGAACTCAAAACTATTTAAATGTGTTATGTAGCTACATAGGCTTTAAATGCTTGTTTTTTTAAACACTGGGATCCAATAAATCATACAGAGCAGTTCCGAGGGATGCACATGTATAATCAAAATAGTCTATCTTCCAGAAAACTGGGAACAATCTTTTCCTTCTTTTCAGGACCATGAGTTTGTAAAGCACTCTAGCCTTTTTCTACACATGGATCCATTTTCATGATTTCATTATTTATTCGGCACTCATATGAAAATATTCTTACCAGCCTGAGCATTTTAGCATTCTTACATCATATTACCTTCAATAACTGTGTGTTTAGTAATGTATATACATTGAACTTGAAGTAGCTAGTATACATCAGCAGTGACAAAGAACATGAGGTTAAGCTCAGTGGTTAACATATTTACTAAAGTGCTTCCTCCACATCAGCTATTCCTACCTCTTAAGTATAATGTGAAGATTTAAAATGCAATTAAATAAATCAGTGCATATAGGGGAATGTGAATTCCATTGTTTCAGGACAATTTATTTTGCTTTATCTTAAAACAAGGGAAAGACATTGTTAAGAAATACAATATCCTGCATTTCAGGACGGTGTGGTGTCATGTTGTTTCTGCATTAAAGAATCAAACAGATCTCTGAATCCAGACAGCCCCAAACCATCTATAAATGCATTAATATAGTTTGGTTAATTGGAAAACACCCTAAAAACATACTGAAGTTATTTTTGGCCTGGTTTCCATACATATCAAAGAGGAGAGATTCCTGGCAAATCTGGAATCTGTATTTTGAACACAGAGTTTGCCAGCTGGCTTTTCAGATTCTGTAACAACTTTACACGTTACTTCAGAAAATGTACTGAACTAGACCTGATTGAATATTATGAAATAAAACCAAACAAACTGCTTTATTTGGTGGACCTAGCAGTTTCAAGCAAGTAAATTATAACAAACTTACGTGTCTTGATCTTGAAATTCATTAATAAAGATGTGTGAAACTTGGAAACACTATAAATGCAGCACAATTCTTCCTTTTCTCCTCCCGCTGTTTATGTCGCGAACATTTTACTTCGCTCGCAAGCCTTTCATTACAGATTGGTGCTGTCTCCTCCCTCGCATGGCTGGTCAAAAATTGTTGCTCAGCTTCTATACCGGGTCCGACTGGACCTAAACTCCGCTCAAGTCGGTGGGACTCGCATCGAATCACTCCTTCCATGCCTGGCAGGGCGCTTTGTAGACACAGAGGTGACAAAGCCCTTCCTCAAGAGCTTACTTTGCACTAGAGGCATCAACGACCAGCAACAGGTCCTACTAAGAAGGCAGGGAAGGTCAGCAGCCGTGGGCAGAGGGAGCACAGATCGCCTGTGCCATTTTGTTTAGTGGATTTATCTTACCCCTTTTTTTTTCACCACCCTCTCAGTTCGTTTTAATTTGATCCAGAGAGAGTCAGGATGGAGATTAGCAGTGGGATGGCAGTCAAAAAAGTGAGCCCCGAGGGCAGACCTGGAGAAGGTGGATTAGGATCTCCTGACCATGCGGCAAGTTCAGGCGAGGTAGCAAAGGAGGATCGGCTGCCGGCACACCATCGCACAGGCTCCAGAAAGGTGAGGGAACTTGTTTTTCCTTTCTCTACAGGCTGTTTTTGTACCAACATAGCGCTGTGAGCATATGTGTGTTATTTTTTATTTTTTTAAAGCAGGCACCCAATTTTCCCCTGGCCTCACACGGCATTAGCACCAAGTGCCGCGCGGTACTGACTGACAGGCCGGTGGGTGCACTCGCCTCCCCGTCCTCCTTCCCCAGACACGCAGTACCGGCGGTGTTAACACCTTTACCCTGCCGCAGGTAGGGCAAAAGGCTTTTAGCATGGATGCACCCCGCTTCGGGACACCAATATGGCTAACAGTATGGCTAACATGCCGCCGAGGGCAGCCCCCTGAGGAGAACCGGCTGCCGCTCCGGGCCAACATGGCCGCCGAAGGCTGCGCCGTGAGGGGAAGCGGCCGCGGGCCGCCGCGCTCCCCGCCCCCGCTGGGCGGCCGCTGCGCAGGCGCCCGGCGGGGCGAAGAGAGGCGCGGGGAGTCGCGCCGTCTCGGCGGCTTTGCTCGGGGAACGGCGGTGTCGGTGTCGGCGGCCGCAGCCCGCCAGCCCCGGCTCCGCCATGCCCGTGCGCTTCAGGGTGAGGCGGCGGGGGGTGCGTGTGGGTGTGTGGGGCGGGGGGGCCCGGGCCCGGCGGCGGCGGCGGCGGCGGCGGCGGGGCGGGGCGCTGGCAGCCGGAGGGGGCGCAGCGGTTTTTTGGGCCGCCACCGGCGAAGCGGGAGAGGGGACACCCTTGTAGTAATAAGGGCCGGCTAATAAAGACCGAAGGGGTTCAGTCATGTGGGTGGCAGAGGGCTGAAGCTGTACTTGTTCCTGAAATTTTATTCACTTAAAAGATATAAACACGTTGCTGTTTGGTTTTNCATATGTGTGTTATTTTTTATTTTTTTAAAGCAGGCACCCAATTTTCCCCTGGCCTCACACGGCATTAGCACCAAGTGCCGCGCGGTACTGACTGACAGGCCGGTGGGTGCACTCGCCTCCCCGTCCTCCTTCCCCAGACACGCAGTACCGGCGGTGTTAACACCTTTACCCTGCCGCAGGTAGGGCAAAAGGCTTTTAGCATGGATGCACCCCGCTTCGGGACACCAATATGGCTAACAGTATGGCTAACATGCCGCCGAGGGCAGCCCCCTGAGGAGAACCGGCTGCCGCTCCGGGCCAACATGGCCGCCGAAGGCTGCGCCGTGAGGGGAAGCGGCCGCGGGCCGCCGCGCTCCCCGCCCCCGCTGGGCGGCCGCTGCGCAGGCGCCCGGCGGGGCGAAGAGAGGCGCGGGGAGTCGCGCCGTCTCGGCGGCTTTGCTCGGGGAACGGCGGTGTCGGTGTCGGCGGCCGCAGCCCGCCAGCCCCGGCTCCGCCATGCCCGTGCGCTTCAGGGTGAGGCGGCGGGGGGTGCGTGTGGGTGTGTGGGGCGGGGGGGCCCGGGCCCGGCGGCGGCGGCGGCGGCGGCGGCGGGGCGGGGCGCTGGCAGCCGGAGGGGGCGCAGCGGTTTTTTGGGCCGCCACCGGCGAAGCGGGAGAGGGGACACCCTTGTAGTAATAAGGGCCGGCTAATAAAGACCGAAGGGGTTCAGTCATGTGGGTGGCAGAGGGCTGAAGCTGTACTTGTTCCTGAAATTTTATTCACTTAAAAGATATAAACACGTTGCTGTTTGGTTTTTGGCTCCCCCCCCCCCCCCCGTACTTTCTGGTGGTGCGTTGAAGTCATTCCTTGCGTTTCCCTGCGATTCGGGGAGCGACCAAGTGGTTTTTGCTCCTCCGTGGGGGGTGGGTTCGGAAGGTGCAGGGTGCCCCGCCAGCCGAGCGGAATCCCGCCGCGGCCCTGTTGGGTGTGCGTCCCCTTGGAGATGTGTTTTTCCCTGTGGAGATCTGTTGCCAACAGGAACAGCCAAGCCGGGTAGGCACCGGTCACCTGACAGACCCCTCTCCGTTTGCCGCAGGGGCTGAGCGAATATAAGAGAAACTTCCAATGGAAAACCCCAGAGCTCTGTAGCCCGTCCCATCAGCAGAAGTCCTTGTGGGCAGGCCTGCGGTCGGATCAGTTTGGTAAGCACCCCTGGAAGCGACCCCCTGGATGGCGAATCCAGATGCTGTCCGAGCCGGCTCTGGTGAGGATGAGCCTGGCCCGCGGGAGGTCTAGAGAGGTTTGCTGTGATTGAGTGCACGGCCACAGTGAACTGGTAGTGTTGGCAGTTCGTACACTTTACACCATTAAAAGTATCTTTGTGGTCGTCATTTAGAATGTGCTTTTGAATGCCATGTTCTTTCTGGCTACGCTGAAACTTTTGATGTTAGTGCTATTTATATAAAACATGAAAAATATGTGGTTTCTGACCTGCAGCATAAGCTGAGTCCCAAACACGAAGCACAGATGCGGTGTTAACCCATACAGGGTGTGTAGAAGGAGGCATTGGGTTACCCGTGGTGCATGGAAACAGTTAAGTAAAATTCCATATTTCAGAGGGGACTAATTTAGGGCGAAGTTTGATACAAAGTTAAATTGTTACAAAGATCTACAGGGGCAGATAACTGGGGGGGGGGGGGAAGAAAAGATGTGCATTAAATGGAAAAGCTTATGATCAATTACAGAATCATAGAATGGTTGTGATTGGAAGGGACCTTAAAGACTATCTAGTTTCAACCCCCCTGCCATGGGCAGGGACACCTCCCACTAGACCAGGTTACTCAAAGCCCCATCTGACCTGGCCTTGATGCTGTAGTCCAGGAGTTAGGGGTTGTAGACATTATCATGGCAGGAAAATGTGGGATTGGAAAGTGGAAGACAAAGGAAATAGCATCTGAATTGAAAGACCCGTAGAGAGCTGAGGAAAAGGAGTAAGCTGCAGAGTGATGACAAGTGCAGTGCTTTGAAAAGAAGCAATAAAAAATAGGAATTACTGTAGTGGCACAAGACAGATTAACAAAATCGTGCAACTTAGTGCAACCACACTATACAGTCTGTGTAATTAGAGTCCAATATATTCATTTCTACAGTATGATAAATGTTCTGAATTACAGCCTAGTAATTAAGAACCAACTGCTGGAAGTATGGTTTGTTTTCAGTTGAGGTACTAGATGTTTTACTAAATAATTTAATCTTGTCAAAGATTATGCTTTACATATATTACTGCTTTCTTCCATTACTGCAAAAATACATATATTTCTTTAACCTTGCTTTCCCTAGCATATGGTTGTGTGTATCGGCACCTGTGTTGAAGAGAGTTAACTTCCACGAATTCAGAAACACCCGAACATCCAAACACATTAACTTTTTAAAAGAATTGTAACCTGTGCTTCACTTCCAGTCAAACTAAACTGCAAATACTGCAAGACTTCCAATAAAATAATGAGTTAGTAGAATCATAGAATCATAGAATGGTTAGAGTTGGAAGGGACCTTAAAGATCATCAAGTTCCAACCCCCCTGCCATGGGCAGGGACACCTCTGACTACAGCAGGTTGCTCAAAGCGCCATCCAGCCTGGCCTTAAACACTTCCAGGGATGGGGCCTCCACAGCTTCCCTGGGTAACCTGTTCCAGTGCCTCACCACCCTCACAGTAAAGAACTTCTTCCTAATATCTAGTCTAAATCTCCCCTCTTCCAATTTAAAACCATTACCCCTTGTCCTATCACTAGACTTCCTGACAAAGAGTCCCTCTCCAGCTCTCCTGTAGGCTCCCTTCAGGTACTGAAAGGCTGCTGTCAGGTCTCCCCGGAGCCTTCTCTTCTCCAGGCTGAACAGCCCCAGCTCTCTCAGCCTGTCCTCATAGGAG